>VWZG01005385.1:479897-506003 GCA_013396735.1 Grallaria varia | reverse complement strand
GTTTTTTTTGTTGTTGTTTTTTTTTTTTTTAAACTTTTCTTTCAGTTTCAGACATTTTAAAAAAAGGACTGATTGAGCATGTGGTACGTGAGAGCAAGGCCGAGAGTTTTGAGACTTCTGACATCCTCCATAAACAAGAGCTTCCTCAGGGCAGGATGCATTTTTGTTTTCTTACTTTGTTGTTTTTTTGTTGTTTTTGTTTTTTTTTAATCGTGGTGGTGGTTTAGTTTAGATGCAATTTTGTTTTCATATATAACAAACAAACCCAATGTGAGAATTAGCATAAAAGTCAAACTGTCAAACTGTGTTACTGGGCTGACTTTTTGTTTTTGTCTCTTTTTTTTTTTTTTTTTTTTTTTTTTGCCCATTCATTCATTTAGCACCGTTCCTTTTTATTCTGGTTATAACCCAATTCCTTCTGTAATTATTGAATGTACAGAAAGGACCAAGTAGTTGTTTTTGTTTTTTGTGATCTGTTTCAAGAGCCCAACCATAATTCCTCTGCTGCTGCTGTGTTTATGTAGCATCTGGTTTCATGAGCTTAAGGAGAAAGGTTAGTCTGTTGACATTTAAGGTTGACGTGTGTGTTTGTATGCATACACATTGTTCTATACATACACACTGCATGGAGTACATTTTAACTGGAGATAAAGTCAACTGGGTTCAAACACATATGCACTATCTTCTATGTATTTGAAACAGTCTGGAGCTTTTATTTGATTTCTTTTTTTAAAGTGCATTTAAAGCAAAATAACTGGCATTCACATACCCCATGGAAAACATGATTGCAGTGGAAAGCTTGACTATGCTAAACTCCTTGGACTTGACAACACCAAAAGCAAATGGGGTAGTGACAGGCCTCAGTGTAGGCAGCTATTCTTGGGCAGCACCATTGGCAAGGAGGGAAGGCAGGAGGTGATGGAAGGGAAATTGCTTTAAAGGTTGAATATTTAAGCTGTTTTCAATTCTGACACAGTTGTGTCATTCCCAATACAGCTTCCTTTAAGATGATTAATGACCTCTGTCTTATGGATGTACACATCTGACTCTCCCTAGTTCTGTCTTTCATCATGTGTGTTCCCCTAGTGCCAGCATCTATTAGCAATAAGGCACTGCTGAAATTACAGTTTTACAAAAGATGCAAAATAATCCAACCCTAACAATCCCAATTGCCCATACTGCTCTCCTCCCTCTCCCTCCTTTTTTGGGGGGGAAAATATTGCATGTGATAAGAGTTTATGTTCTCTAAGTGTGTCAGAAGTAGGCCTTGGACCTTAAGTCCATCAGCACCAAAGATGGGTAGGACTACACCCCTTCTCTTGTATGTATGTGAACACATGCAGACTTGTTAATTGAGAGGGGGGGAAATAACTACACCATTCTCCTGCTACTCCTCCCTGGCTTTAGAGCCCAGCCTAAAGAATACATTTCCAATCCCCCATCTGCAACATTTTCATTCACTGGATCATTTACGGAAGCAATTGAGGGATTTTTCATTCCCATCACCCAGGTGCTACAAGTTTTACAGGTAGATATCTGAAAGGGCAAGCTCCAGGAAAGCCTGCGTGGAGCTTCCTGCTCTGCAGACAAACAGTACGGGCGGGTGTCCACCCTGGCGCCTGCCTGACAGACAGACACCTCTCAGGGGCTGCTTTGCGCCAATTCTTAAAATCAGAAAAGCTTCTACAGCACATCTGGCTCCTCCATGGAGTCAGGGACACAGATTGTGCAGTGGGTAAGTCTGCAGAGAAGCTGGGAGGCAGTTGGGTCCTTGTCTTTGCCCACAAGCAGCTGTGTATTGCAAGCTGCTTTTCCATTGTCCCAACGTGGTCTTTTCGCTCCATGGTTTTGACTGGGGACAAGCCATGTTCCAGTAATTGGGTGGGGTCTATTTGCCCTAAAAACACTGCAGTCAGCCTATCGTAATATGCATTTGCTGTGGTAACTGGTATATCCTTCTCTTGTTACAAGGCTGAAAATGATCCATGAACTATCTTCCCTGAGCCAGGATCCCACTGGCTCCTCTCACCTTCCACCAAAGGCTAGGGCTGCCTCGTAAAGCAGAGAATATAGTAGAAAATGAGAAAAGCAAGCAGACAGTAGGGGTAATAGAAAAAAAACCCCATGACACCAGACGGCCTAACAGTTAAGCTCTTGGCTAGTCAGTTTAGCCACCATCATTACAATGGACTGAGATTAAAGGAACCTAAACTGCTATGGACTGGAATTTTAGAAGTAACATAAACGTTGGGTGGGAAATGAGTTGCCTTTTTTAATTTTAGTGGTTTAAAAGTCATCTTGATAAGGCCACAAACTGCATTTGTCTTGTCAATATGACTGCTTGCAACTGGCATGAATTGAAATCGAGTGAGTGCTTCACAAAGCTAGGATAGAAATGGGAGAGAAGAACCACCCCATGCTCACTACGGCTGCACTGTAGGAGAGAGGAGCATCTGAGGAGGCGGTGGTGGAGGGTGTCTCCTTGGGAACACCTGCTATGTGTAGAAAGGGAAAGGAGCATCTCCCTTGCTCCTCTTCCTTTCACCACCACCTTACTGTTTTGCTGGACACCTATAAACAAGTAGCACTTCTGAAGAGCCTCCTCCTGTGTTGCTCACATGTGTAAGTTGGGGAAGGGGAGGAGGCTGGTATAATTACAAAAGGGGAAAAGAAGGCACATGATTTTACTCAGTCCTGACTGAACTCACATTTTGAAAGCAAGGGCAGTTTAGGTGGAGGGCAAAAAAGTGCTCAGTGGAGCAGGTGCTCACTGAGAAGAAATCTCAGGGTAAAGGAAGAGGGAGAATAAAAAAGGAAAGGCAGGAGAAATGAAGGCCACATTCAGCTTTCTGTCTGCTTGACAGTCTCAAGATTTGGCTGCATTACTGTCCAGGAAGGAAAAGAGTCTGGTTGGTTTCAAATGTAGCCCAGTTACATATCTCCAGTTTTTGTTATGGCTGTTGGTGTCTTCCTCCTTCCCTTTTCTCCAGTCCCATGAGTACCTGGAGCATCGCTGTAGTCTTTCAAGCCTCTTCTTAAAACAATGAAAACATAGCACACCTCTTTGGTCACCCTCAGCCTCTACTCCTCCTCAAATCCAGACCAGTGATCAAACTGAGTAGTGCTGCCCACCAGTCACTCCCACTGTTGGGGTGCCAAAAAAGGCTTGATCAGCGACTGAAAATGTAAATCATTCTCTTGGTTTCAGTCGGGTTGGTGAGTTGGTCAAAAAGCCACTGGCAGGATGAGGGCAAACCAAGGGAGCTGTTGACTGAGAAACTGGGATGTCATTTACAGAGGTTATTATGAGCATCGTGTCTCGCAGTCACTTAACCCCTTGTGCATGCCATATCTCAGTACCATGAAGTTTCTCCTCCAGTGACCATAAGCCTTTCTCATTTCTGTGGTAGACATGAGAAGAAGTAGATCTGATGGTGCAGCTTTGGGATTCCAAAACACTGTTCTGTATTTTTCCCCCGAGTCTCTGACTCAAAAAGGCAGTTAGTTTCTCTCTCCTCCTCCCACCATCCCCTCCAAATTTGCTCAGTAAGTCATAAGGCAGAGTAATGAGAAGTAGGATCACCAACAGCTCTATGAAGACACAGGGTGGTAAAATGCTTCCCTACAAACTCACAGTCCAGTGTTTGTGACATTTTATAAATAACTTTTTCTTAAAAAAAAAAAAAGAGTAACACAAGAACAATCCCTTTACTTACTCATCTGAAACAAAATAAACAGCAGTGGCTACAAACTTCTTCTTGTAACAATTACAAAAAAACTCCCAACAATACAATCCCCCAACTTTTAACACACGCCTTGATTTTTTTTTTTTTTTTTTAATGTTAAACCTCAAAACTGCAGCATATCCTTAAGGGCAAACTTTTCAATTAGTTTTTTCTTTCTTTTCTTTTTTTTTTAAATAATGTGTTCACCAAAAAGAAAAAAAAAATTCCATGAAACAGTCTTGTACCAAGAAAATGCATTCAAAAATAGAAAATACTACACAACAAAAATATGTACCCTTCCTTTCCAAAAGAGTCTTCACAAAAATGTAGAAAAATGCCAACCCTTTTTTTTTTCCTTTCCTGAACACTTAACTTTCAACCTAGGGCACAATTATTTATTGACTTATAATGTCTGTTTTTGCATAAAATATGGAAGATAAAAACCAACTATCAGGACTGTGAAGTTACAAACAACACCTCATTATTCTCCCCACCCCACATTCCCTCCTTAGAAAACAAAACAGAGAAAGCCAATGTTTCAACAACTGATTGAAAGCCGTCAGGCTAGGAAAACCCATCAGCTGATATAGGGATTCAAAGATGCTGGCATAACAGGAAAATCATCTGTCTTTTAAAATGTATACTTTTTGCATTTGTCTCAACACAAGTCTCTGCCCCGCTGGACTCAAATGACCAGGCACTGTGGAGACAGGACACTGCCAGGCACAGAAAGATCCGTGAAGAATTTGGGGTGAGGAGCCCAGGGACCGCATGTGGGTGTGTGCACGCATTTGTGCATGTGATGTTTTACTCACAAAAGGACTGTTGCCATTTTGAAAGACAGAGAGGATGTTTCCATATGCCTTAAAAGTGCAAGGGCCATTTCTGGATCATAGTAGTTAAATATGCAAAAGTTTTACCATGGTTAATAGTCAAGTCCATTTTTCTGGCAAAGGCAAGCCAGAGATAGATCACATCAGTTCACGTCTGGGAGTGGGTAACAGCTGAAAACTGGTAGGCAAAAAGTGTCACACCAAGGTGCATCCAGAACTGATTTATTCAGTGGGAAAGTGTTTTGCCTACCTTGAAAAATGTTCAAGAGCTATTATGTGATTATCACAGCCAAAAGACCAACTGTTTTGACAGCAATAAGATCTAGCAGTGGGGACTTAGGTACTATAGGAAAGGCAGCTGTATGTTGCACATATGTGGCTAAATCCATCCTCTGTGTACCTCCTTTGACTTCATTGTAATTACATCTGCTTGCACCAGGGATGAATTTGCCCCATGTAGTTCTGGATTTTGTGACTGTTGGCCATTTAGGAGCCCAACCCTGCAGAATACTGTGCTAGAATACTCCACATTGCAGAGCTAGGATCAAAGAGGCTTCTCTCTTCTTCTGTTTGAGATTGTGTTCTTTCTAGCATATCTTTTAAAGGATGCTTCCATAACAAGAAAGAAGAGGGGAGCTTTTTCTTAGCCTTTTCCACTGCGTGGCTGTGTGTTTTCCTTTTTTTTCAAATGGCAAAATGTGTTTGTGTTTACTTCCAGTGCATTTTTTTCTCAAAAATTCAAAACAAAAAGGAAACATTACTTTTCCCATCCTTCAAAAGGAAACAGAACCAAAACAGACTGATAAAGTACAATACAATAAAAATCAGGCATTATAAAAGACAACATGATGTGCAACAGCAATACCAAAGAAACAAAAATAATATATATATATATATATTAGGATACAAGTACGAATGAACCAAGAAAGCTATCTAACCCCACTACTGGATGATTGGTAAGCATTGGTTAAGAAATATGTAAGGCTATTCTGAGATTTCTAACTTAACACAGTTAACCACTGTTTCTCTCACACCTTCACTTCCTAAATTTTTCACCTTTTACTCACTGGTCTTTTATGTCTTGAAACTGATTTTTTTTCCTTTTCGTATTTTTTGGTCTACAGTAGAATAACATGTTAATAACAACAGCAAAACAAAACTCAGGCTTGTTGTGAGAGTAAGTTGGTGCCACATCCATGATGCAGAAGAAAGAAGACAGACAACAGAACAACTGCATTCAGCTTTTCACACACAAAGCATATTTGAGGGCAACAGCATCGTTGACCAAAACAAGTTTGGAGGGGCAAGCAGCAGAAGCTGTAGGTTTACAACTACACCAACCAGAGACCAGTCTTTTGCCTTTACCCCTGTCATTGAGGACAACAGTAGCTCAGTTGCCACCATGCGGCTTTGCCATTCTTGTCATCTGGAGCAATAGCTGACCTGCTATCTACTTCACCACTAAATGCACACCTGGTTCAATGGAAAACCAAAAAGAAAAGAAAAGGTAAAAGGTTTCTAGCTGGGGTCAAGGCTATCTTTTGGTCACCGTGGCTGATGTGACAAATCCCCAGCCAGGTGTGACACTAGAACCAGTGTGGGAGGGTACCTGGCTGTCAGGCCATTTGGGAGCAGTCTTGAAGCAAATTCAGACCATCTAAAGTGATGCGACAGATTTCTTATGTCTCCTCCATTAGGGAAAAAGTGATGAACACTGACAGATTACTCTGGGATCATTCTGTTAGTATAAATTCTCTTAGTTCAGTAGGGATGAGAAAGGATACATTCTCTGCTGCTTTTGAATTGCCTTTCTAAATGTCAGCAGAAACCAGCAACCAGAAATGCATTCCCTACAAACTTGGCTACAGCACTGTGACTGAAGTTCCATCCTGATTCCTGGCATTTTCTTTTTCATGTGGAACTTCTGAAACATTAACATTTTCCTCAAGGGTAGGCTCTGAAGTTACCACGATGTTGAAAATATCACTAGCATCTTCTTGAACCACAACTATGCCAAAAACTCAAGCTGATCCTCAGTAGTGCTTGCCATTGTTGAGGAAAGGAACATACAGAAGCAAGATGATCAAACAGTACAGGGAAGTCCTGTTTTGGATCTAGCCTACTGGCCAAAGGAATTTTCATTCAAGAGAAAAGGTGCAACAATGAAGCAGGATGACAAATGGAGGAGAATTATGGAAGTTAGTGTTTCTCCATCTGGAGGAAAAAATAGGGCATTAAGTTATGCGGCATCTCTAGTCAGCAACATATGTTTTGGCTTCTTAAAATAAACCTCAAGTTATCCTTGGTTTCTCAGTCAAGCACTGTCTACATGGGGCTTCAGTACCATGCTGAAAAAAGAAAAGAGTTTGTGCTATATTTAAATGCAGTTCCAGTTAAACTAGTTTCAAACTGACCATGTAAAAAGGAACAACTTATTTAAAAGCCATTAAAACTATACAATCACACTTATAGCTAGGAACTAGTCTGGTCGAGCACTGTAACTGAATGGAAACATTAACTGGAATTTGGCTTTTAAGAAATGGTTAGTTTCTGTTTACATGGACTAGACCAGTTCTATTGAAACTGAGTCAGCTGGAATCAGGTTTAAACAGGCTGAGTTCAAACCCAGATTTGGAGCACGGCTCAAAGCCCACTTTTTCAGGTTGCAGTACTTTAAAAAAACTAGTGCAAATGGCATCTTATCACAGCATTGCAAACATGCAGTGTTCCTCTCCTTGTCCAAATATGGTTGCCATCAGGTCACACCACAAGGGAGGAATATGCAGCAATCAGTCAGCCAGAACAGCTCAAACTACAGAAGTTCTTTATTTCACCACAGCAGGAAAGGCACTCTAGACACAGCAGGCTCA
This sequence comes from Grallaria varia, assembly GCA_013396735.1. NCBI lineage: Eukaryota > Metazoa > Chordata > Aves > Passeriformes > Formicariidae > Grallaria > Grallaria varia. Next base: position 498,575 of record VWZG01005385.1, on the reverse strand, counting down.
GTAAACCCTCAGCTTCACTTTTTTTCTGGAGCAGTCCACTACCCCTCTTTGACAATGCAAATCCACTCTGACAGTAGCAATATATGCAACTGCCTTAAACAAGGAAACAAAACAAAAACTCACCTAAACAACAGACAGAGTATTGGCTCATAACATGAATTAACTTCAGCAGACTGACTTCATTTCCTTACATATCACAATTCTGTAGCTGTCACTACTCTTATAGAAGCAAATGCCACTTCACAAAATAAAGTTGCTCTCCTGCCTCTCTATTACGCTGGCTTTCAAATGAACTGTGCTTTTGTCGGGCATCTACTGACTCATTACTGGAAGATGATCTTCCAGTGGTTTTCATCTTAGAGGGTTCCTGCAGATGGCAAAGAGAGACTGCATGTTCCATTGTCCCACTTGCTTTCAAGGGAAGAGTCATTCAGTAGTTCATCTAACAGTACATCAGGGGATATCTCCAGTTCTTCTCTTTCAGTCTTTTCAAATCAGAGTGGCTGAAATCTAAGAGTGGAAATCTCAGAGCTTGCCAGAAAAACATATCCTTAACTCCAAAGTGTCTCCAGGCTCCAGACAGACTTTGTTCCTTCCCACCTAACACCTGCCTCTTGTATACCACTCCTGCTCTAGCTCTTGATGCTTTTCTCAAATGAGGCAGCCCAACAGACTGACCAGCAGCAATATGCTTTGCACTGTGCAGTTCTGTGAAAGGTCTGTATTACCCGCTTCTTGGTACTAATAAAGTCAAAATATCTTACCTTCAAATCTAAGGAGAAAGTGAGGGCATGAATAGATTTCTAGTCCCCCAATTATCCTAGACTTTTTTAGCGATGATGACTACCTCCCCTTTTTTGGTACATGAAACCTCTGTGGACATTAGACAGGTGGTCCCTCCACTACAGGACCAAAGCAGATGCACTCATGTTTTACATTCTTCTCCCAGCTGCTATACAGAGCATTTTTCATGATGCTGTTTTACCATCTGGCCAAAGTTGCAATGATAGTTTTACTGAAGAGATTCAGCACAAACTTTTGAGAGTTTATAGATCACAAAGAGATACAGCAGAGATGGGTCTTGCTGCACATTACTACTGTTTTAGTTTTTCTCATATTATGCTTGTTACAAAATTAATGATCAAGGCATAGGCCAACATACATCTTGACCGTAAGAATATTTTCCAACTTAGGATTCCATTTGGTTCCAGCTGAAAGCATTTACAATGCTACATTATCTAGTTAAGAAATCAGAGAGAAGATCTTAAAATGCTAGACAGCATCTTTGCCTAAGCAGAAATATTTCTGTATGTACTGAATTCCACACCACCCTTTCTTGCCCAAATGTCCCTCCTGCTTCCTCTTACCCCAAAGGTTTGACTGGAACATCTGTAACTGAGTGTTCAGGATGACTATTTATTGCACTGTTCCCATAACAGCCTCGGAAAGACGTGTTTTTTTCAGTGACCTTCCCCTTTGGTAAATCTGCTTTGTGGCTTCACTTCTTGAGCTGAGAGATCATGCTTATATTGAAAGGATGCTAATCAGTCAAACCTCTTGAGGAGATTCTATTCGACAATGCAAGTTCTGACATCTGAACTAGGAATTGGTATTTTATATTGAAGCCTTATGCTGTTTTACCCAATGAGCAGTTCTTAACTTTCTCATAGTCCCAAAGAGCCATCTCTAGAAAAAGGGGGAAAAGGATCTGTAGCACCCTGAAACCTGTGATGCCTCTTCAGTTTCTACTGTAGTGCTTAATTTATTTATTTTAACAGAAGGTATCTAATACAGCTGTCTCAGTGTCTGACTAGTTGTTTAAATAAAGGTAACCTCAGTTCTCTTTCAACCTGGTCAGGTTTATGGTACATCCTGTTTTCTGTGCCTATCCCTTTCTCTTCTCCCTTCCTGCTTAATTGGCCCCTTCCAATTCCACCACATGTATATACATTTCAGTAGTGCAATGCAGTGCAGTGCAGTCATACTTAGTGCAAAAATAAAAAGCCTTATCCAGACCAAAAAAGCACGGACTCCCTCCCCACCCCACCCAGCCCCCAAGAAATCAGCACTCAGTAAAAGTATATGAATGCCCCAAAATAAAGGGGGATTTGCAGTCTTCCAGCCACACTTTCACATGCCTCATTTTCTCTCCTCCCACTTGATGTGGAGATCTTATTAGCAGGTAGGACATTTATTGAAAACACAGTAAGTCAAATGACAGAAATCAGAAAGGAGACAAGCCATTGTTTGGGGGCTGCAGAAAGAAGAGAGAACTAAATGGATACAGCAAAAAGGTCAGTAGTGGTTTTACACAAGTTCTTGGATGCAAATTTTGCAAGTGCATACCTTGTAAAGGGCATATGTAAGTGTGGATAAAAAACCTAAAAAACTTCCCTGTTCCAAATATACAGTCCCTATTTTAACAGTGCCCAAGCTAAGGTTCTGTAGTGCAATCAACTTTTTGAAGCTCTCTGTGGCCACCCTAAAACAAATGGACAGATCAACACTAACTTCAGTTCTCTCCTGCTTATGTGAACAACTCCCATCCTGCTAATACTTGAGGATATAAGTAAAGTATTTATTTCACGGCCCATCTAAGGCTATGGTGGGAAAAGCAGGAATTTTGATGACAGGCATATAAGCTCTTAAGTACCTTATAATGAAACATGTAAGAGAAACAAAATAAAGCTCACTAATTACAAAGGCAGCTGGGTTACTGAGTCCCAGTCAGCCCATACCTCCCCTAGCCTATCTATCTCTTTTAACAAAATAAAACATCTCCTAGGGCTTGCCAGTCCTTAAGACAACACTTGGGAAAACACAACAAAGACTTTGGGGTATTCACTGGTTTGGAGGTTATAATTTCAATTTGGACAGCCACAAGAGCCTCCATCAAACCCTTGTAACTACTAGAAAGGAATGTGGGGAACCACTAAAATGGTGCAAGGGAAGGAGGAGCAAGAAAGGGAAGCGTATGAAAAATGGAACACATTAGGACAATACTGCTGCTGTTACATGAATCTCATTGTGATTGCTCAGTATATAGAGGAATGCTGCACACTGCTTCATTTAGGCTCAGGCATATGCTTCCTTTTGCCTTCTGCCTCTTCTCTCACTCCCAGTCCCTTATAGAAGATGGTAGCCCACCCCAGAATGTAAACAAAAGCAAATACAGATAAACCAAATTATAAACAAGAAGCAGGTTTCTCCTTTTCCTTTCTCTTGCAAATATACAAGAATTGTGCCTGTGCCTCCGGGCAGATACACTGCTTCACCCCAGTGGAGAAAAGCACTTCAAATGCACAGAAATAAGGAAAGAACCTAAAAGAAAGACTCTAAATAGGGGTGTACAGGGATCCTGAATATCCACCTCTAAAAGAGAAAAATACCAGACTATAAGGACTTTTGCTTTTTATCTTTACCAATGAGCCTGTAATGAAAAACAAAGAGAGCACAATGGAATCACTAGCCATGACAAAGGGACGGGACCTAAACCCACTCTGTCAGGGTGCATAGCTACTGTGGTGCACCCCATGCCCACGCATACATGAGACACAAAATGAATAACACTTTCCAGCTCTTCTGTAAAGTCTATAAACACCAATTTAGCCAGTATAATCAGAAGCAACAAATTTTGTTGCTGTTCAGCTGTGTGTAGGGGGTCTTACGTGTTTGCTGAAATACTGTTCACGCTATAAATTCTTCTGCATACCCAATACAGTAGCACTTATTGAAAAGAAAGGTCCACCATAAAGCTTGATATATAGTCTGAATTTGGGGTTATAAAAACAGATCTTACAAAGAAACAGCTTTATTTTACCCACATGAATATGCGACCACCATAACAGAAAAGGTATGGCCAGAGTGCTTCTGGGTAAAGCAGTCAGAAACCTGGAACTGAGTAACTCCAAATATCCAAACACCCAAATGCTTTTACATTGTTCTGGCAATAAGAAAGTGACACAAGCAAGGGTGTAAATTAGGGAAAAGAGATTGCAGTGAATCATGTATCTACACTAGCTGTTGTGGCTCACTATTTAATTATTTAGGACAAACATGATATCGCCAATCAATGAAACTCAAATAAAGACTCAAGGCTACTTAGGATTCTCTGAACAAAACAAAAGAAAATAAACAACAACAACAAAAAAATAAAAATCCATGCTTTGTTCAAAGGAAAGCAACCTTACTGGTGTATATAGTTCTTTTGAATTAAGTCTCCTGGAAAGGAGAGACCATATAATCACGAAGTCCTTAACACAGGCAAAATCTGCCTGGTGGAGTGAAATCAAATCTTGAGTCAGTTTTATGAATGGTAGAAAGTTTGGGCAGAAACATGTTAAATTATGGGCAACAGTCCTGTGGCATCTTACAGGGTATATGTGAAACTGGCTTTTAGGACTACAGCTTTCTGTAGGACTACATTTGCTTTCCCTGTCAGAGAAAACGGACTGTAGTCAACAAAAAAGCACATGAGTCCTGCCTGCAGAATTTGGCCCACAGAGTATTGGTCCAATCAGTTTTCAGGATTAATCAGAGACCTCACTGATGCTGACAAGAAAGGTCATGCAGTACAAACTGCCTGAACTGAGCAGCCTATTTATATTATATTTGACAAACAAAACCTCATTACGGGTGGAGTGTATGGGAAAGCACCAATTTTCTGCCTCATTTCATTGTAAGAATTTCTTTGAACATGAACTTTGGAGCAAAAATCTAGGGAACTGATTATTCAGAACATAAGAAAATGGGAATAAATTCCAGATTTAAAGGATGTCTATCAGTTTCACAGCAGTCCAAGTTACAACCTGGCATTAGGACAAAGGAAACAGGGACAAAGGCCATCCCGAAAGACAATGAAACTTGTTGAAGATACTTGTGAAAAAGTAGTTCTGATTCCAATAAATGAAGACAGACACTTCTTCCACCAATAAATAGGAACATTAAATTTTTTACAAGTTATTCACACATTAAAAAAAAAAAAGGAAAAAAAAGAGCAGCAGCAGATACTGGGGATACACCTTTTCCTCTAAGTGGCATAGGTGAAGAGCAAGTCCCTTGTATGGAGTTCAAGCATGCCCCTCTCCTGGGAGGCCCCCTGTCTTTGGTGCAAACACCCCCAAAGTGGGGGACTCTCCTCTTATTCAACCTTGCAGTGAAGAGCTTTAAAATCCCTTTCCGTCCCGGCACAGTACCATAGAGCAACAACATTGTCTTAGTACAAGGTTCTCCCTCTCGTGGTGACAGTGTTACCTACTTCAACCGTTGTGTTCCTCAAAAGCTGTATAAAACAGAAAAGAAGTGCAAAAAGGAGCTCAATATAAATGCTGTTGACCAAAGAAACGTGAGACCAGTGCCTGCATTAGCCCTGGTCTACTCGGTCAACGAGGAGATGGAAAACGAAAGTAATAATGAAACCCATATACTAGAATAAAGCTAATATTTGGACAGAGTCTTTCCTCGATGTTTATATCATTCAAGGAAAGCCACCAATGCAAGAATCTATAAACTGTAAAGCTGATATCACCTTCTGTTTTCTCTCTCCTTAAAATGCAGAAAATATGCACATATGAAACGAGTTTCTTAGAAAATCACAATTCTCAAGATTAAGTACTCTTCAGAGAATGAAAAAGAAAGGATATATGTTCATAAAAAGCAAGATTTCTGGATTCACAAATGACTGACTGTCTTTTATGTAAAAGATATGTTAAAATAGTGTTCACCAGCTGATTATTTTGTTAGTTTCACTTTCCTTTAGGCAATTGTATCTGTACACACTGCGTTCTAAAAGTACAATCCCTAGTGTGGATAATCTACCTGTTTGGTACCATCCTGTTTGTAAAACCACTTCTTAGCCTAAAAATATAAACTGTAAACTGTATAACATGCAAAATGAATTGAGGTGTTTAAAAAAAGCTTTAGGAAAAATAAAAGGCAACAAAGAAGTTAAATCAAGAAACACATTAAACTAGTAATTATGCTAAATGAATTACTGAACCTTACAAAGGATTAGCAGGGCAAGTGTGGAATGGGTATGCAGCCATTTAAATGATCTGGCATTCTCAATCAAGTGAGAACACTTTCTACAAAAATATGTACGATTCAGCATTCAGTCAAGGGAAAAGGCAAAGAGCATGGTCAGAAAATGTGGACCACTGAATCAGCACTCTGTTGAAGCAGCTAACTGGAATTAATTCGGGAAAGGGCACCTGTTTGGCTTAATGGGACTAAGCCCATCCTTCATGTAGTAGGGTAATCTAGTTTTGTTACCTGCATAATTAATATTGAGAGGATAGTCTCCTTCCCTTACAAATGGGTATACACAGACTAAAGAAAAGCCAGACTTAGAAATCACTGCTGGAAGACCTTAACTTTAAAAATGCAAGTACAAAGAAAAAGAATGTGGCCTCCACATAAGTGCAAATGGCAGGAGTCTGTAAGGAATGCTGGCACTTGATGATTACCACTGAAGTTCTCATTTTAATACCTCAAGAGGTGGCATAGGTAACTCTTTCCGTCTCTTCTCACTCCAAAATAACTTTATTTGCAGTGACACAGATTTGCTCATTCTCAGTGAAAGCACAGTTTGTAATTGATGTGGCCATCTCTCATTTCTTCCAGCCTTTATAGTTAGGAGAAATAAGATATAATGGATACCTCCTCCACAACCCTCATCCACTTGATTTTGCACATTTTCATTTAGAAGTGATATGTTATTGACCAGAGGAGTGGAGGTCAGCTGAGATGTACGTAAATCAAAAAAGCAAACATAAATTCTCATGCTCTCCTAAATTTGCACTGCCACTGATTTTGAATCAAGACTTCCTGCCTGGGCCATATGTTGCAAGATGAGAATACAGAAAAGACACAAAAAGCCATCAGGCTTGGGTGTCAACCAGCTTTCCCTGGGCTATCTGGATCTAGATGTTGACATATCCTTCCCTAGTGACTTTTTTTTCAGCAGCTCTGTGGTGACAATTAAAATCCAGTGGGACTGACACAAAATTCAGAACCAACAGGAATGTGCTATGAGGATGGTAAAGGGAACGCGCACCTTGAAAAACTTATGAACTGAAATTAAAACTTTCAGAGGTTGTTTTCATTCAAAAAAAGGGTGATTAAGTGGATAAATAAAGATGCAATTGGAATATATTACTAGTGGCGGATGGAGATATTTCTTATCCAATTCCTAGTGAAATCCATTGGCCACGTTCAGCATAACTATACAGAGAACAATGTTTTTCTACCCCTCGCCCCTTAGTGCAGAAGATAATTTTAGAAAATCTTAAATTTTTAAAGAAACAGAACTTAGAAGGAGTGAAAGACCACTTGCGGCATCTTTCTTCAAGGCTAGTAATGGAAGAGGAAAGTCTGACCTACAATTTTACAAAAGAAATAACAGGACATCTTATAATAAAGCTAATAGATAACCTTAATTGTCTTGATTAATTGTTCTTCTGATATGAAAGGGTTGCAGGGAACAATCTCTAACTTTTTGTACAGCCTAATACTGTTTAACCTTTTCTTTAAAAAATTACTTTTCTACATCTTACTACATAGAGATCTAAAAAATCCTGAAAAAAATGCTTGTAAAGACAATAAAGAAGCCAATAATATGAAAAAGCACACTAGAGCTGTAATATTGGTAAATGCTTCAAATAGCTGCAGCAGTTGATTGGGTTGTGAATGATACATGTGAAAAATTATTTTTCTATGATCATAGGCAGATGCAAAAGTTAAATGATTATACTATGTATATATATTGATATAGATTGCTATATATAGTGTACTGTATGTTCTAGCTTTCAGAAATACTGTATTGTAGTGTACTGTACTTAACTAAGCTGATCTAAATAGCAACTTGTCATTTTCCACAAAGTCACTAGTACTGTTAACAAAAACCAAAAAGTCTATTTTCTCCAGTAAAAGAAATACATACTGTTACAGTCACAAGACATTTTGACTATAGAGAGACAATGTACATTTAACCAAAGAAAAACACCAAACCAAAACAAAAACCTCACCCCAAAATCAACCAGCCAAAACTGTTGCATTATCATCTTATTCAAAAGGGGAAGGGAAATGCCACCAATCTAAGAAGAGGAATTGCATTTACTTACATTTTTATGACTGGAAACGAAAGAAAAAAAAATCCCTCCAAATCTCCAATTACCCTGTCTGGAGCAAGGAAAATTCCCTAGTCAGGCAAAAGAGAAGAATAAAATGCTACTTTTAGGGCCAGCATGATACCAAATAAGCAGCCGTAGCTAAACAGACTTATTCATCCCACTAACTTAAAGGGAGCAAAATGAGTTCTAGAAATCCTGCAGCTCACATGGATTACATACTAAATAATCTTACTAGCCAATTTTTGATCCTGAAAATCTACTGGTCTTCTAGACACACTAACCATGGTCCTGAAAAGATTTTGGCAAAGACCAAGGGAGAGAAAGTTACTAGTTATTTTTTAGTGACTGCATATGCAGAATTGATTACTCAGATTACCTGTAAAGATATTCATAATCAAAATGTTTGGGAGTATGTGAGGTGGGGAAAGAGCTGTTTGACATGGCACTTTGGAAACTACAGACACCAGACCTGGAATAATTTAGAGCCTATCAATATACTCTGCTGCTAACTGTTTAAAGACTTGATAATTTCTTACTGTCCTTTTAAAGGGAAGCAAACAGGTAGGTTAGTTTGCTTGGATTTTATTACTTTGTCAGGTGAACATGCTGAAATTAAATGGAAATGAGTGACTGAACTCAACAGTATTTTTCCAGACCTGTCATCCCCCATGGATGGCTTTCTCTGATGAAGCCTGCTGAGACGGACTGTTTTACTTATTTTGTGGCTCTGAGAGGCATCATTCAGCTTTCCCTTCAAATTGGACACTCCCACTGGACCAAATCTGGGTGTCTCATTTTAAATGAGGGCAAACATTTTATTTAGGCAAACATCCCACTAAGAGCATTTGGCTCAGAGAATTTTTAAATGAATATATGTGTGCATATATACTGTATAAGTAGCATACTAATTTTTCATTAGAGTCAAGCCAATGCTCCACAGTTAATGTTGTAATCATTGTTTCATCTAAACCTTTTTCCTGCACCTAAACCTTGCATGTCCACACGCTCAATTAGCAACCTGTCTGTAAAGCCAGGAGGACATAACTGGCTCTCTACCTGCACATGCACACGTACACACACATACTCAGACACACATCTGCATGCATACACACACACACAGAGGCCATATAATCTGGTTTTAATCAAAGATCCCATAGGTACCAATGGACTAGGCGACAAATGAAAGTGAAGGATTTCACGGGAAAAAATAAAAGAAAGTTGGGCAGTTGAGTGGATGGAATCCTGCCTCCTGAATGCGATAATTCTTTCTAGTCAGTGTATATTGAACATGAGGGTTGAACCTTTAGGGGACTTTGTAAGGTTTAACAAAGAATATGGCAATATCTAGGGCAAAAAGAAAAGGAGCATAAGTGAAATAGAAAAGGTGTCTAACTAAATGTATAGATCTCAGAAAGGTATCTGTCCATTTTGTAGGAACAGGACACTGCAGAATCAGATAACTGAGCATAACAGTAAGTATCTAACCAACCTCTTCAGTTTCCTCAAGTGCCATAGGACTATGAACTTGGTAAAAAATCAAGTCAACAGTATAAAGTGTGTACCCTGTAGAAGTCTGCAGTTCTGTCCAGAAAATATCTAAAGCAAGCAGTGCTTTGCTACACTGGTAGCTGATTTTCCAGCAGGAGACATCTCAGTGGGGACCTTATGAAAACATATGGGCTACTGTAGTACCCAAGCTCAATCTGACACAGCATTTAGGAAGGATGCTTGAAGTGTGGCTGCATGACCATGTAGAAATTTGGCAGCACAAAGATGGTTCAAGTGCTAATAAAGTTTGCATGAGGAGTGGAAACAAGAATGTTCCTATGGGCTGAACAGGATAGAAGCTCTCACACATGATGGGATATTGGTAGTTCTTCTGTTTGTGTAAAGTTATTGCTGCAGCACAAGGGTATTTTTAGAATATGATTTTCTTTAAAGGAATCACAGCCAAACTAAACAAAGGGCCTATATTTATCTCCAGTGACATGCATGCAATCCTGAAAGTGCCAATAGAGGTTGCATTAATAGAAATTTAGAACAGAATTTGTCACTGGCAAGTAGCTTTTCATGAGATTTCTTTCTCTTGAATTCCAGAGGCATTGGAGAGGCTGGAGTCTGCAGTCAAATCACACAGCCTTTCCCCCACGTTATTAATTTGATTTAGGAAGACCATTTACTCTCCAGTGTTTTAAAGGGAGTTGATGCCAAATAACCCAATCAAAAGTAGGAGATCATTTTGGAAGAGGACCAAACTTGGAGCTGTAACTGAAGGTAAGAAACAGTGGAGAAGCACCTCCCAATATGAAGAGATGACTATACCTCACTAATACTTCGTTACTTCTTACCTACCCTTTCAAACAGGAAAACACAACATTATGTATTTTGTATGAAGGGAATGTTAAAGATAAAACTTTGCTATAGATACAAAACATAAGTAAACTCCATACTGCTCAGAGATGCATTTCTGGTTTAAGGCAGCAATTGTCTATGAGGCTGTAGTGTATTCAAGGCTGTAGTGTATTTGGTTTTCAAGGAAGCATCTTAATGCTCTTTGCTTTTTGAAAAGTAGTTGAGGACAGATTTATAAAGTACAGTTAACAAAGTGTTTAGAAAGCTCCACAGAGGGATCTGGAGAAGAGGAGGTTGATGGGGGACTTTATCACTCTCTATGACTATCTGACAGGCGGTTGTAGCGAGATGAGGGTCAGTCTCTTTTTCAAGTAACAAGTGACAGGATGAGAGGAAATGGTCACAAGTTGCACCAGAATAGGTTTAGATTAGATATTAGGAAAAATTTCTTCACTAAAAGGGAGGTCAGGCATTGGAACAGGCTGCTCAGGGGAGTGGTGGAGTCACTGTCCCTGAAAAGTGTTCAAAATGTGTGTAGATGTGGCACTTTGGGACATGGCTGAGTGGTGGGTTTGGCAGTGCTGGGTTAATGGTTGGACTTCATGATTTTAGAGGCCTTTTCCAAATACAGTTTTTTAGTTATCAGCACTGAGAATAATTAGATGGATGTGCACTATTACCTAACATATTTCTCATTTACATATTTTCTTAGAAGAAGAAAACAAATACTCTCCCTTACAACAAAAGGTCTAAGAGAGTTAAGTATGCTTATTTTTCAGAGAGGTTGTCTCTCTATCACTATCTCCCTTGTGGACCAAACCTGTCTGTTCTAGTCTAGAGAAAACATAACCCACATTTGATTTTTTTCTTTCTTTTTTTTTTTTTTTTTTTAAGAATAGGCAAATACCTAAAGCTCTCTCTGTATCTCCCAGCTTAGTCACCTGTGAAAATACGGGGACTTCTTTGCTCCTCCTGAAAGGAACTGGATCACCGAGTAGCTTTAAAGCAAACTAGCTGAGAGCTTATTACTTCTGGCAGGACAAACAAGGTTAACAGCAGCAAGAACACTGACATGGCACACCCAGAACAAGCCCCTGATGGACATGAATCTAGAACTAGGCCACCTCCATACACCTGAATGTCATAGTGGACATGCTGCAGTGACATAATACTGTCAGCATCTGCCCCTTTGCAAGGCCTTCCTACCTGCATTTGGTTTCTGTCAGCAGCACTGTCAAGTGCAGGGAAAGGTTTTCATTTCATTACACACTCAAGACTCCAGACAATGTATTATCTGTAGTTTCCCTTATAAGCTTTTTTTTTCAGCAGAGTTGTGATTGCTTAGGGGCCAAGATCCTACTGAAGACAAATGTTCTGGGACCAAAGGAGGCTCAAAACCTCCGAGGGCCAAGTTCTCATCACATTACACTTCCCTCACAAATTTTCACAGCATAAAAACAAATCAGAGAATGTGAAAAGCAGCTATTTTGCTTTAGGCTGATCAGAAGCTACTTCAATTAGACTACCTGCTGGTTCTTTTCTATCAGATTTATTTCAATAACTCAGAGAGTTGATTACCAAAGTCTGGTCTTTCTTGGCAGAACAGCCATCAGGGGCTAATTTGATATTATCTCAGAATCATACAATGGTTTGGGTTGGATGGTACTTTAAAGAATCATCTAGTTCCAAACCTCCTGCAGTGGGCAGGGAACTTTCCACTACACCAGGTTACTCAGAGTCCCATCCAGCCTGGTCTTGAACACCTAGAGGGATAGGGAGTCCACAGTCTTTCTGGGCAACCCGTTCCATTGTCTTTAGCTTTATTGTAAATAATTTCTTCCGAATATCTAATCTAAACCTACTCTCCTTTATCTTAAGGCCATCTGCCCCCCATTTTATCACTACACACCCCTGTGAAAAGTCCCTCTCCAGCATTTAGATACTGGAAGGCTAACATAAAGTCTCCCTAGAGCCTTCTCTTCTCCAGGCTGATGCATTTTTCTTTTTTCCTTTTGAGTTGCAAGTCATTTTCCTCAGTGAGAGCTGGAGGATTTCCTTAGCATAACCATCAGAAGGGTCACAGATTTAGGTGCACTGAAAGTCTGGTTATGTTTGAAATTATTTTGGACTGGACTCCACACTCCTGCAAAGAGTATGTTTTGAACCTTCTCCCTTTGGGATCTGTTTTCATTACTAAGAGATGCAGCAAATGCTAGCATAATACTTACTAAAGGATTTGTTCCTCCTCCATGTGAGTGATCCAGTGCTAACAGAGGAACTCAGGGCTGACTGAAATCAGTCAGTTTGGGGTTGATAGGAAGTGAGGCGGCTGATGGTATGTGGGTTATTACTCAACTCTCCTTTGGATGAAAAAGAAATCAAAAGAGGAAAAATGGGTTCCACTTGGCCATTTTGACCTTAGAGCGAAGGAAAATCTCATTCACTTAGAAAGTCAATTAAATGCTACTCTTCCCTGCGAACTTGAGCTGTTTTTGAAGGTAACTAACAGCATGGGCCAGAAGTGGGCCTAGTGGAAGCATGACAGATGTTGAGAAAGTGTCCCCAGAGTAGCTCCTGCAACACATCTATAACTACTTCCCTTAGGAGAAACTATTGATATGGATTTTCTGAAACGAGGGACCATACTGAAATACTGTATTACAATTTATAGACTGATGTACTGTACTGGTGTGTTCCCATTATTAATGAGTCGTGCCTGCTGGTCCTCTGCAAGAGATCACTGTAGGAGACCCTCACTAATGCACACACCCCAGACATGCACACGGACACACTTAGTAGCTGTTCTCTCCTTGCTAACAGTAGACACTGAAGTTGTGGTCCTGCATTCCTTGTGGATTCAGATTTCCCTGAGAGAGGCAGAACTCAGTGGAATGGGCATGAGAAGTTAAATTTTAGTTCTCCGATTTGTGGTTTCACATAATACAAGAACCAGGGTATTTCAATGAACAGAAATAAAATTAACTTGAAAAGGAATCAATTCAGCTAAGTGGTAATTAACCTGAGGAACTCATTTCCACAGGACAGCATGGGGCCCAGTAAGACAGATCTTTAAAGAACAAGTATTATCTGTCACAATACGTAATTTTTATATGGGATAAAAACTTAAAGGCAAAAATTATTATGTCTTTAAGTTATAGGCAAATAAATATTTTATTTGTATTTATATGTTTTTATAGGTACAAATAGTTAATAAGGATTATAATAAATCTTCTCCCTTGGGCTTATTGCTTTGTAATTATCCAACGTGGGTCTTTCATCTTCATTCAAATCATCTGTAACTGGCCACATGTCAGAGACAAAGTACTGGGTGAGATGGACTACAGGGCAGATCTGCTCTGGCCAATCCTACATTTCCAATTCACCTCACCAGCCTCAGCAACAGTAAGAGAAGGCACTTACTTCTCATTTACTCTAAGGCTTCTTCTTTTGCCTTGCAGAGAGGCCTTGATTTGTAAGCCTGAATTTATGTTCTATTTAATGCCCTTTTCCATTACCAAAGCAATATAAAGAGAACTTTAGGGAAAGTGAGAATCGAGCACAAGGAATGCAGGCTAGTGCATGCTTCATCAGAAGGATGTGTGCTACACTCTGAGTTTGCTCATCTGTATCATTTCATCAGGTGTTTGGAAAGAATACTTTCAAGCACAGTGAGATAGATTCGCTCGAACACGGTTAACAGTGGTTTCCAGATCACTGGGACTGCTATTCTTTCTTCTAAGGAACACTGTAGCAATACATGTAGCTTGAATATACCTGCAACATTTGGATATTATAGTTGTTTCTAAGTAACTAATATGTATTTAAAAAATGGGAGGAAACATTACTTATAAAAATTTTAACATTTTAAAAGATAAAGGGGGCTATACTTGAGCTCCTAAATTCACAGTGACCTGACATGTATTTTCAGCTGAATTTGCAGTCATGTTACACGTTGTTCCATGTTTTACAAAATCAAGTCTTGAAGTTCAACAAAATCAGTTTATATTTCAGGTAGTCATTTGTGAAGACCTCAGTCTAAATCCTTTTACGAGTGTTTTAGAATTCAATCTAGTATGCCTTAGCTTTACTTGAATAACTTCAATTATTTATTGATTTAATCAGCACCCTTCGTTCATTCACAACTGATCTTTAATTCACTCCAAATCTATTAGACCTCATAAAAAGTTCGGATTTCAAAGATGATGCATCTTTGATTTAGGGAAGGATGAAAACCGAAGGATTAAAATTTGGACAGGACTTTTCCTCTCTAAACATGATAGCACTTGGATTTTGGGGGATGTAAACCCTGTTTACTGGTATCTCTCTTCAGGTATCAGAATCATATTTCAAAATATGCTACATCTTGACTACAGTTCACCAGAGTTACAATTTAAATTAAACAGCTTTTCCCCGGACCTCGGATGACAAATGAGCAGCAACATCTTTTTAAGCTGGGTAAAATTTTTCACTCATTCCTCATATGGGAGGAAGGAACACACTTCGATACTAAGGATCTCAGAAAAAAATTCCTTCCCCCAGAAAAGAACCTCTAATCTTTTGTCTGGGTTTACCTTCCCCCTTGTCTCCAGAACCTTTACTTCCTGCATAGATTTAGTGTGTCTTTGCATGGCCGGTATTAGTTCTCCCTCGCTGTATCTGGGGCTTTGTCTTTTCAATTCTTGGTTTACATGCTAGCATTACTTTTCCCAGTGTGGTTATAACAAAAATATGGGTTAACTAACTTGTGCTCCTTCTCCAGCCCCTCGAGCTACCCAAACAAAGTGGTAACAAAGAAAGACCATATAAGAGACTCATTTGCTCTGGCACTCACATCAAAATCTCCCTATGCTGAGAATCAGGGCTTCAGCATTTAGGATCTGCTGAACAGTACCTTGCAGGGTACAGAAAGATTCTGAAACTGAACCACCTGTCTGTTTTTTTCCCCAAACTAAATTGTAATGGAACAGGTATAGAACATATCAATGAAGTTACCTGTAATGAATCACAGACATCTGATAGAGAAGCCGCAGGTGTGAAGAATACACAAAATTCTATATGGAGATCTATCAAGTCAATAGTTACAAAGCTGTCCAGCATAAAAAAAGTCTCATGTGAAATGCTCAGTGTTCACAAGCAAAGTTTCGTAAACTTAAGAAAGCTTAATTTAAATATAGACACAAGTAAAAGCTAAACTACCAATTTTTCTTTTTTTTTCTTTTTGCATATTTTGTTAGGTGCTTCTTCTCTGCCTAAAATATGAAGTCCAGAGTGCAGTTGGTGTAAGTCCTCACTATGGATTTCAAACAAGACAAAGATAGTGTCAGACACTGATCCAACTGAACTAAGGACCCATGTACTTTGGGAGTTGGCTTTGGGGGAAAAATTCTTACACAGATACACAGAAGACAACTAGGGAGAACACCAGTCCAAACACAATAAAACGAAATACAAAACACTGACATATATATGCAGATCAAGAATCAATCTTTCACACTGATCCTACATTCCTTGCATAGCTTATTATATGCAGAGAATGCGGGATGTGGCCCTTCCGTTAGACATTTTTGCAAATGAAGGGAAGATTATTTGCAATGGTAACATTTTAAGTTATTTTGGCATCAGCACAAATTACCAGGGGCAGGATCAGATTCCCACACAAATATGGAAGCTCTCTAGCGAGCAAGGCAGGAATGAGAGAACAATACAGCAGATTAACTCTTGTCCAGTGACCAAAAAGAAGGGAAATCCTAGTTATTACACACTTCCAAATCTTTCATTACTTTTTCAAATAAGAAGAAAGGCTACAGATCATCATCCTCAAAACCAACGAAACATCACTAGAAAAATCTCTTTCGCAAAAGGAACTGTCCTTCAGCAGAAATAAATTCTGAGATGGAACCAAAAAAGAAACAACAGAAGCTTGGTAAGAGCCAAAAAGAGAACCATGTAATTCAAAAACAAAGCAGCAGTTCAAATGATACTGCAGGATGCACAAACACTAGTAGATCATCTCACAGATTACTTCACAGAGCCCCTCATCGACCCAGGTAATTCTTGATTCCATTAGAAAAGAGAGAGAATAATACTAGAAAAGAAAATTAAGAAACATCCTTCCTCTTTTTTAAAATAAAAAGCAAGATCATCTCCCCTCCCCCNAAAAAAGAAAACAAAGAAAAATTACTTTTAACAATCTCACTTTTTTGTTTTTTTTTTTACACAAATACTGTTGTAAATATATTAAAAAAATCAGCATTCTATCTGGTAAACGTCACTTTTGCCCCTCTATAAAATTTTGAATTAAAAAAGTCCCAAGAACTCTTTTTTTGTTTAGTTATTATTCCCCTCCCCACCCACCCTCTATTCCTCTTTCTTCCACAAGAATAAATCCTGATGCAACTTTTTTTTTTTTTGCAAAGATTGTGGGAACTAACCCTTCTCTTGTACCTAGATCCATCGGTTGCAACCTCTGATATCTTTGATTTTCCTCTGTGTTTCTCTTTGCCTTCTGTGAAAGTCCCTCTTGATTGTGCTGAGGCCCTGTGCTCAGCAAAGACACTGAATAAATTACGAAAAAGCCACCGTTGCTCGTTGTCTGAATCTTCTTGGTTTCTGCTGTAAGGTGGTGGTGGTGGTACGAGAAAAGCAGCGGGGAGGGTGCGCCAGAGAGCGTGGGATGGAGCAGAATCCAGGTGAGGAACCTTTGATTCTTTTTCCTCACCCTGCAGGGACTCCACACTATCCAAGCCACACTGCCTTGCACTCCCCTCAGCCCTTTTGTGTGTTTGTGGATGCGTGTGTGTGTGAAAAAGTAGACACGTGGTGGAAACCAGCAGGGCCTTGTTTCCTCTGGTTGCTGCTCAACCAGAAGCAAAATATTCCACAGTTCTAACTGGATACTGTGAAGTCCAAAAGCGGTCAGCAATGTGAATCATGTCCATTGAAACACTGCAAGCGGTGTACTTATAATGACAGTAGGCCTTGTAGATTTGTAATATATTTTGTTTTGTTTGTTGTTTTTTTTGTAGTGCTCTTCACAAGTGAGAAAAAAAATTTTTTTTTTTATTATTTTTCTGTCTGTTTTTTTTAAATTTTTTTTGTGGTTTTTTTTTCTGTTGTTTGCTTTTTGTAGTAAAGAAGGGTTGTATTTAGAGGCCAGTAGCTAGAGATCCAACCAGTGGAGCTCATGAAGCACTACCTGGCCTTAAGGCCACCATCCAAGGGAGGTTGGGAAAATCATTATTCACCCAACCTCCGGAAATGTAATGTACCAGCAGGCAAAAAACAGTTCTTCATGTAGTACAAAAACAACAAAACAAAATGAACCCAAAAAAAGGAGGAAAATAAAGGTAAAAATGAAACAAAAATAATTTCTTAAATTCTAGTGCCATAGCTTTTTTTGTTGTTGTTTCTATTTTTGTTGTTCATAACAAAGAGAGAGATATTCTACTTATCCGTCTGACACATGCATCCTCATGTGGTCGTTGAAATGCTCGATTTGGTCAAACTTAGCTGGACAGACAGAGCAGACATACGTGGTCCCCTCCGTGCAGGCCACCACCCCGGCGGGGACAGCCCTCGCGCCGGTGCCGGTGGCTCCAGGCGTGCCGTTGGTGGCACTGTGCAGAGCCACATGCCTCTCCAGCAGGGTCTTGTGGGAGAACTTCTTCTTGCAGATGTAGCACTCGTAGGACTTCTCCCCACGGTGGAGACGCATGTGCACATTAAGGGAGCTCTTCTGGGTGAAGCGCTTGTTGCAGATACTACACTGGTACGCCCTCACGCCAGTGTGCGTCACCATGTGTTTGATTAGGTAATCCTTTAAAGAGAAGGAGCGCCAACAGATGCTGCATTGGTGCGGTTTCTCACCTGTCCATTACCAACAAGGGAGAGAAAGAAGAACAGACAAAAAAAGAAGATCATAAAATTAAACCAGTTCAGTAGAACGCTTTGTAATAAACTAATGTTGAGTCTCATGGGGGCCTTTGGAGAGGTGCTCTGGCTAACAAAGAGTAATTCTGTTAATAAGCATGTTTTGAGATATAACATTTTTTGCAATCAGAGGTTTCAAAATGCTTTACAAAGAGGGCTGTAGGTATTCCCAATCCACACACAGTAAAAAAGAGCTCAGGTGATTTCTTCAAGTTTACAAAGTAGGCACTGTCCTGGATTTCTGTAGCTGAATTTTGGTGGGTTTTTT
>VWZG01005385.1:427615-479628 GCA_013396735.1 Grallaria varia | reverse complement strand
AGAAGTCTATTAAAGACTGTCTCCTGTGGGAGGGACCCCACGGAGCAGGGGATGGACTCAGTTGTGGTCCCCTGTAAACTGCGGTGAAGCAGAATGTCCCCCTGCAACCCATGGAGGCCCATTGGGGTGCAGGGACTCAACCTTTACCGCACCCCATGGATGAGTGACCCCGAGGGGTGGGGGAACTCACATCGCAAGCGGCAGCAACTGCAACCGACTGCAACCCCCCATGGACAGAAGGAGGGGTGGGGGGAAAAGTGTGTGCAGTGTGTGTTTTAAGATTGTTTTTTTTTCTCGCTATTCAGCTTAGCTTTTATTCTGTTAGTAATAAATGTAGGTATTATCTCACTTTGAGTCTGTTTTTTGCCCATAAAGGTGGTGGGTGGATGACCCCTCTCCCTTCTGCCTAGTTGCAGAAAGGGATTTAACGAGTCCATGAAATCCGGCCAGGGTCAACCCACTACAGGCACTAACAAAGACGGGACTAGAGTTAAAAGGTCCTGACATCTACACCCAGTTTCAATGGCACAGGGTCTCCTGCCCATGCTTCTCATGCTCATATCTAGACAGGCCTTAGCCAGGTTACTTTATCTTTCAGTGCCCCTGTTCCCCTCCATGCAATATGCATGCAATAAAAGCATGGACAAAGCTAGTGATTACTAGATAGCTGACTTGTAATACATTTATATGTGGTCAATAGAAGAGAACTGCTAGAGACTGCCAAAGGAATCCAATGCTTTATGAGGTTTACATTTGTTGCCCCCTTTTTTCCTGGTCAAACCTCATAGCCGAAGCATGGATAAGAGTAATTGAAAAGGGAACCTCAGTACATAAAACTGCCTAGGCCAGCCAGCCCCATTCAAAGGTCAACCTAACAGACAAACTTTCAGTGTAAGAGAGAGGAAATTTAAATGATTTGACTGCCAATTAAATAAAACACCTTATGAGGTAAACCAGAGATATAAAATACTTATGCAATCTACCACATTGCCTTGGGTGTCCAGGACTGTTGTAAAACTGACTATGGTAACTCATATAACTAAACGCTCTTCATGAACTTGACAAACTACAAGGATGAACTGGGAAAATAACTTAGCTGAGCACAGATGATTGGTTGTTCAGGCTACCCTGAAATGATCCTCATGCTCATAGTTCTAGGAGACGACACCACCATCTCATATTTCATGGTATCAAGCAATGCTATCCTGATATGTTGCTGCGCTGATAATGTAGCCAATAACCAACACCCTGAATGCCCTATCAAAAGCTGCTTTTTAATTTGTTTTCTGAATCACTTGTGGTATATTTCAGGTGTGCTAATTCATCATCCCCAAAACTGTCAGGGAGAGAGATAGTTCTGTAACAATCAAAATGATCCTCTGCTTCATGGATTGAAAAATTCATTTTCCTGTGGTTATTCTGCAATTTCCCCTCTAGCAGAGATTTTTCTCTTTTTTTCTTCCACAGACATCCTGCTTCCCCCGATTTGCAGTCTGTTTGGCACTCTTTTAAATCCTGAAGAGTCAATCTTCAGGGACCATGACATGCCTGTGGTAATATATAATTTACTCTTTGTATAGTGAGATTACAATATGCCATTTATATTCAATTTTAAGAGGAGATAATTAACATGGATTGGATGTGAAGGACCTACTTTTCATCTCCCTGAGTCCCTATTCCTTTTTATCTCATGGTTTGCATGTATGACGGTGATATCCATGAACGAAATCCACTTGCTGCTTTTTTTGCACGCATGCTGAGTTTGTCCCTATTTGTTGAAAGACATTTGGTCAAAACACTAAATGGTTACTTTCCTGATGGCTTTGCCAAACACAGTAGTGTGCTGACTGTAGGCAGACCAATTTTCTTGACACATTATGTGGAAAATGATACTGTGTCAGTTAGAATAACATCTGATTAACTTACAAGAGACTGATTATGTTTATGGTGTTCATTTTTGCCTTGGGCAATATATGTCCCAGAGTTTGTAATAAGTTGGTCTCCTCCACTCCAGACTCTGTTAAGACTATGTTATAAAAACACCTTAACTTTTGCCTGCATATGTTCCTAAGGTACACTGAGCTCTGTTTTTTTAATCTTAGCTTCAAAGCCTTCCTGGCATTTCTCCTAAGAATCTCAAAACTTTTTAGTTTTTAGGTTTGTTTTGGTTTTTCCCTTTTGCATGCAAATTTATGTGCTTCCTCAGTGAGCACTGGAGAGTCTTTATTCCCATGATTCTTCATCTTGAAGTCAGACAAAACTTCGCTCAGTGAATTAAACGTGCATGTTCCTCCTTTTGCTTATTTTGTATTTAGACAGCAATGGAGGACAGTTAGAAACATAGAATCACAGCACACCCTGAGTTGGAAGGGAAAGAAGCAATGCCAGTGCCTGGCCGTGAACCCTTTGGCATGCCTTTTCCAGCTTCAGTGTTCCTGGAGCTGTAGGCCCTGTGGCTCTTTGAACCCTAACCCTAACCATAATGGATGCTTGGTCTGACACCGAGGCCACAAAATCCTAGAATGTTCTGAGTCGGAAGGGATCCACAAGGATCCACAAAGTTCACCTCCTGGCTCTGCACAGAACCACCCCAACAGTCACACCATGTGTCCAAGAGTGTTGCCCAAGCGCTTCTCAAACTCTGGCAGGTTGCTGCCATGACCACTTCGCTGGGGAGACTCTTCCAGTGCCCAGCCTCTCTGTGGGTGCAGAACCTTTTCTAATACCTAACCTAAATACTGCCTGAGACAGCTTCAGGCCATTCCCTTGTGTCCTATCACTGGTCACCAGAGGGAAGAGATCGGTTACTGCCCCTGCACTTCCCCTCGTGAGGAAGTTGTGGACAGCAATGAGGTCTCCCCCCTTCTCTTCTCTAGGCTGAACAGGCCAAATGCCCTCAGCTGCTCCTCATATGACTTCACTGTGGGTGGCCCAGATTAGAATGGTGGTATGGAGGCAGCAATGTTCCTCCTGCCATGATCCCCTTGGCACATCTTTTCCAGCCCTTAATACAGTATTAATCACAGTGTGATATGTAGGAAAAGACAGTGGTGGCTTATGAAGTGCACAGACACTGCATGCATTCTAGCACTGTATTTCCACAGCCTTGCATGTCTTGGAGAACATTTTGGGATACACTAAAGCCAGTCTGTAAGGAACATGGAAAAATACTCATCTCTAGTATGTTTGCATCCATGAAAGAAGAAAAGGAGATTGGTTTCTGTTGCATGGAAAACTACACCAGACTTCAGTTTTCAGAAGCATAAAAACATAGAGAGATTTGAAGACTTTTAGGTTGTTAATTTCTGGTTTATTATTAGACTCCTCCATGACCTCTCTTGTAATCCCTCCAAAACAGAAAGACTAACTCAAACATCTGCATCTCCCTAATCTTTCCCTTCTTCTATATATCTTTTCCAGAGCCATTTTGCCTGGCTTCTTTTAACAGGGCTAAGGAAAGTCACTCTGATAGTAGGACCAGCTGTTTCCTCTCCATTATAGTAATGATCCTGTCCAGCACTAGACAAGGTAGAAGACACCCTATCTCTGAGGGTGCACATATAAAGATTATTATCAGAAGGGTTTTCTTAAGCCCAGCCCTCTGTTGGTTGAGGTGCAATTATTCTCCCAGATATTCCAGGAGCTAGTTTTTTCCCAAATGAATTTTGAAATAGTTTATCTACCCAAATCTCTCCCTGTCACTACAGTTCATTATTCCAGGTATTCTTGGATCCACACAAATAAAACATTAATTAATGATTAGAGATGCCTACCAATTTCCTTGGCTGGCATAATTTGTAATAGCTGGGAATGTTTTAAGGTCAGGTCTTCCAGTACTATTCTTTATCTGACTCCAAATACCAAATGCAGTGCACAGCTTGGGGGTAGGGGAAATAAAGCACCTAATCTCAGTGAAATTATTTGTGAAAAAGCCTTTCTAGCTTTTAGAACAAGGATGCAAGGAGATATAGTTGACTGTGTTCTGACTGGGATATTTTTCTAAATAAGACAACAGTATCTATGCAATATTTTAGCTACTCATCCACAACAGAAAGATGAAGAACATAAACAGATACAAAGGGTAATCTTGGGATTCAGGAATCTTGACCCTTGCATTTAGACATTTTGTACCAGACCTGAAATGTTGATCTTTTTGTGTATGTACATGTCTGCCTTAGAAGTCTAGAGGAGTTTTTCATTTAAGTGATAAATATAGGTAAATTGAAGTTAAAAGTTTACATACACACATGGAATTGAAGTCTATTGCATACAACTGAGAGGCACAACCTACATTCCTTCCATACTTCAGGCAATTTTTCCATGTTTCTACTCCATGTATCACAAATCTAGCATTTATTTTAAGATCTGATGTTAACAAAACCACTGCTCGGTGAAAGAAATATTTACTCTTTCTCTAAACTAGAATTTCTCTCCAACATCAGAAAGAGCCAAGGGCTAAAGCAAGCAAAATTTAGTCCAGAACCCATGATAGCTCCTTCATGTAAGATACATATATCGCCTTGCTTTGAAGTCTCACAACTTGACAAAGTTAGAAAAAGGTAGTTTTGGCTTAGTAGAAAATATGGTTACCTATATTGTCTCAATAGACCATAAACCAGATACTAAAGCAGCTGCATTTTTAAACAAAAAGGTGCTGATGTCGTGTTCTGTTGCATTCTACATAAATTCTTTTAAAATTTTCTCATTAAACCTTATGTTTCTGTACTCAAAACTAGTGAATTATCTGACTTACCAAAAAACAAGGGATTACAGCAATCAGCTTCAAGGTAGTACACAGTGAGTTCTTTCCTTTGTTCCCTCCTTACAAAACTCCAGATCTACTTTTTTATAGGAATATCGAGAAAATATGTGGCAGTGTGTGTAACATCCAGGCCTAGACCTACTGCTGCACCTCCACCAGTAATGACTTCGCTCTAACCTTATGCCAGTCATCATCACTTGAGTTTAAAGTCCCCTAGCTTAAAAACCTACAGGGGGTTGCCCTTTCTTAGAAGATACAGTTTTTCTTCTGACATATTACAGTTTCCTCATGCCACTTCCACTTAATGTTGCCTGGTCAGCTTATAGGACACAACAAGTCCTTACCATTTCCTTGGGCAGATGCAGGACACATTTTACTCCAAGTAAAATGAGCTTGTTTCTGCACTGTGCACAGTTAGTCCCCTACATGAGATCTGTATATTTCTGCAGGGGCTCAGCTTCAGCATAGTAAGCTCGGGAAGTGTTCAGTGATACCAGCTCCCTGAATAACCCCTCTCTCCTGTTTGTGGTGGGTGCTGGCACGTTGGCAAACAGAATCTAAGTCAATGGCTGTGAAGAACTTTCTCTGGCTTCACACAAAAGCCAAAGGGAAGTACGCTTACCTGTGTGTACAAACATGTGCTTGACGTAGTTCTGTTTGGCGGTGAAAGTCTTGTTACAGAGAGTGCACTCGTAAGGCTTTTTTTCACCTTGCCCACCCGCTGTGCTGTGGCCCGCAGATGGGGCCAAGGGCTGTGGGGCTGGCAGCTGGGCAGTAAAGGTTGATAGGCCAGGCTGGGACACTGTCACAAACTGTGTCTGTTGGCCAGCTAAAGGCTGGGGCAGGCTGAAGAGAAAAGGCTTAGGGCCACTGCCAGCAGACTGGGTGGTGAAAAGGGCAGGCAGGTAGGTGTTGCCAGCTGTGCCAATGACCTGAGTGTTGCTGGTCAGAGTCAGTGGCATCCTCAGATTGCTGGTGAGGGTTTCTGTCTGGCGTAAGTAGATCTGTGTGGTTGGCAATGGTTGGGCAACAGTTGTGTTGACAGAAGGCTGCAAAGCCCCTTTTTCGGTGCTGCTATTGACTGTGAGCACTTTGTTGTCCATTTCAACGTCATTGCTCCTCTCTGGTGAGGAAGAGTTGGCATCTACATGTTGCTGCTGCTGCTGCGGCTGAGTGCCATCAGCAGGGACGTCACTTTGATCTGCTTGAGAAGGTTCTTGCTGCCCATCCCGGCCCAGACCAGCCATAAACTGCTGCTCCATGGAATCAGGCTCAGTGCCAATGGAGGAACTGACTCCCGAGTCAAAACTCTCCCCTTTGGGCTCACTCTCAGTGCCTTCTGCTTGGTCAGTGTCCTCAGTGCATTCCTCAGACTCATTGCGCTCAAGGATCTGTACCCTCTGCTGGCCATAGTAGTCATAGTCATCCTCCATCTCCTGCTTAATATGGATGTTGCCCATCAGGGTTTGGATTCTGACAGGGCGTGGTTGCTTGCGGCAGTGTGTGGTCTCTGGAGTGGTGGAGAGGTACCGCTCCATCTGTTGTGACCGTTCATGGATCCGGGTAATCCAGCTGGGGTCTTCTATGTGGTGGTCCCTGGGGAGTCCCAGGGCTGTTTCATGGTGGCTGACCACAGCTCCACTGTAAAAGGAGCGTTCCCCACTGCCATTTTGCATGGAACACGCATAGAGGGCTGAATAGATCCTGTCCACGCTGTGCTGAGAATGGCTCTGCAGGTAGCCAGACTCTGTGTCGGTGCTCTGCCCCGAGGTGCCTGATTCGGGTGTTCCCCTGGGTGTCTCCTGGCCAGAATCCTGAATCACTGGGTAGACCTCTCCCACATTTTGTGAGACAATCCTTGTGCATTCATCAATCACAGTCTTGATCTGCAGGATGCTGGCAGCTGTGAGGATTTGGAGGGCCTCTGACTGGGAGACCCGCAGCACCCCGCTGTACATGAAGTCAATGAGCTTTTGCACAGACTGGACTGACACCACTGAGGGGATTTCGATGTCACTGTAGCCCAGCAGCAATTT
Organism: Grallaria varia; assembly: GCA_013396735.1. Taxonomy (NCBI): domain Eukaryota; kingdom Metazoa; phylum Chordata; class Aves; order Passeriformes; family Formicariidae; genus Grallaria; species Grallaria varia. Next base: position 472,830 of record VWZG01005385.1, on the reverse strand, counting down.
GTCCTGGAAAAAGGGGCTGCCAGCTGCCAGCACACAACGGTGGGCGCGTAGCATGCTCCCGTGGATGCGGACCGTCACGTCACAGAAGTGGCCACGGTTGCGCTGCTCGTTGAGGGTCTCGAGCACAGAATTGCTGAAGTTGTGAAGGTTGATGCTATGAATGCGCTCTGTCATCCCCTTGCAACTGATGTTACCTGTAGCAAAACAGGTGACACAAAAAAAAAGAAAGAACAGATTGAGTCTTGTCCTCTGCAGGGCCACAGTCAGAGCATTGGCAAAGGCGACGGCGCACTGGGTAAACAAAACTGATCGCACTGTAAAAATCACATACAAAGACATTGGTAAGAAGACATCATTTTTGGAAGGCTAGAAGTAAATTTCACTACTCATTTGCAGATGCTCAAGTCCTGAGTTTTTGGACAAAAGCAAATGAAGACAGGTGTAGCTGAGTCTGAATTCCAATCACATTACTGGGCCTTGGACTTCCTATCAGTTTTTCTGGCTTTAAAAAGCTTAGAGCTAGCCAGTTGTAAACACTGAGCACACGGATTAAACCTGGATTTTAAACTGTTTGGATGTGGACCTGTGCCAGAGGATATCAGAATTTTACTTTAATGACCCTAAGTTGTTAATGCAAAGAGTATATATGAAAATGTGATTTCTGTCTAGACTGATATTTTAAGGAATTTGAATCCTACATTTCACCGTCCAGTGAAAAAAATTGGCAATCACTTTGTAAAATCCAAATATGGTTCAATACTAACTCTGTAAATGTTCCTAAAATCCCACGCACAGTTTTGTCTGGGGTTGTGGTTCAGAACATTTGCTACCCAATAGTGACAAACAGTCCTCTGAAAGAACCCAAAGCAAAAACTTAACATGAGCTCTCCCCTTCATTTTTAACATATCCCAAGTTCTGACTTGCAGCAGAATGCCATCATATAAAACCAAATGTTCTCCTGCTGTTATTTACTTGACAGAAACTGGAAAACTCCAAGGAAGATTTTGTCTTAGTTTGGCTGAATAATCTAAATAGAGAACAGTTTAGAAAAGCATCTAACCAATTCGGGTACAGAGCCAATATAATCTTCAAAATTAACTTTTACAAGTGACTGAAGAGTAACTTCTTCATCTCTCAATCCACTGTTCCATATCTTCATCTTGCTTCCTTTGGTTTTAATGCTTTTTCATTTCCTTTCCTGTTCTTTACCATTTTTTCCATCTATTCAGATTTTGATGAGCAGAAACTGTGGTTTCACCTTTTAACTACAAAGAACCAACTGCCTTTTAAATGGCAAACAAATAAAACAGTATTAATAATTTTTATCTTAGCATCTGTAGTACATATATCACCTTGGTTCCTAGAAAAGTGTGCAGAAAAAAGTAATGCTAAATCACCACTGGTATTAAAGGCATTTTGTCTTGAATATTCCTACCAAAGCTACAACCCCTCTTGCCACAATTAATTGTCAATGTGTGAGGATCCAAAAGGAAAATTTGGTAAGCAAGCAAGAGTAAATTAAACTAATTTATCACCACTGTCTAATGGAAATATACAGAGCAAATAAATAGCACTGGAAGCAGTTGAAAGGTATACACATGCCTTTTAGTCCAACAATGTCTCTCTGCTCCACCCTAAGGAGTGCTTTCCATCTCATATACAGGCAGTAGAACACTACTCACTGCAATTTGCAGGTAAAGGAAGCATCTTCCCTGCTCTGCCTCCTCCTTCCCATTTATTCACTTCTGACATCTCAAGCACCCTCTGTTCTGGTGGTTCAAAGAGAAACCACCTTGGACACAGGTGGTTATTTTAATTCTGTGAAGTAGCTGATGATAAAAGGGAAGAACAAAGGTCAGGAACTGGAAAACATGATGGGGCCAGACTGTCTGAAGCAGTCTGATGTTAACAGATGTAAAACAACCAGTATCACAAGGGTACTAATTGCCATGTGTGATTAGCACACTGCAGGGATGCAGAAACAAGGAGGAAACCTCAAACAGTATGATGGAGGTCGTGAAATACATCTGCCTTGTTCATAAGCTTAGCCAGGAAACCAGACTTTCTTCCTCTAGGGAGACTGACCATAGGACTGGAAAAACATCTTAGGCATTCAAGTGCATTGCAACTATTATACACAAAATAATGTACAGGAGAGACTTATTTCCTTCTCCTTCCAGAGGGAGTAATTCTCCAGGAGGCCTCCAAGAGCAGTTCAGGATGCTTCCCAACATGTCAGATCATACAAGAATCCAAAATGTATTTACATAAAAAATCAGAATCCTTGGCAAAAGCTTTGTTACTGGTGGGGCAACAGAAGGGTAGAAAATTAATGATAAGTAGATGACACCTCTTTTCAAGACTTAGAGTAGGCCATAGCAAATGATTGTACAGCTACCCATTTATCCCCGTCTCCCTTTGAGTAGTATCAATGACTACTTGGTTTGATCCCAGGACTCCCTCTTCACAGAAACATGACTTTAGCTTTATGTTCTGAGGTATTTGATAATAAGAAGAAATATGCAGCAGTCCAACTCAATAACCCAAAAATCCTACCCTGCACATGCACAGTGTGGAATATTCTACACATTCAAGAAAATCTAAAGACAGGTCCCTTGATTTGAGCAGGTGCAGAGGAATCTATTTTATTCCTTATGCCCCCCTGGCAGATAAAATTAATTTTGTGAGTGGAACGCAGAAAAACACATCCTCAGGACAACTCTTTTCCAGAAAGGTGTGATATGCATCACAAGACTGGATGACTTCTTAGGAAAGTGAATTCTGCCACTTACCCACAAATCACGTACAGAAAGGAGGAAAGGCAAGGTTCATATATATAAGTTTCAACAGCCCTTCTCAGGTCCTGGTTGCAGGAATCAAGGTTGTGTAGCCACAGTGTATTTGGTTTTTAGATGGCTTGATGAAATCAGGCAGCCAGGGTTAATCATGGCACAGAAAAGAGATTTGTTTCCATTTATGAGAGTGATGTGAATAGCTCTCATATAGGAACCAATCTGGGATGCATCATGTGGGGTACGACCTGGTCTGAAAGCCAGTTGAGTCACTTTATAAATGGCAGGGAGTACTTTTTGTTGTTCCTATCGCTAATAACAGTTTGCCCTTAAAAAAAATCCTTTCCTCCTTTCTTAACTTCTTCAAGTCAAATTACAACAAATACCACTTCTTCAGTTGAGAAACAACTGAAATTTACTCCTTAAGGATAAAACAAGAAAGGTGGGTGGAAGAGACATACTACAAATGGTAAATAAAGCTAATACAGATTTTGAGGATGATTTTTCTAGGCCATCTTCCTTGACATTTAACACTGTAAACTCTGCCTATCCAAAGTACAGGCAATCAAATAACTTGCAACAGTGTCAGAGACACTACTGCACAAACCACAGCAGTATAAAAAAGAGTTTTAATAAATTTCAGAGAGTGGTCTGGAGCAAAACCTGCTGTCTCATGCAGATTGTCTCCTGCCCTGCAGGAAACCAGGTACAGATTTTTGTGGTTGATCCCTATTTATGATGCCCTAAGCTGAAAGTCCAAAGGTGATGCTGATGAGGGGATTTATCCTTTATAATTGTTAATTGATAACTGATATATCTAATATCTATTATAAAGTATGTTTAGTAGTTATTTTAAATCATTTAAAATGAAAATAGCCTGCACACAGTAAAGGAGAGAGAGCCAAGGCCACTCCTAATAATAATTGGCCTTGTGGTTTCTGTAGATAACTATAATAGGATGGATACCATATGGGACTAAGATAAATCAAGGAAGGTGTCAAAAGAGTAAGATAACTACAGAAATTTGCCAATTAGACCAGTTTGAGTTGCCAACAAAACTAGTTTGAGCTGCTTTCTGAGACAAGTTGAAAAGGGCATAGCGAGGAAGACCTACAGTCTTCATCTTCAAGACCCCCAAAGACCCCTGCCCAAGACCACCGCAAACTCACATAGGAGGAGCTCAGGGTGGAGAAAATGGAAATTATTTCCGGGAACTGATTAGAATAAGCCTGCCTTTTTCTAAGAAAATAATGCATATGTATAGAGAAATAATGAATATGTACACTGTAATTGCATATAAACAAGCCTGTGAGCGCAGACAGGTATGCACGACTTAGGAGGAGCAATCCCCCATGCATCCAGCGCTGAATAAACGTACCTCTCTGTAACCTCTTTGGCTGTGGAGTTGTTATTCTGCAAATCAATGTCCCCCATAAAACAGGGCCTTGCCAATGCAGGTTTGATTCTAAGTAAATGCCACATTCTGACAAAGGCAACTAGAGCCTTGGACAAGCCAGAAAGTGTGTCAGCTCTTCGTAAGACCCAGCTATACACACGTACACTCACCTATTAGTCAATGCACAGAATGCCAGGCTCAGGAAAAAGACTGCTGTCTCGGGCTCTTCTCAGGCCTGCCACTCTTTTAAACTCGAGACAGTGGGAACCTTTCTGTGAAATTCAAGTGGTCTTTGTTAAGTACCCCCCCTCTTTTTTCGTGCAGTAAACATGATGCAGAGATCCCAATGGTTTTACTCTGAGAAACTCCTGTAAAATGGTTTTGTCCCCTTTCTGTGAAGCAAGTTCTGATTGGAGGCGTATTCACAAACCATATAGGAAAGAATAGATGTGAAAATGCAAAGGCCATTCTTACCCAGATGGGCAATGAATAGGCATTTGCCAGTTAAAAAAAAAAAGAAAAAAAAAAAAAGAAAAGAGAAAAAAAAGCCCAGACAACTGCACAGATTATGCACATTTGAAATCCTCCTGGGATACAATTTGAAGCTGGCATGGCATAAAGGTGAAACATATTACTGTGCAACTTTGAAAAAAGCTTCATTTGCCCGTATGCAAATGTACCGATTAAACTGTCAGGCTATTCACAGAAACATGCATGGAATTCATCCTCAACTAGTAAAGAAGGAACACAACGTGGATGGGAAAGGAAAAAACTTTTGTTGTGTAATACATGACTGAATGCTTAGATTAGTGTTTCCCTGAATCTCATACACCCCTCCTGCTGACTTTTATGCTATGGGCATTCAAAAGAAAGTAGATTTTACCATGACAATAACAATGACAACCTCTCCAAGTACAGTACCAAAGAGGAAGGCAATAGCAGAAGGAAACAGCAGGCAGTGGACTCCTAGAAGATGCTATAGAAAATGTGGAAGTGCAGTGGTGAGGTACATCAAGCATGGCCTGAGGCAGCTTTCTATTTGCCAAAGTTACCATACATAGACCTACATAAAGCTAGAAAGTTATGGCTCACAAAGGTGATTTTTTTGTTTGCCAAAACCATAAAAAATTAGCCCTAGCAAACATATGATGTCGTAGAGATAAGAAGATGTACAGAATACTGAAGACTGTAGGCTAAACACATATGACTACACTGCATCTTTTAAAATGTATTGAGTAAGGATTTCTTCGTACAGCCACTAGATGTCCCTTTCTGCAAAGCTGACAGCTTTAATGCTCATAACTGAAGGGTATCAGAGAATTTGATTTTCTCTAGTGTCCTTTAAAATCACAGTATCTCAAAGCTCATTGCACAGTAATGACTACTGTTTCTAGAAACTCAGTGATGATGAATCCACCACAGCTACTGTAACTCATGCATGGCCTGCACCTGAAGCCAAACTGACTAGGACACTGGAATCCAAGTTCTTTTGGGAAATGTACTGTGTGCTCTTTCACAGGAATTACTAGCAGAGTGAAAACCAAGGGCTCTGTCTTGCTTTCATACTCACAGGGGAAAGAGAATAATCATCTTATATCCTTGAGAACTGGTAGGCTTGCTGAAATAGATATAGATTGAGTTTTAGCCTCAATCTTCTGCAGTAGCATTTAGAAAATTGTTTGGTAACTCATCTCACTAATACTTAGACTAGACCTAGCTTGAAATATTTGCCTAGTTTTTCTTCCTGACAACCTTCTCAGCCTTTGCATTAAGACACACACTTTGAAAGACAGAAAAGTTGGAGGTATTGTATTTTGTACAGAATATGGTATCTTTATATTCTCAATACCAAAATGACAAGTTGGGAGAACACCTTGGGCTCAGATGAAGATGTGGAAGTTAGGCTTGGTAGGCCTTCTTCCTGCTTCTGAAGATGTTTCTCTGTGCATCAGTAATCCAGTCACTAGTTCCTGGGAGCACAACAAGCCTAACTAACCTGCTGCAGGAGACTCCTTACTCTCTTCCTCTGCCATAGGTGGTTTTGGAACTCTCTGATCCTTGGTCTTCACATCGAGCGTTGGACGCCTCCTGTTTGTATCAAAAGGATGCATTAGGTTCTTCAGACAGTCATGTAGTCTACTCCTTTTCCTCACGGTGGGAACAATTTACCTACACTATTTCTTCAGAAATTTGTCTACCATGTTTGCAAAAAATCAACAATGTTGGGGATTTCCACTCCCTCCCCAGACAGTCTGCTATATCTCTATCAAGAATGATGTCCTAGTATGTAACTTTGAAAATGAGTATTCATAATTTTTACTCCAGCAGACAGGGAGAACTATTGACCACTTCCCTCTTTATAGCACTTTCTCATATATTGGAAGGTGCCTCACTTTTCTTCTTTAGACCTATCTTTTCTAGGAAACACAAACTCAGGTCTCCAAGTCATTCTCACTTGTTATAGCTATTCTCCTCATTCTTATCTTCTTCTGTCTTCTATCCAGTTCATCTTTCTTTCATTTAAAATGCAGCCCTAAAGTGGATAAAGTACTCTAGTTGATGGAGGTGAATGAAAGAGTGGCCTATATATCATCATACACAATACTCTTTAAAGACCTTACAGAATAAATTAACCCATGCAAACAAAGCCTTGTCATCAAAACAGATTTTCCTTAAGAAAGATATATCACAGTAAAGAATCTTTAAATGGGAATGAAAATCTCTCTTATCTCTCGCATAAACACAACAGTTCAGTGGAAATACAGCATCTGCACCACAACATATGAAAGCTACTACAGCCCCATAATTTCCACAGAAGTTTTTTCATTTCCATACACTGATGTCTCATTCCAAACTTAGCACCACAACCATGGGTGCTTTCTTCAGCTCCAATGACTTGATTTATCCCAATTGATAAAGCTTTATTTTCTGTTGTTCTAAAGGTAGTTACTCTAAAATAAAAATAGATTAACAGCAAAAATTCCTTTATAGTGTTCACATACACAAAATTAGTTCGACATCAGGTTCCAACTCTCTGGGATCAATTTAGCGGATCAACACTTCTTCCATTCAGGGAAGTGACCAGAATTCAAATCCTGAATGTCTGACTTCTCAGTATATCTCAAAGATGTTAGAGAGGCCAATTTAGACACTCCTGCTCAGACTGATTCTCCTGAATATCTGCCCTCATTCTAAGCAGGGGCCTGCAAAAGGAAAAGCTTACATGGAGTTTCAGGAACACAGAAGAACATTTGTATCCTCAGTGGGAGATCTGACCAGGAGTAGCCCTTGCTTTCTGTTGCTTTAAAGGTTTACTGGAGTTTTCACCCAATCATCTGCTTGAACATCTTGAAAATCAGTATCTACTTCTATAATATCTATCCAAAACAAACACCAGATGACACTACACAAATTGCCCTAACCCTACCAGATTGTTGTTAGAATCAAAATATGTAGCAGTCTACATTTAACAGGAAGCACTGTATTTTTACCAGCACAACATCTATTAATGTGTCAGTAATACAGTCTATGCAAGAAAGAATCACTGCGTTCTGAAAGCTGTCAAACTTCTCTATACTTCATCGCTAATAACTACATTTGTCTGAAAGACATAAATGCATGCACACACAAACAGAACCTTCCTCTCCAAGGATAAAACATACCGAAGAGACAGCAAACAAGAAAGAGTTTGCTTAAACTTTGTTCAGGAGACAGACTTCTGCAGACTAGAGAATGTTCAGCAAATTTCCTAAGGATGATTTATTCAGTTAATTGCCCTGTCCTTTTTAGCATTTACCTAATGATGAGATATCCATTCTACATAAAACTAAAGACTTAACCATAGGTGTTCGGTACACAAAATGGCTCCTATATCCAGTGGGCACAATCTCAGCATAAGAACCTCTATTTCAGTCTACACTCTTGGGGCACAGGCAGTGAGCCACCTTCCTTGCTTCTCCCAAAAGACCACAGGTGTCCATCAGCACTAATCCTGTTTGCCCTACAATCCGCAATGTCTGTGCCTCAGTTTGCTCCACATGTAGAACAAGGACAGCATCATTCACCCCATCCAGCAGGACTGCCTGTGTTAACTAATCCTAACAAATTGTTTTATATTGCTTGGATAAAGAACATTACAGAAAGATCAACAATTAATTCCACAGGTCTCTTCAAATTTTGTTCTCCAGGCTTTCAAAAAAGTTTTCTTCTCAAACTGCTCTAGCGTCTTACTTTCTCTATACCTCTTTATGGTCAGCACCCAACTTACCACTGAAAAACTGGCTCCAAAGCATAGCAGTGTGGTGACCAAAGCTTTCACAGTGCTACAGCACGTTCAGTTATTTTTAAATTAGAGGAGTACTACATTTTTAGCTGGGGTATTTACTTTTCCCACCTTCAGTCCAATTTGTACACTTGCTATTTTAGGAATTTCAAAGATGCTTTAAAGATGGTATAGGCAAAACCCAGGTACATATTTGGGGTCCAGTCTAATATACCTCCACATTAAACACTGGCACACATATACACACAGACTCTTTATCTTAGTTCCTCTCTCAGGCCTTGTTTGCAGAGCCCCGGCTGCTACAGCCATGCTATTGTATCCCCCTAACATAGACACGGATGGGGGATACTCCTCCTGTAGGTATCTACAACACCTCCAAGCAACATGTACAACAGGAACAGAAGAACCACTGCAGCTGTCATCACAGCTACATTAACGGGGATTTCAATAGGCTGGCCATACCATTACAAAGGTGTTAATTCCTGTGCCCTGGCCAGCTGTAAGACACTTAGGCTAGCAAAATACAAGGTTGCCAAATAGTATTTTAAATGTAAAGGGAGAAAACTGTACAACTGCTCTCTTAAATTTGGAAACAGAGAAAACAACCTGGCCACACGATGGCACCATTTCCTAGGAAGAGAAATGAGGCTGTGCTCACCCCTTCTTCAGCAGGGAACATTTTCACGTTATACATGTAAACTGTTTCAACCACACTCGCTTGTTCCCAGGGAGTCATGTACGATTCTGCCAAGCCCCAGCATGGTCCAACTGTTTTAACTGGCTATAAGTTTATGGCAGTTTGGTTCTTTAAAAATCCATGTGTACCTATTGCTAGTTTTCCTTCCCAGTGCCAGGTGTGGTTACTCAGAGTGCATGTTGCACTGGGGGACCTGCAGCAAGAGAGCCACTGAACATGGAAAGGGTGAGACAGGCCAGCAATGCTAGAGGAGTTATGGTGTGAGCACTAACCACTCAAACAGAGAATAGGGGGATGCTTCTCGAAAAAAAAACTACAACCAACCAAGCCCAAAACAACAACTTTTTTAAAAATGTAGGCAAACAAGGTGATTAATTTTGCTATTCAGTGGTCCTGATTAAAAGATTACTCTAGTCCTTAAGAATACCTTCACCTGCTTTAAGGGCTTTTGTTTAAATCCTGATAGTATATTTCAGACTGAATACCCATAAGGAAAGTAGATAAGGATTGCTATTGGTTATCTTGCTATGGGGAACTAGTATATACACTAGTATATCCTCTCTCAGAAACATTGTTTAGGGAGGAGATGGGGCTGGGGTCGGAGGTGGGAGTGGAATCTGGAGAAGGAATGAATTAGAAGGATAATAGGTGCAAATATATTAAAACATGTCTCCAAAAGAGACAATTGCTATTCCATGAACTCTTTCACGTTCGCCCTGTATCGTTAGGTTTTTTCCCCAGGCAGAAAGACAAGGAGGAAAAGCTTATCAGCCTGAGTGTGGTTAAATACAGTAAGCCTGAAAGCCTGTGGGCTTTGGTTAAAAAGAAAATATAGATTAAAACCTCTTAAGGTAATTACCTGTTTAGAAGGTTTCTATTCAAGCTAGAATCCTCTACAGGGAGTGTTTGTAGCAGTCTGTTAGGAAAAGGGTGCATTCAGATATGGTTCAGTTTTGTGGGAGAGCTGCCGCCTGCAGAAGAGCACTGCTTCTAGTCTCCATGGTTCCAGAGAAAGGCCTTTCCATGCAGGAGAGTTTGTTCTGGTCACAAAACTACTGGTTCATGGGAGAAACAAGGGATGGATAAAAAATTAGAAATGCCAGTCCTCAGGGATGACAAAAGAATTCTTTTAGTCTTCCAGCAACTGTCTCAGCCCTGAGTAGAGGAAAGCTATCACATGAAAATGCTAGATTTTATTTGGTTATTTTTTCCATTTATCTTTTTTTATCTTCTAGTGAAAGGGTGCTTTGGTGAATATTTCAACTTAGAAATATCGTGAGACAGATATTCATACTGTTTAGGACTGTGGCTTCTTTATTTTGAGTTTATGAGATGAGTGTTTGGACCTGCTTATAATTCAGATTTAAATATTAGTGGGAAACAGCACATGCTTATGTCAACAATGCTGAAGGCCACAGGGAAAGTTTCTGTCCTCAGTGAGACCTCTGGAATCTCTGGGAACAGACTTATTTCCAAAATCACCTACCTAGTTTTGATACAAATAGAAATGTATGGCAGAATGTTTTAATAAATCAAGGCAATAAACAAGAACACAGCATTGCTGTGTGGCTTGATACCATCAGATGGATCTCTAGCATTAAATGTACATTCTCAGTTCCAATGCTTCCTGCTGCCTCCAGGGAAAAGGCCCTGGAATTACATGTATACACAAGCACACAGACACCAACAGGTGATACTAACTCAGTGCATGAGAGTTATTTTCGCAGGTCTGCCTTCAGGTACATTCTACCCTCTACTCAGCCAAGAACATTAGAGACAGCATCTGGGAGTTTTACTTTTGAATACCGGGAATATGCCCTGTTTTGAAATGCAGGATAGGATCAAAGCACAAGGTAGTTTTGTTCAAATTGACATGGTTGCCCACACAGGCATGAAACTATGGGGAGAAGCCCCTTTCTCTGCTTTTATTTCCTCTATCATACCCCTTTTCACACAAAAATTGCTACTTTGTGGATTTCTTCTCTATCAGTGTAACATCAATAAATTACACGTTATCACTCCTATCATCTAGTTACAAAGAGCCTTTCAAGATTTTTAATAGATGCACAATATTGCTACACTTACATTTTCACTGGTTAAGAACTCAAAAATAGCTGTTGTGAGATTACTCTTAATTTATACTACTTCTCTCTTGTGGGCTTTCAAGAAGAAGCATTTTACCACATGTCTCAGATTGATACAGAGCACATATTGCACTTCCCAGCCAGGCAGAGATCCTTTCAATGTTTAAAACAACAAAGCTGGGACGAGTAGGGGTTCTAGAATTTGTTTATCTTTTTTCATAGGTGCAGTTAATTCCTCAAGGAGCTATTTGTACTGATAGATTAACTAGATATCTTGAATTGTCTTTGTACGCTAGTTCCTGAGTGGTAGATGTATAAGACTACATCTCATGTTATTTTAGCCTTGTAAGTGACTCTGTGGACAATGAAAACAGTCACAGAAAACTTAAATGAAAAGATGGCATAATGGCATCCCCTCTAGTAACAACCGTAATTGGTGTCCTTGGGAATCCAAACAGATGGTGCCAGCCAGAACACACCACTGTGGTCTGCAAGGCAAATACCTCGATGCAAATGAAGTCTAGTGACATTCTGGCAGGCTTACAACTGACTTTCACCTATGGAGTAGATCAAACATCACACTTCTTGTGAAAATACAATGACTTTCCCTCACAACATCTCCTAGAACACTTTACAAACATTAGTAGGTGGTATTAAACGGTTCCTCAGTTTTATGTTTCAGGTTCTCCTCCAGTACCATGCTAAGGCTTCAGATCAAAAAAAGGTTTTCATGAAAAGAGCTCTCTTTGTTCACCTGTTCAGTGAACAGTGCAAGAATTGTTTTGGTTTTCTCTTATTTGAATACTGGTTTGGCCCTACCTTTTTCTTGAGTTACTGGGGGGGATCACAGCACAAAGATTACATGGCTACTCTACCAAAGGCGAACAAGAGAAAAGATGAGAAAGTGACAATGGAAGCTGAGAGGAAAAGAGCAAAAAGCTCCAATGCTGAACAGGTCACAGCAGTGAAAAGGAGCAGAAGGTGATCAATTATGTTTTTACACCTGCAACTTTGAAGTTGTGTAGTTTCCGCAAACTAATGCACCAGTCAATGTTTCTTAAAACATGGAAGGTGTCTCCATATAGCACTCAAAGGACAAACCAAGAAAGATGCAAGCACTTAGCTTCACAGCATTTTAACAACTCACAGTAGGACAAAAGCAGATATAGACCTAGCTGCTTTAGTTTCCTTCAAGCAAGAGTCATTTGCCCCTTTGCAGACCACATTAGCAAAACGGAACATTTGGTTTAGTCTTCTCACCCAATTAGGACAGAGGAGATGACAGCAGTAGCATGTGTGGTTAAGACAAAATAACAATGATTAGCATGATTTTGTTTGACATCCTTCAAGCAGATCACATACATTGACAGTTTTGGTATGTGCAACTTTGTGAAGAACAACTATTAAAACAAAAAAAAAGAAGAGGAAGTTAGTCAGAAAGAGTCTGAAAGGAAAAAATAAGGAAGTAAAATTGGTAAGATCAGCAGGGAGGTGCCTTAATAATACTTTAATAGAGTCCATATGCATATCCAAGGAAAACAACAGAAATATGAGGAAGTAGAAAATGCTACAATGGTTAAATAACAAGGTATAAGAGTTCATTAAAGCTGAAAATGTATTCTTCCAAACATGGAAATCATGCCCAAGTGACACTAATAGAACTGAGCATAAACTGTAGCAGGCTAGATGTAAAACAAAGATTACATAGGGTGAAGAGGAAATTTTTTTTAAAAAAACTTACTAAAGGCATAAAGACAAATACTGCAATGAAACATTATTTAAACATATCAGACAGAGAAAGTTTACACGGCAATGACTGGTACCGAGGAAGTGCTGTAGATTATGTGGATTGCTAAATTAAGGAGGCAAGTGTGTTAGTCCACAGTATTAAGACTCAGCATGTTAGACAGACTACTGGTCTATGAAAGCAGTAAAGGTAATTAAAGAGGTTACAGAAACTCTACAGTGGAACTGACATTATTGCTTCAACTTTCAAAATGGAGTATGATGGAAGAAGGAAAGCTAGCTCAAGGGGAGAAGAGGGGAAAGCACTGCTCTGGAGACTGTTATTAAAAAAACTCCAAACCAAACACAAAACCCACATAAAAACCAAAAACCACAAACAACCAAAAAGTACCGGAACATCTTAATACATTGAACAGGGACAGATATTTGTACAGTATTCATCAGTCCCTCATTTCATGAGGGACTTTTCAAGCTTTTGAAACATTCATCCGATATATAAAATAAGGATTTTCCTGGAAGACTCACAACTTTAAGAACGGTAATAAAAATCTTGGAGGGGCAGACTCTGAAGACATTAACAAGTAAACTCACACTGTAGATATCCTACTGGACAGATCCAGTATGTCTTGGTGGCTGCAGCATGACTTGCAAACAGAAATACCACAGTATTACCAACTCAGTCACCTCAAGAATGCAAGCTATGGAACTGTAAAGAGCAATAAGCCTTATCCTTTTCCCTAGTATTTAGAAAGAATAGATACACTGCAGACATACCATCAAGTTCTTCCCTGAAACCATGAAAGCTACAAACTTGCACGGCAGTTTTAAACCAAGAGATAATGCATGTTATCACGGAGAGCTCTCTAAATGGAGAGCAGTAAGAAAAGCACTGAATACCACAAGAACTGACAACCTAACATCAAGCCAGTATTACAGGGTCATCAAATAAGAGAATCAACTTTTAGGAAAATTAGACACAGTTTCAAAGGCATCAATGCGTTAGAATGTAAGTGATTCACGCGTCAGTTAAACTTAGGCTCCAAAGTCACACAGTTGCTTCTGAAAACATTCTCACTGACTTCATAACTGAAGTATCATATGCTATTAGTTATTTCTCAAGAGAAGAAAAGCCCGAGAGACCAACCTGACAAAACTCAGTGTACTGATTAGGAATATAGAGACCAGTTCCTATCAGTAGTAGTACAACATTTTACACTGCCAGTTCTTCAGTGTATTGTGATGACTTTTTCAACAGAGGCAGGGATGAGCTCAGCTTATAATTTTGCATACCTGTACTTGTACTTATTTCTGTCTCTACACAGTTCAAGCAACATGTATCTGCTACTGTGAGAAAACAAGTCATTCCTGACGGAAACTCCTTTGATAGTTTTACAAACAGAAATATAAGTGTACAGGACATAGAAACCACTTAAAACTACTAAAAAGTAAAGCATTTATTAAATAAAAAGAACTACGGGTACCCTTGCTTTCAGTTTAGCTTTCTACAGAAAAGGCCTGCATCATTATTATTATATCATCTAAAATAGATATCTAAACATACATAATTTCTTAGGTCACCAAAACCAACCTAAAAATATCCAGCATTAGCTAAGACATACCAAACATAGATTAGCAAAAATACAGAGGAAATTACCATTGACATACTGTCTGCCTATAAACAAGGAAGCTGGTAGAATCCGGGCCCTTCTCCTCACTGACAGGGGAGAACATTTGAAAGCTCCACAGGAGTTCCTAGAAAATTCCAGCAGATTTTTCAGAGGGAAAGGGAAGACCATAAGGGCATGCAATCATTCTCTTCCTGCCACAGAACCTCAAAGAGAAACACAGGAAACCTAAAAGATAAAGATGAGTACAAACCACCTTCAGATCCATCCATCTAATCTCTCTACTAGCCCCAGGCAAATCAAGCTTGCAGATTCACGGGAAGGAAATGGTGGGTTCCTCTAGCTGCTCAAGAAAATGAAAACCCAGACTTTCCATATCCACTGTCAATGCTCTGTGGAGTTCAGGAACCTCATTAGCATCCCTCTCTGCCTTTCCCTGCTATGCTGGAAGACTATGAAGCTACAAAAATCAGAACTTAGAAGGAAAAAAAAAAGAAAACAGACCGCTTCAAAATTCCCATGCAGAGAAAGCTGAAAAATGCTGGAATTGGACCAATTCAGCCACGTTACTTGAGCATGTAGGGGCAAAAGGTTCAGATGTATTCTATCACTAACAGTGTTTATAAAGTGCATTCTACTTAATGCACAAAATCTCCCTGGTCCCTTGCTAAAGCATAACTTAAGAAAGCTGTCCCCTATTTCAACATCTTGCCAATGACCGTTTAATGGATTTTTCAAAAATCATTCATGCCTTACTTTCCATCTCAACTCATTCCTTACCAGAAACTAAACTCTCAGCAAGAATTCTGTGTTCTCTAAAATCATAAAAATTGCTTCAGAAGTTTTTCCAGTGATTGTCCAACCTGTCTCTCAGTCCCATGGAAACTCTTTGCAAAGATGTTCCTTTTGTCTTGTCTGGAACAAATTCCTTCACAGATGGACCATCCAATATCTAAGAATAACTCTTTTAACTATCAATAGAGACAAAGAGATTCAGTTGCACTGTTCCCGTGGGATTCCTTTGGGTTCGGACACATCTGTTAAGATGCATACATCAGAGCTTGAATGAAGTTTTTGTCTGATTGTATCTCTGAGAAAGTTTCTGCCAAAATGATCTTATCTCTTGGCACTTGCAAAACATGTACAGTTGTAGATGTTTTCTAAAAGCCTCCTTAAATAAGTGGCCTATACAGATTAAATCAGTTTAAATACAGCCAAGTCCTGATGACTTTATTCCTCTCAGCAGAATCTGTAGAAGCTTTAACTGAGGTAGTTCAGCCTTTGAACTAGAACCCTACCAATTTTATGCATTCTCCATCTGTAAGCAAGGAAATACGTGAAAAACTGCAAACAGAATAAATCTCACTTGCTTTTCTTCGCTTTTTTGTAACCTTTCCAGAACCTGTGCTTGTCCTTGCAGCTTTTTGCACATACACCTTTCTTCTGGGTAAGTAGCTACATCTGTTTGTGACATCTGAGTAGCTAGAGGTATAACTCAGCTGGAGCACCATCAGCTCACTTCATCACTTAATTCCGAACTAATTCAAAGTGGTGTTTTTTATCTGCCAAGGCCTACATGAAAACAGTTACCTCAGGAAGAACCTCCTCCCCAAAATTGTTTCCCCCGTAACATTGCATGAGTTAGCATCTCCCAAGAGTGAAAGAGACGGAACTGGACACAACTCATCCTAGGTTTTGGATTTTGCTTCAAGGATTCATCTGTGCTGGAAATACAATGTTCAAATCCAGAAAGTTAGGACCCAATCCTACAAGTGTGAGAAACAATGCAATTTCATTTGGAATAAGTGGCACCAGAAGCAGCATGTAGAACATACAATGCTATAGAATTAAATCCTAAATTAAATTGGGCGTCACATAAGATTTTACCCAGGTGTTATAGTTTTAGAATTTGTCAGAATTTTTCTTTCCCTACCAACTTAGACTTTGGGAGCTGACACCCTCCGCAGCAAAAGACCAGGCTAACGATCCGAATTCCAACCTGATGGCTGGGCGGAGAGTTCTTTTGTTTGTTTTGGGAGTTGGTGGTTTGTTTTTTTTTTTCCTTCACTTCTTCGGCAGCGATTTTGGAGAAGGAAGAACCTCCGGGGGGACTCCTGTGGTTTTGGCTTCTTCCCTACCTCCTGCTTCTAGTCCGGTGTGCCCAGTGCTCCAGAGGGTCAGACAATCTTCATCGCTTTGGAGTTACTACAGTTTTCCCTGACGCACCGGCGGCACCAACGTGGGAGCCCCCGGCCCCCGGCCCCCGCCACTCTGCTCACCTGCCGGGCCAGTGCCTTCCGGATGGAGAACAAAGGAGGACACGCTGCCTACGGGAGACGTTTCACTCCGACCCTTCAGAGACTCATTTCTTTAGAGGTTTTGGTTACAGAGTTACTTGTTCTGTTCTGGCGTTTTGGATTATATCTATATCTATATCTATAAATATATTTAGTAGTTAAGAACTGTTATCTTTCCTTCTACACAATTTCCAAATTAAAATTTTGTTTTGCAACTAAAAGAGGCACGGTCAGTTTGAGAAAGGAATTTTAAATTGTTTTAGTTTACTCTAAACTAAGACACCAGGGTTTTTTTGCTAACTATTTTTATCAGTAAGACTGGCATTCAGACTATTGCTTAGCCTTTCTTCACCTCTGCCTTTTACAGCTGAGGAGCAGATGGCTATCATAGTTTTTATTCTCTATGCTTGAAAAAGGTAGTTTGATCTGAATCATTCCAAAAGCACCCTGATATTTTAAAGCAGATTTGCTTTTGAATATTTCTCATAATAAATATGCGGTGGTGTTTTCTGCCAAGCACCAGTGACTATGCATGCAAAACGGTCAGTGAAGATTTCAAACTGATTTGAATAGGTGGCCCATAAAATCCAAGTCTTCTTTTCCAAATACATGAACGAGGCCTTATGAAACCATCTGCACATCTGTGCATTTTTCCAAGAATTGATATACTCTACCATGCTTATTCTTTCTGGGTGTTTCTGATATTTTCAACAAAAATACCTCCCAAACTTCCTATCTAACACTAGTTTTTAAGTATTTTTATAATATTTGCCATCCACTAGAAAACTTCCCACCAGAATGAAGAATGTCCTTTGAAAATGAAACGAAATCTGCCCAGCTGTGGGGGTAGAGGCAGTATGATAGTCTGGGCAAAGGAGCGGAAGCAATGTTGTACTGCCTAGAAGTAGAGAGAAGGATGGGAAATCTGGCCCAAAGAAGAAAAGCATCACCACAGGTGATGCAGAAGAAATTTGTGATGACAGACAAGGCCTTTTTTAAATGTTGGGAGCCAAAAATATTGATCGCTTGTGTCAATGAACATAGTTCAGCAGTAAGGATTGAGGCATTATTAAAAAAATACCACAGAATATGGGAGAAAGCTATAGTAAATATACAGTAAATATTCATCATGCTTAATTTTAGTTCATGTGAGAAACTGGCATTGCTATTTTGCAGGGGTATGCCAAAAAATAATTATATGCCTACTATCTCAAACAAATACTCATAACCCATCATGAATAACGGAAGTTTTTCTATTGGTTTCAAAGCACAGGGAATCAACTAAGAGAGATCAACATCACAAGAGGTCTTGCCATTTCCTGAATTTTTTGCAGGACTCTGTGTTTTGGGAACTAAATTTCAAGAATTCATGGAAAGACACTATTAATGGTGAAATTGTTATTAAACATCTTTTCTGAAAAACTCCTGCACTTTGAGTGTGAAAGAAGCACCTAACCTGCCTTTGCAGTTGATTCATATTTATAGAATCATAGAACTGTTTAGGTTGGAAAAGATCTCTGAGATCATCTGGAAAGTGATTTGGGGACATTAAAAACTGAGTGGTCTGAAAGACTGTCCACAGAACAGGTAGACCATGAAAAGCAGTAGACTCCACCTCCCTCTGCTGCCCGCTGCCAATATTCCTCACCCCTGAACTTGGCCACCTCAGAAAGCAAAAGCAGGAGTTCATTCTCCAAGTTCCCTACAATCCCTGCTGGCCTCTGTCCTAAGGTTGCTTTCATGGGTTTCCATTTGTACTGTCAAAAAACATCAGTGTGAAGTTTCAAATCCCATTTACTAATGAACTCTTTCATCCTTGTGAATGGGATAAAGGGATTCTTTGTTTGAAAATAAGGATTATTTTTTTCTTGTTGTTCTGCTCATTTTTTGCATCTTTTCACAAGCTTTTTTGTTTTCAGAAAACATTACAAGACAAAACTGAACCCCAGTTTTAACAAAGAGCCTGACATCTCCAAATTGAAGAGAATTCTTGTATATACTAAATTGCATGCTGCCTGCTGTTCAATTGTTTCACATCTCTTTCTTCTTCCCACATCACCAGGTGAGATTTAGGAAAGTCTCCCCAATGTTTACCAGCTCTATTAAAATCAAGATCTCTCGCAGAAGCTCATAATGAATAAAGTCAGAAGCCAACAGGAATGAATTGCAGCTAAAGTGATTTTGATAGTGATCATCCCTATAACCCAACTGCTTCCAAGCTTGGCCCTGAGGCAGGATTTTTAAATTAAAAAAAGAAAAGAATACACATACTTTTTAATCTGATTTTTTATTGTCATGCCCTGATTTTTTTTATAGGTTTTTGCAAAGTCTGGTTGGCTTCCGAGCTTTTGAAAAAGGGTGTCATCATCCTTCTCCTTTTTCTCCCCTCTTGTAAATTTTACAACACCCTAAAACCACCGCAGGAGAGGTAAACTATATATTCTAAAACTAGTGAATGATGCGGTTCACATTACCCTGCATATTCTTGCCCAGAAGATTTCCAGGCAGGGACCACTGTGAAATGACAATGTTTTGAAGAGCTGACAGGGTAAGTTATGACTTTCCAAAATCCAGTTTTAATCACTCCCTCCCTTATTTTTGTATTTTTTGGCAAAATGGAAAAGAACATTTTTAAAAGGCCAATTAACCCATGCTGAGTAATCTGAAAGTAAATGCGTTCAAAACAAGGGCCTTAAAGCTTAACAGCCACACAGGTCTACAAAGATTTTCCAGACTCTCACAGACTGATCCTCTCCACAAAACACTCCCCTTTCTTCGTGGAAATCCTTTACAATCCTGGTTGTCAGAGCCAGACACTTGTTTTCTCTCACTGCAACACACTGAAACCCCCCAGTCAGTAGGTATGCTTGGGTAATAAGAAGCATGTGAGTACCTGGAAAGGAGCAAGAACAGTTCTACTTGGACAGAGATACGCTTGAGGGGTCTTCCCTTTTTAATTTTTAAGAAGCAGCAACCTGACCCAACAACATACTCTCAGCTTCCTCTGCCGGACTACATTATCACAACCTTAATACAAAAATGCTGTTTTGGTGGTAATTCCCAAAGAAGGGAAAAGGTAAGCCCTGAGGAAGTCCTGCTTATGACATTGTGGCAAGAGCATCCAACTGGAAAACCTGGTCCACAATAAGGAACGTGCTTTCAAGAACCCCAGCACAACCCAGCAGCATGTTGGTGTACTCACAATCAGGTGACCCTGTGTGTGCGTGCAGGTTTGTTGGTGAATGTGGAAAGTGGATGAGGGCTGGGCTCAGAGACGGAACAGCTTCAAGGTTCAGGCAGGGAAGGCCCGGCTTGGCACTGCATGCACCCGTCTGAGTAATCTCATTCTCCTCAGACGCCTTCTGGTTTTCAGCTGTCTTGGGTTTCTTCCTGAAAATAAACAAAGAGACCTTTGAAGGGACTGACTGCATATTTGGAAAAAGGCATTTTTAGAATCTGTTAAAGATAACTTTCTCCCCCCCACCCCGCCCCTTGTCTCTCTTTTCCCTTACAGGGAAGGAGGCAGAGAAGACTTTCCTCCATGCTTCTTGTTTGGAAACAAGCTGCTCCTTGTTTTGACTCTGATGCAATGGCCCTGAGACTGTTATGGCAAATAGGCCAAGCACGAAGCTCCTCATTCTGCCCCTGCTGATGACATATAAAATGAAACTTGTCCCAGTGGTTTAGACAGTCGGAGCTCCGTTTGACAAATATTAACCAAGGCTGCAGCGTTCTGAATAGAGAGAGTTATATGTAAATATAATAGCATTGTCTGAAAAGCAAACAAATATGCAAGTTTCCAGTTCAAAATGATTCAGTGCAGAGACTCAATTTTATAAGGAAAAGCACTGAAGCAATTTTGAGACGCAGAGGTCATCGAAGTAAAC
Organism: Grallaria varia; assembly: GCA_013396735.1. Lineage (NCBI taxonomy): Eukaryota > Metazoa > Chordata > Aves > Passeriformes > Formicariidae > Grallaria > Grallaria varia. Next base: position 452,023 of record VWZG01005385.1, on the reverse strand, counting down.
CATGAAGACTTGGAGTCTGGAAAAACTGTCTCTGAGCACTGTCCACATGGGCTCTCCACACCTGCCTTGATCCAGGACCTCCAAGGAATCGAGCCTCACCGGCACATCAAGCAGGTACTCAATCACCACCTTAGTTTCCACAGACGAAGAAACTGAGGCACAAAGCGAAGTGGCGGGTTCTGAGGCACACAGCGAGCACTCTCAGCAGCGAGGCATGCACCTGTCTCACCGTTCCCCCTCTTCCATAGCTGCAGGTGCTCCCCAGGACCTAGAGCTGCTGCCCAGCCTGGGGCACACGGGTGACCCCCGGGCCAACATGTGGCCCTTCCCACCGCACACCAAGGGGGGAGAACCACGGTCCCACTTGCAAGAAGGAGTTGGGGAGGCTGAAGCCATCTAAGTAAAACCTGCTGACACCCAAGGTGTGAGTGGGGCGGGGTGAGGGGGTCACCCCTCTCGGGGCAGCTCCCCACACCGTGGGCTGGGGGCAGCCTGAACACGGGTGACCCTTCTGGGGGCAGCTTCCTACACGGGGGACCCCTCTGGGGGCAGCTCCCCACACGGGGGACCCCTCTGGGGGCAGCTCCCCACACGGGTGACCCTTCTGGGGGCAGCTCCTCACACGGGTGACCCCTCTGGGGGCAGCCCCAGCCCGGGTCGCCGCGGAGCGCGGGGGAGCTGCAGGAACCCATCGGCACTGCCCTGCCCTGCCCCGCACACGCGGCGCCGCCTCCCGCCCGCGGGCATAGCCCTTCTGCACAGGGCCGGGCTCTGCCCCCGACGGGCCAAGGCGGGAGCCCTTTCTCCCCACGCAGGGAGGGGAGCGGGCGGAGCGCGGCCCACAGGAGGCTCCGGAGGGCTGTCCCGGGCCGGCCTTACATAAGGGCGTTACATAAGGGCACTAGGCCCGACCGCGCGGCCCCGCGCCGCCGCAGTGCCCGCCGCTGCCGCCGGGGGGCAGCACCCGCACGGCCCGCGCCCAGGGAGACAACCTGCAGCTACGGTAATAAAAAAAATGAGTCAGACGGGCCGAAAAAAGAAATGAAACAAATCCTCCCCGCCTTGCAAAGCACCCCCAGGAGGTGCTGGGCCCGCTTGGCCTCTGGTCCCTGCCTTGGGCTGGAGGGATGCCGTGGGTAGAAAAGGCGCTGGGCCGCAGCGGGCCGGGGTTTCGGGGCGGCCGAGGGGCCGAGCTGGGCAGGTGGGCCATCGCCCTGATACACGGATCGCCCGCGGCTGCTGACAGCCCCCATGTGTTGGGTATTACCGGCGCTACAAACCCCCCACGCCACGGGACGGCTGCTGGAAACTTTACGAGCGTAGACACCGGCTGAAACCTAAACCAACAGCACATGACTACATGGACCTTACTTAAAGTTGTAGAGGTATAAAAAAGGGCTGAACTGTTTTACTCCGTTTTAAATAGAAAGAAAAAGAAAGCAGTTAAAAGTGGTTTGTGGTTTTTTTTTTTTCCCCGTGAAGAGTAAACAGGGCATCTTGTCACTCCAAGCTCAGGCATCTTTCCGTCTGTTCCCCATTCTGTCATGGGAAGGATCCATCTCTTGCTATGGGGATGAGAATGCATGAGATACAGAGCTTGGATGGGGGCATGTATATTTTAAAGTACATGGACTGCATATGTTTTGTTTGTAACCGTCTGCATGGATCCTTGGCATACAAACTCTGGCACACCTTCACACACCTCATTTCCAGATCCCATGACGTTCCCACGAGCAGCCACCATGCAGTGGGGGCTGCAGGAAATCTGTGCATAAAACAGCATTTTTTTACAGCATTGCTACCCAAGCAGCTTTCAGAGAGCACACCTTTTTGTCCAGGCAGTAAAGGACGTATGTAAAGTTGGACTTTGGATGCACAAGGCAATGAAATTCCTTGCACCTGGAAGCTGAACTGCTGTATTTAAGGTATGTTTTCAGCTCAAAGTTAAGCCAAGTTATATGCTTGGAACACAGCCTCTGACTCCAGCTCTATCCACACACAAAGCCACCTACCCCAGGCAGGACACTGCTGTTATTTGCAGGGTTGGGGCTTAGTTTGAGTAAACATGACTTGTCAGCCACTAGCACAGCCCTAGCTGAGCTGTTAGACCAAGCACTGACTGATGCTTCATCCTGTGGCTGATCCTGCGTGTGCCTCCCAGGCTTTCAAAACTCATTAGAGGGATTGGTTAAAAAATCCTATAGCAACAGGTAGTGACACCAAGGAGGCTGTGCAAAGCATGCCCTGCTTCTTCCTTTCCAAAGCCATATATTTTCTACTTTGCTTTTAAGGCTGACACTTTGTTATCAAGATGCTCTTGTGTCATCGCTTTTCCACATCAGAGTCCTGCAGCTTGGTGACTTGTGCTCACTAGGACGGTAAGAATAACAATGTTGCTGACTGGCACTAGAGACGACACCTCTCCACAGCAGTTCATTTCTCTCACTGTTTAGACATGCGGTGCATCTCAGTACCCCCTGAACAGAATTCAGGCTTCTGAAGAAGTAAGCTTGAGTAATGAAATCAGCCAAGCCAGCTAAGGATCTAAAGAAAACTTTTCAGAAAAGAAAAATCCCAGGGACACTGTGATCAAAACTACCTATGAAGAAACCCAAACAAAGTTCTCCAGTCTGCAATGTCTGACTGCTGTTGCCAGCAAAGGCAAAGCCAGAACAATCCTGCTGTTGCTGGATGTATATTGCTACCCTTTTTTTCTACCTTATCACCCATATAGAAAGGTCCTATTGCTATGATCTTCACCTACATATTCTAATTAAATATTCTTACATTCTCTTACATAGTTTATTTCTATTGCTATGTTATTACTATAGTCTTCACAGGGAGAGTTGTTAAGTGTTGAATCAGGTTGTAGTACCTCCATCCTTGGAGATTTTCAAAACTTAATTGAACAAGGCTCTAAGTAACCTAATCCAACTTGGAAGTCAGCTCTGCTCTGAGCAGGGAATTGGACTAGACACCTCCAGAGGATCCTTCCAACCTAATTTTTTTCTCATTGCACACTTCTTCTATGAACACTTCCATCAGCAAGCTCTCTAATATATCTCCATGTTCCAGTATGTGTAAGAGTATAATATGTTATAGCTACATCAAAAACCCTGAAGAACATGGGCAAGAGCAAGAATGAAACAAGCCATAAATATTGTTTTCATTGAACCTTCTCAAATTATACCTATTTATGTACCATCTCTGGACTTCACTGATTGGCAGTCCTATGCGATTATTTCAGTAGTAAGGGTCAGTCTACCTTGCTGCTTTAGTTCTTGTGATAATCTTCTCTACAGACTAATCCTAGAAAACAAGATGTTTGATATTTACTTGTCAGTAAGGGCAATAGTAGTTGCAACTTCTTTGCAAGAGACTTGGAGCAAGGGGCTCCATTCTGAGCTCCAGTTATCTCTGAGCTCCTTCTCCACACACACCTGTGGTGCATTACAAGTCCTTTCCAATACTGCACTCATTCTTAAAATTATCAGAGGGCCATCATCGTCTTTGCTTCTTGTGAAGGACAGCAGAGAGCCAATATATCAAAGAGATGGCACTTCTGTGCAGGGACTGATGCACAGACTCCCGGAAGTTGGGGACAGAAAAGATGCTGATCTCTCTAAGACTAATCTGAGTCTGCAGGGTCACTGCAGAATTTGTATTTGCTACTGAATTACAAGAGATTTATTCAGTACATTTCTAAACATTCTACCTACTCCATATATTTAAATTTTCTATTCTATGTCCTAGTACTTTTCTATTGTTGGTATTCACTTTCAGCATTCCCTTATATTTATTGCATTCATTTTCATTATGTTAATTTATACCACTTAAAAGGTATTATCTTCTTCATTGTATGCTCTCCAGTACCTAATATCAGGCTAACTGCATCCAATGTCATTCGTGAACTGAACAGTGCCTGCCAGCTCATGTGTAAAGCAAGATGTACAGTCACTGCTGTAATTTTATTTCTGTTTTCTGTCAGTATCTTCATTGCACTGAGACATTCCCTCCTTTCCATATAGCTTAACATTGCACTATCATACAACGTCTCAAATGGTGGGCAGCTCAGGATGAGTAGTGACTGCAATGATCTGAGCTGTAAACTAGAATTAGGTCTCTTCTATTTAATTTGAAGTCAGAATGGGTAATATTTTGGATGTCCTAACCTCAAAGCTATCTAGAAACTAATTACTACCTCTGAGCTTTGGAATGCCTTTAAAACCCCAGCTACACTTCCCCTTTCTTACTGCTACTCTTTCATACAGCTTTCTCTCCCTCAGCCCTTCAATCGCTCTCCACAGTTGATTTCTTTGCATGTATCTCCCTTGCAACCATTACTTGAGTTTGGAATGAATTTCCCCGGGATGAATTAACACGTTCTCACAGCGGGGCCAGCAAACCAGGTCCCTGTCAAAAACAGACAGTGTATGTTGTACTTCTCACAGAGCAGCTAGAACTAATGCTTGAACCTTCCCTTGGAAGGGGAACAGCTCTCTGTCCTGCAGAGACACCAGGTTAGCAATGAACAAATTAGCTCAGGTATAGGAACCAGTGTAGCTGTGCAGAGCCCACAGTAGCATCCTGGCTCTCAGGGGAAGCTATGATAATGTGACTGCATGAGAATAATACTACATAATGAACAATAATGAGGCAGTTTTCAGCCTCTGAATACAGGGAGGGCTGGGTCACCAACCAGACCTTTGTTCATTGCATATTAAATAGCACAGAAGGAACACACCACAGGGTTGCTGATGTTGTTGTAAGTGCCGCTGCTGGCTGAGTCTGCTCACCCATGTTCCAGGCATTATTTCACCTCCTCACAGATACGGCATCACCTTATAGTAAGTGGCCTGAGGTCAGAGATGCCTGTAGTGTCCAAGCACTGCGCTTAACTCACTGGTGTACCGTTCATTTGCAACCTTAGTAATTCACAGAGACTATATATAATTGAGAAAAACCTCCAGCTTTTCAGATCCTAAAAATAAGAGTGTGAAAATAGTCCATGTCTGATTTTAAGCAGTATTTTTCCTGAGTGTTCTGCTGCACAATCTTCCTCTGCCTGTGTGCGGCTAACATAGCTCCTGATATCAGTGCTTATCACTGCCAGTGTTGTGTCTCTTCCAGACATGACATTGACAATACATATTTAGAAACTGACAAAGTAAAGAGAGAAAAAGATGAGTACAATCATTGAACATAAAAAAAAAAGGCTCAAAAGAACAACAAAAAGCACTGGAATCTGCCCAGAGACCACACCTCAAAATTCACGGCACATTGAACGTCAGGGCTGAGGATGAAGCTTCCTAAGACAAGCTCCCTTTAAACCACCTGAGCCATCACAGTTTTCCTGCCAGAAGTGTTGCTTCAGTAGTTAAAACTCCTGCACAGGCTGACTGCCTGAATATTCACAGAGCTTCTCTGATGATTTTGCAGCCACATTGATCTTCATGCTGTTACAGCTACATGACTGGCAGTTTGTTTAAAATCTCTGATTGCAAGTTTGTGTCATACAATGGAAAACACAAACTCCTGAAAACATCGCCATAAAATGTAATACGAAAGAAAAATCCCAGCAGAACACTGCAAAGCAAGAATGGGAGGCATGGAAAACTGACAAGAGAGACCCAATGTACTAGTGCAATAAAAGCCCGGAAAATTTAATCAACACAGAAAAGTAAAATAAACTCCAAAATCCCTTACAGGAGACTGATTAACATAATTAAATTAAACTCAGAGATTAAGTTAAAGTAAGATTGAAATTTGCTGGGTCTTTTTCAAGCCTGAAGTGGGGTTTACATGCCCCCAAATTTGTCTATTTTTTCTGTCTAAACCACAAGTCTCATGAAAGTTGGGCCCTGACTATAAAACTTGCCTGACTTAAAACCTCAGAGCATCTCAGCTACAGCAATACTGTGACAATACTGGCAATTACTGATAATTGATCATTCAAGAATTCAAAAATATGGGATCTACAGGAGAAAAAGTGCAAATAACAGAGAACTGGTCATTTCAGAGCATAATAAAACCACAATGCAAAGTCAAAATTCTCTCAGGTAACTTTACCTATATAATCTAGCCAAATCTAGCAAGTCATAATGGCCTTAAATCATAAAGGACTCAAGGCCTGGAAAGAATAGTGTAAACCTTTAAGGAGCTGCAGTAAATTCCATCTGTACTGCCTGAAACACCAATGAGAGAAAAGGTGTCTCATCAAAAAGTTATAAGAATAAAAAAGAAGATAAACACTCCAAAGACAAACATGGATGAACCAGCTAGAACAGCGCGAACTAGAGCAGTAAGTAGGGAGAACCTGCCAAACTAAAAGATACAGGCAGATCAAACCAGCCATTGCTGAACTATGCTGTGAGGCTATGACTTAAATATTTAACAGTTTTTTATTGACATACTTTTTGCCCACATATTTCCTTGTAAATTTCAAAAGCAAAACTTAGTTTACCCTCATCAGTAAGGCTCACAGGTGCTGCAGTTTGTTTTTGTTTTTTTGAGATGTCCATTTTTGCTGAACAAGAAGTCTTTTATAAGAGATAAAATATACTTACAGTGGTTTCCAAATGGTATCACTCTTCAGGTAAATTACTCCAAGCCTTGGACCTAGTGCAGACGTTCATTGGGGCAGGGAACAGAGAGAGGCTGTGTCTGTACCAGGAAGAATCAAAAGGAAAGGTCAGGGGGAAATAATAATTATTTACTGAGAGCAAGAGAACTTGCTACAACACTAACTGGCATTCTCCACTGTCAGTACAGCTGGCTGCAGCCTGGTAGCACTGAATTCTTCCCTCTTCAATCCTTCCAGCCCTGGCTGCAAACGACCACAGAATCAGTCCCCAGTTATGCCACTCTGTCCATGCAACCTAATCTGGTGAAGTGAGGAGAGGGAGCGTAACAGGGGAGGCAAACGACTATGGCCAGGCCCTAAGGCCTGTCTGTGTTAGCATCACCTTTAGAACTTAGCCTGAGTGTGACTTTGCAAAATGTAACCACTCGCAAGCAGGAGAACTACCCAACTGAAAGGGTAGAATGAAACCTGGAAAGTAGCGCTTCAGCATGGAGCAGTGGTAATCAATGACTTTACAAAGGGACTGGTGGATGGGTAGTGATGTAGTTGTTTGAAATGATAAGACTGTTTGTGATGACCATGTAATACTAGGTATAGGAATAAGTAACTGAATGTATAGTTAGATAAGATAACCACAAACAGAACTTTGTACTGACTTGCGAAGGATGTATGTGATAAATTCAGGACTTGTTTGTTCCAGGGTATAAAAATCGCTCAAATTTTGACACATTAGACACATAAAATGGAGGTGCTAACCCCTACGTGTGCCCCAGCTGCATAAGGGTGTGCTTTCCTAAGCAGTGCCTACTGTGTAGTGGATTCCTTTGAATCAGGACGATTAGCCAGCAAAGTGCTACCAGTAGGATTCATTCTGAGAAGCTGCTCACTCTAATGGCACGAGCATGGAGTAGTGATGGGAGAGCTAGCACAAACTTGGCATGCTCAAGTGCATCTCATCAGAACAACAAGGCTAGTCCTCTTTGGAGGAGCAACAAATGCTTCCTCAGGACTGAAAGGCAGGAAAAGGAAGGAAAAAATCCTCCTTTGAGTCTTTTGCTGTCTTCACGTCACAAAAATGATGGCTTCTATGAAGGCAGGAACCCCACTTATCTCCTATCAGCAACCAGGTCTACTGCAGTGACTCCAGGGAAGTAACTTATTTTCAGCCTTGCAGGAAAGATGCAGCTCAGCAGCAGTTTTATCTCTGAAATCTTCTGAGCTAAACAGAGAGTTGGAACCAATGGACTAATACAGAAAGGGATTCACAGAAAAAACTCAGCTCCAGTATTTATTAGAGTGTGATTTCACCATCCAGACCTAAGCTTTTGGAAGCATTTACATTTTTAGGTGACTTGAATCCCTCTCTAGACTAACAGAACTCCTCCTTCTTGCTTCTTATGATCTTTGGGTGGCTTATTGTGGATGTTGGAAGCTTGTCTGAAGTTAACGTCCAGGGACAGAATTAAATCCTGCTTACTTCACTTATGCAAAGAAGTCTGAAGTCCTGGGACACTAGCATATTTAGTCCTATCCACAGTTAAGCCACTGGTGCTATTTCCATGAAAAAATTATTTTGCCGACTCTGATCAGACAGGAAAAGCAAATATTTGCTTTATCAAAGAAATCAAGAAAGTGAACAAAAAACAGTAAGAGATGTAATTGTTATTTCACAGGTAGCTAATGTCACTGTGCAACTTGGAATTTATGTCTATAAATGCAAAACAATAAAAAACCTCCACTGTTAATGCACTGGAATGAGCACCAACTGACACAATGAAGGATTTTAGATGACACTGTAATAATATACTTCACAAAATATACATTCAGATGTATGTTCAATTCATTTTGTAATGATGATGGCTATGATTGACTGGGATAGATACTACATACTGATTTCAACAGGCTACATGAAGCCTGGCAGCTACACCTCACAGGGGCTCAAGCAAACATTTTCTTTGATTCCAGTTTTTGTAGGTTCTCCCCTCTTGGAGTCTGCTTTGAATTGCAAATTAAGTAAATTCAAACACACACACACACACACACACACACACAAATCCTCAACTTAGCCTGAACCTCACATTTTCACTAGGACTTGGGAGACAAACCATATGCCAGCATCAGGTTAGCTCAAAAGAATTGCAAAAAATAGTGACACCTTTGACCAGTGCCAAGAATTGAATTTCAAAGGTGCAGCAACGCCCAAGGATTCTGTAGATTTAAGTCCTTGCTAACACTCAGCATGGCTTACTTTCAAGCTCTCCTTCCCACTTCCATGTAAGCCCCACCTGTTCTATTAATGCTGACCCTGCTTCTTTTATCCACTTTGCTCACATCGGTCTGTCTTTTATCTGGCTATTGCTCACCTTTTTTAGGCATAAATCCCATGTGCCTTAAAGACTGCCTAGTACTTCAGTTAAAACGCATTTTTAACTTGTACTAGAAGCAGAAAAATCACAGGATTGGGTCTTTAGTCTTTACTTTGCAGAACTCCTGCTCACTTCACTCCTAATTTCACACAAGAGAAGCCTAAGAACTGCATGTACTAATCCTGCATATTTTGTCACCTCTCTTTTTGTGTCATTATTACTCTTCCAATCTTTGGGATCCCAATCCAAGTGGCTCTCTCTTGTAGCACTGCCTAGCACTCAATCTGGCTTCACATCAAGGGTCAGGCAGACAAGTTTTTAGAGATGGGCTGTTCAAAGTCTTCTACAAAATCTGGGCACAGAAATCTCTGTGAAAGGCAATACTTAAAATATCTTCATTTTTCTCCATATTTTTTGCTATGGCCTGGGAAGAGATATCTTTTTCCTCCAGTGTGATAAGCATAAAGCACTGAGATCATCATCAGTTGCTAGGTACTTTTTAAGTACATAAAATCAACAAAGCTGATGGTGCTTCTTAAGAAATGAGGGGTACAACAGAGAAGGAAACACTCCAAATTTTTCTAAAAGACTTAATCTATCCATCCTGGGAAAAGTTAGAGGAAAAGGATCTTTGACCATAAGAAGATTGGGCAAAAAGAGAGACAAGCAGGACAACAGAGGAATGGGATGTGTGACAATAGATTAAGCAACTTCTCCCCTCTCTACCTGGGCTCCTCTATCCAGAAAAGGAAAGCATTACATTCCTGCTCCATGAGGTACTGTGTGCTTAATTAAGATTTTGGAGGATAAGTTTTCTGCATGAATGCATTCCAGAAATGCAGACCTTTATTACTTAAATATTCCCACTAATGATAATAACTTGGGCATTTTATATAAGCTCACTTTTATCCAACCTTGATCTTTCCAAGTTTTATCTGGTAATTTAGAGGGTGTAAGAAACATTAATTGTACCAGTGTTTTTATTAAGGAAGGTCCCTTTTATGGTAGCAGTGATGTACTACAGATTGTGATTTAAGATGTACACTTTAGGTCAGTTTTATACTGACTTCAGTGCAGTTGCAGTGGGCATAAAGTCAGGAGAAAATGTGGTACTTTGCATAATAGTGCTGATGATTAATGGACTCCTGGACCATAACTCTATATTCTGAGGCACTGATCCTCCTTCTCCCTCCTGAAATTTGTGTCTTGACCCTTTCATCTCTTGTTAGCTACCTTTCCAGAGCTGTTCATTAATCAGCACCATTGATCTGATGTGGTCTGTCATATCGTATTACTTAAAACACACATGAACAATCATTGGCCTGACTCTACTCCTTACACAACACACCATCATATTTCCCTTACAGATGGCCTAAATATTATAAACATAAATTTACTGCTGGTGCTTGGTCCTGAAATTGGCTTTTTCTAGATTGGTTCCTTGCAGGACATTTCTCTCTCTCTCCCTGGATGTTCTTCTGCCTGCTCAGAGGCACCATCAAACACCTTCAATATTCCCTGCTTGTTAGGGACACTCATGTCTGACCAGCAAGGGACAATCACCATTCTTGGCTTGAGACCTGGTACCACTGTCTTCTCTTACTTTCTTTTAGCGAGTCCTGATCAAGCCAATTCAATTTTTTAGTTAATTGCTGTTTATTTTATCCCTGAAATAGTATTTTCTCTGATATTTTCAGAATTCCGCTTCCTTCTGCCTTTTCTGTGATCCCTAGTAATGAAAAAATTAAAAGATGAGCTTCTTGGGAGCTTATTTCTGATTATTCTTATTTGCTGTGCTGGTACAGTGCTGTCTGTCATGAAGCAATGAAAAATAACTTGCTAGTGCCTTAGAAGTTAGCATGTCTGATCTTAATCCACATACTGTACAGGTCTCCTGAGTAAGGTGGGGTCAGTTTTAATTGATGCTTTCACAGTCATAATATATTTTCAGACTGGGGTCTCTAAGTAAATTAATTTTTTTGGTCACTTTTTCTCTCTGAGAGTAGCATTTTGGATTAATTCCTTTAAGCTGCAATGAGAAGGAGGAGCCGAGAACAGCAATATCAGCCATCAACAAACCATTCAAGAATCAGTTTTCTGCATGAAGTGGGTTATTCCAGGTATACTTCACTGTTTCTTATTCAAAGGAAGTTACATCCTCTGACTAGGACTGACTATGGCATTTATGTTACATGAACAAGGTTAGGCCGTCGGCTACCTAGAGGTAGATATCCAACCCCAGTATTTTATACAGAGATCAAGACACTCTGTGATATAAAAACCACATTTCCAACAGAGGTCAGAACTTGTGCCATAGAAACCATAAAAATTTAGCAACACAGGACATGCTATCAGAAGGCCATAAGTATGAATTTTTCACAATAGTCAAGGTTTCAATTAGGACAGGAAACGGCTTGTTTCTGTATGCTACTGGGAACACTGCATGTCCACTACCTGTATGGCCTGAAACTCAGAAATTAATTTGTTAATGGATTAGACAATTGTGGAAAGAGTGTTTAAAGAGGCTAGACAGCTCCAGCCTGGTAAAGGCCAATTTCCCACAAGGACATGTTTGCAATAGCACTGGAGAAAAAATCTCTCCCCGAAGTCCCAGGGGTACTCAGTGAAATCCAGAATAACAATGCAGTTTGTAGGAAAGTCTACATTATGTCCCCACTTTTCGTCTCACAGGCCCTCTATTACTTGTCTGCATCTGATTCTTTTTCCCTTCTTTCACTGCCTTTTATCTGATACTATAGAATTTCACTGCTCTGAAGCTGCAATTCTTTTCTTAAATTTGATTTTGGCACTTGGAATAGGTATTTTCGATGTCTTGCTTTTGTCTGTTGATTCGTCCGATATTTCTTTCTATTTGTAAGCAGTATTCTCAATGCAACAGGTACCCATACCTAAGAGCTGAGGTCAAAAAGTGTAACTCTTCTCCCTTTCCGCTGTGCTTGCCAAACGGCCCCTCCTACCAGGGGCAGCGGTACAAGGCCTCAACCCTGAACTTTTTGAAAAGTTCTCTCTCATTTGAGATCCAAATCTGGGTGCTGCCTATTTTCCACTAAGGAAGATCTCATCATGGTTAGTGTGTTGGGTGCATAAGCTCCACACCTTCAAGTGTGCCGGGTTAGACGGTGCCCAAGCACAGAGTACGCTGCTCTCTTTGCTGCACCTCACAGCGGGTGAAGCAGGGTAAAGCCATGGTAGGCAACCTTAAGCAACTGTTTGGACTGTGCACACCTGATTTAAATGGTGAACATAACTGGTGCCTGGAAGAGGCACACAAATATCAGTGGTTGGTGGGCTTAATCAGAATGTGAAGCAGGTCACAAAAAGTCTTGATGTAACTAACATTCAGCTAAAGATGTAAGGGAATACAAAAATCTATGATGCCAGACTGAATCATGGCAGTGTGTCAGACCCCTTTTCACAAGTGGTAACATGAAGAAATGTATTGTACACATACACAGATACATACATACATGTTAACCATATATTTATATGTATGTATAGTTATATACATGATTATTATTTTTAAATTATCTTATTCTGGCAAAATATTGCTGAGTATAAAACACAGAATTCTCTACATTCCTACTATGGAGCATTCAAAATTGTACCTGAATGCTGAGTGAAACTGCATACTTTTCAAAATAGTTCAATAAAGAGGGGTGTGACTGAGGCAAATAGATAAAGTCATAATTTTATGATGCTGGTGTCAAATATGGAGTAAATCTTCTGTGCTCCTACATAACCTTTCCTGGGAACAGATTGATTTGTGGGCAGTGCCTGTATACCAGTAGTGCTGTTGAATCTTGAGTGCTAGGTTTCTACAGACACTTAGTATTAATAGAAGCAGTTTGAGAGCATTAACAGCTTCAGGCATTTATGTGCTGATGCCGTAGGTTACAAGGTATGAAACTCAATGGAATAGGTTAAAGTTTTGAAGCCCTGAACACTGAAGAAAGCCTGTGCAATCAGACTATTGCCTTGTTAAATGAGGAGGCAGCACTTGGACACCATGATGCTACCTTGCTACCTTAAGCAGAGTTCTCACAAAACCAAAGGTATAGTTGTGCTACAATTAATACCGATGTTTCTGCAACTGAAATATGAGTTGCCATCACTGCAATCACCAGAGACGAAGAAAATGTGTAGAAATTAAATTGTTACAGTAATATAGCTGCCTAAGCTACTGCTTTGGCTAGATGAGCCAGATTAGCTCATGACAGATGAGCTTCATGAACATTTCATTGCCAAGGAACCCTGTCAAAATATTGGTGATTTCTCCGAATCTGTTCAACATCATGGAGATGTCAAATGAAATCTGAAAGGACATTATTTTTCAGGAAGAACAAAAACAATGAAAGCATACGAAGAAAATGAGCTGAGTTTTTTCCTCCTCCCCTAAACGTTGCTTTAGTTTCATTGAATGCTGTCCTTGCAAGTACTTTGGCCTAAATCCTGAAACCCTGAGTCCCACAGATGTTGGTGAATTGAAGAAAGTACAGAAGGTCCTCATAGAATAGATCTCCATGTTTCAGTAACCAGGTTTTCAAACTGATAATGTATTTTCACCTAGGTGCAGGGACCATATAATCTCAACACGTAATACAATTTAATGACGATTTACACTATTGACACTGGTTGCACCATACAACCTCCCTCCCAGTCACAATGGTACAGCACTTCATGCATTGATGTCTGGCCACTGAATTTGTGGGTTTTATGCTGAAAGATGATCTCAATCACAAGCTGGAAGTACCTAGTCACGATTATGGAACATGATACAAAATGGGAACTGATAAACTAATGAAATATGTTTCTTTCATGGTGTGCTACTTGTGGAAATGATGAGATACTGTTCACATTAATTAAAGGTAGAATTCTATGTAGGACAATGGAGTAAATTTCACCTCTAAATTTCAATGGATTTGATCCATTTGTCACAGAACCATCCCCTTCAAGCTAGACTAGGAAATAACAGTTTCTCAGATTCATCTTGTTTTCTCAAGCACCAAGAGCCAGGTTATCAAACAGGTACACAGCAAAATTGAACATCTCCTCCCCCCCCCAAAAAACAGCATCTTCTTGATGGAATTCCTCCCTCTCCTTGAGCTTTTATTATGTCAGTTGTTTTATAAGGAGAGGAAGATGCTTACACGATTTTTACCTTCCTTTACTAGAGGAAGATTTATATTAAAAATCATGTTTGCATGGATTCTGAGGAGGAAAGTCTGAGACAAGGAATCTTCTCCTTAAATTTTAAGATTCATAACACCACTGCCTGAATGCTGAGCTAAACAACTGCGCTACTAACAGTCACAAAAAACATTAAAATCATTTTTAATTTTTCTTTGTTTTGTTTTGGATGACTGTCTCCTGTCTCTGAAGATTTCCCTTGCAAGTCATTCATTAAAGAGTCGGTAACCAACACAGTGAAAAGACTAGGTAAAAAGCACCACAAACATGTTTTCCCATACAATTCTTCCTGTGTGATTGCTGCCTCTGGCCTCAAACTGTACAAATGAAAGCTTGTTTGATTTATGTCAAAAACTATATATAAAATATCATAGGGGATCCACAGAGAAACAGAGTCACTCTGGGCTTTGGTTTCATTATCCATTGAGGAATAACTGACTATAGCCTTGGAGTGTGTAAAACTGATCAAAGCACTTGCCTCCTCACATGCAAAGAGAAACCCACTGTAGATTTCCTGTTTCATGCTTCAGTGCCAAAACACAATGAAAAAAGTTCTAGATGAGCATGTGAATTGTTCTAAAACATTGTTAAATCAAATCTGATGGTTATGCACATTTGTGAAACTCATCATTTGAAATGTCAAGTCACTGACAGCAGTGTGTCCTGAGGTGTGATGTATATTTGTGATAATAATTTGCTTTTTAAAGCTATGTATCATCTGCAACAAAACAGGATTTTTCTTAAGTGTGCCTGAAATGTAGAGATGTCAGTGCCAGCTGTGTTATCCAGATCTGGGTTTTAAGCGTCCTGTGCCAGGAAAACACAGAGTCAGGATATGACTACAATGCCATTTTTAAGGCATTCTGAGTTATTTTTCACTTTTCACTTAAAACTGTATGCAGTGTGGCTGATGGAGAATGATTGCTAACATTAATAGTAGCTGAAGTGATTTCTACTCTGTTCAGTATATCCAGCATGATGCATTAAGGAAAATAGCATAGCAATAATTGTTGTCATTCTTACTTCAGTATTAACAAATGATAAATACTAGGGATTTATTGGAATTCAGTATTCAAGTCTCTTCTGTGGCTCTTAGAGGCCTCTTCTCTGGTCATTTCAAAACTTTTTTGAATGAAACTGAAGACAGTTGGCTCTGTTGTTGGGTAAGTTCTGCTAATGTAGGAGGGCTGTCTCCTGAGTGCTAAAAAGACCATTTGCAAATCTTCAGCATCTTCTTCCTTGACAGCAGAAGTTACTACACAGAATGGTTTAGACGATGCTGAAATAAAATTTTACAGGAGATCCACAATCTTCCAAGGCAGGGAATGGCAGTGACTTGAGGCGACCCAACAGCAAATTCCCCATTTTTCATTTCTGGGAAGTGACACTGTAAATAATGACCCCACCAGTGTCTGAATTCAACCTTTTTCCCTATCAGAAAAGAAATTCTGTGAGGAAGTGATTGAGTTTTTGACTGTAGAGAATCTGGCAGCTACCTTACTCCTGCTATTTTCTGACAGAAAATGTTATTAGAAAATGCCCAGATGAACAAAATTATCAGGGCACTTGCAGATATTCTAATCTGTGCCACGACCGGCAAGAAGTACCATAGGAGATGTTACCATCAGGAATCTTAGCTGTAGGGGAGCTCAGAGCTATTCTAGTTCAATCAGATTTCACAATTTGCTCTAATGAAGAGCGCTGGCAGAAGTTCAAAGCTACTCCAGGTCTCGACTCTCCCTCCACATTACTATAAAAATGTCTGTAGAAGTGTTAACAGCAGAGGAGCCAAAAGTTGTTTTGGTTCCAGCCTTTCCCAGCAGGAGTAACTGAGAAAATAGAGTAGGAGTGCTAGTTCTGCTCACAGCTCCCTCAGCCTCCTGTAGAACACCAGAGACGTTGCCGAGAGCACAGCAAAGCGTGCCCAGTGCTGTCACCCCTCGGAGCTCCTGCAGCCTCAGCCACTCCCTCCAAACTCCACCAACACAGATGCACCGGCTCAGTAGTTCCAGAAGTCTTTGGAATTCGCATCAACCTCCGCTGCTGATAACCTGAAGGATGTTTGAGAGGCAGCAGGTATCAGGAGGATGGCTGTGTTCAGCCAGCATTGATTTCTTCAGCCTTTTGTCTGTATCTGCTTTCTGTCTCGTTTGGAGGTGGTTACTGTTACTACAAGTAGCATGAATCATGTCTCCGTTAAAAAACAGAGCTTCAATTGTCTTACATAACCCCTGGTAACTGCATGTCTAATAATAGCAAGCCATTTCCAGGTAGGGAATCTGTGTCCCAGACCCAGACACATCCACATGCGCGCGCACACACATACTCATATTACTTTCTACACTTCTGGGAAGGAGAGAGCTTTTCACATGCAATATGACAGTTCTGAGCTGCAGGACCTGGCAACTATTATTTTTAAATGCCATTTTCACTTATTGCCTTGAGAAGCCAGTCTGGTATGTGCAACTTGCTTCTCAGCCCAAGCAGCAAGTAGGAGCAAAACCAAAGCCCGATAGCACTGTCTGGTTTTGAGAGAACACTGAATGGTGAAGGCTGTGGTTGAATCCTGTCCTGAAAGCTTGACTCCTTCTAGATGTCAACTCTCCTTCTGTCTCTTAGGGAAGGCTCAGATTTTAATAAATTTGGTACTCGCATAGTTCTGTAAAACCCTTAGTTTTTCTCCTCTGTTTTCCCCCTGAAAAAGTAAACAACAATATGCAACTCCCTCATTACTGCCAGCCTAATTGAGAATGCTGCAAATCAATGATGATGCCTTCAAATGAAACTTCTTTATAAATTGAAAATATAATTCTTTTTGTAATCCACGAGTGGTCCACAGAAAGGAGTTTCTGAAGATTACTAAGGTGTCACAAAAAAATCTGAACTTTCATTCAGTAGGAGGTCAAAGAAGAAATTCTCACTGGCAATTTTGCTTCTTTTCTGTGAGACATTGATCTTCCTCTCCTTTTCCCAATGAGACAACATTTTTTTCTGTAGAGAAGCATAATTCAGGTCTATCAACTACAGTATACTAATTCTGGTTAATAATAAAGACAAGACTCTTCAAAGAGAGGGAATCACAGAACCACAGTTATCTCAAATTGATCCTATAATGATCATCGAGTCCAACTCCTGTTCCTCATATGACTTAAACTAAATCATATAACTAAGAGCACTGTCCAGATGCTTCTTGACCTCTGACGGGCTTCATGTTGTGACCACTTCCCCTCGGGAGCTTGTTTGCAAACGGAGGGGTTCTAGACTGTTTCACAAGGTTTTTCCAAAGAAACCAGTTCCTTCTGACCTCTCTTACCATCAATCACCATGTCCAGGCATCTAAGATTGGATTACATGGTATTACCAACATAAGAGCCAGACGTCAGTCATCCCAAACTTCTGTGTTCTCTCAGTTGAAGAGACAGATTGGAGCCAGGGATTTGGGAAGTCAGTTTCACCTCTGAATTTGTTCAGCTTTGACAGTTCAGTTTAGGTTCATTTCTTCACATTGTGTGAATAAAACACATGTCAATAAACAGTTAAAAACTTAACTGATGACATCATAAAAAATGTCTTCCTTGAGCTTTGATTTCTAAATCTATGATCTTTCTTAGCTTAGATCATCTTTCTTGAAAGTTTGCTGGGAGTACTTGAAAATAATAAAACTTAGCGGATCAGACTTTCATTCTATGCCCACTTCTAACCAAGACATACCCTACAGCCAGGCAGTATCTCTGGAGAAATCATGCTTTCCTGCTTCTTGGGAACTATGGACAATGACAATTTGATATTGTTATTCTGGGATCAAGTGTCTTACTTCTATGAGTCCTTGGATCTACAAATCACCTTACAGTGAAGTCACAGAACTGAACTAAACCCTAATTGTGTCTGGACTCACAAACTGACCAGTCTGGCCAACAATTGCAGACCAGCTTTCGTGAATGCCCTCCCACAAAGTTAGTCAACAATACTCATATGATCTCACATAGATTTCTGGGGTGAAACAGGGAAAAAATTGGACTGGTGCTTTTATTTGTTATCAAATAAAAGCCTACAGTTCAGCAGCAATAAGCCTACTGTGAGAAGTCCAAAGACCCAAACAAGTGAAAAAAAAAAAAGACAAATCAAACAAGAAACCTGCTGGGTTGTAAACTGTAGTTTATCAGTATCATGCAGTCATGAGCTGACTGCTACTGCCCTAGGGTAAGAAGTTCTTACCTTTTCTGTAGGAAGTAAAATTAATTTGCCTTCACTGTCTAGTAATCCCTTTGTCAATCAGTAAGAAATTCAGATATTGGCCACTCTGTGTTACAATGTATTTTTTAGAAAGTTGAAAGAGATAAATGAATGGAAACTATAGAACATGCATCAGTTGCCGAACTTGCAGCATTCCTGCTAGAAAAACAGTATTAATATTTTAATTGCTGATCATAACACTATGTCCCAGATTCCAGCTAAGCATCTGAGAACACAACAGATCTTGTGCATTCAGGTTATTTTTATTAGGAACAAAACTTCTGTAGGAAACATGTTAACTTGTGACCCAGTAAAGGGTTAAACAAAAGTTGGACTCAAGTTTACAAAGCCATCTGAACTGGCTTCAGGTAGACATGAAACATCTATGCATCTGGAAAATGGAACTTGCAATTGACTTTTCTGTACCATCTGCTCTCAAGAACATTTTCTGCTTGAGAGTTGAATAAGCAATGAAAAAAAAGCACACAAACAACTTCCTGTACCATGTTTTTGGTCACTTGTAATGACGCATTACAAAGCAAACCAGCTAAATATGCACAACTGTGCCTCACTCCAGATGACAACATGTATTATATAAGAGCAATGCCTGACAGAAATACACTTATTTTAAGATATCATGACACAAAGAGCACCCAAGGGGAAATACTCACTACATGTGAGAGTTGGGGGTAAGTGCCAAGGAGAGTTTTGCCTCCATCTCAAAAGGCCAAGTGTAGTTCAGAAAAATAAAAAAGAGGATTTTTTTCAGTTTACAAAGTAAAATGACAGAACTTGTTGCACCTCCTTCTGTAAAGGGGAGTTTAACTTGTAATGAATGTAAGCTTTTTGTTGTTATTTAATGTCACTTTAATGCATTTTAGATTCAAAATTATTCTTATCCCAAAAGCTTTCAAAAATATAATTTGTTTAGACTCGCTTTGTTTGCCTGTTGGGAAGCCATGGCCTGATTTAATCTTGTGTTGTGGCATAAATAAAACAATATCCACAGGAATTAGAGTAGTTTAACCAGAATAAAAATATCTACCACTCCAAATGAGTCCCAAGCCTTTAAAACTGTCTGTGTATGTACGTATGTGTTGGCCTCTCTCTTTCCAGTGACTGCACTAATGGAATTGGATGGAGACATATGGGAAAATTCCAGTACCTGTGGAAGTGCAGGAAACTGCTGCAGGTGAAGAGGGACTGAAGCCTAGACTAAAGCAGGGTGTGCAGCTAAAAAGGTAGTTTACCTCTGCTTGGTGTATTTTTGAAAGTGAAGTCCAGACGAGTTTCCCCCCTAATGAACAGACTCAGGCTATCAGCCCACAACCGTGACCACAGGATCAGCCGGCTGTACGGATCTGCCCTGCTTTGGGCAAGGGCACATGATCACATTACAGTTAAATTAGTAAGAGTTGGTGTTGCTGCAAGAGAACAGGCGATATATAACCTAGCCTGAAGTCAGAGCAGTGTAGACAGGTGATACCTGATCTGATATAAAGCCTGCTATATAAAGTTAATCCATTTGTTCTGAAAACATTCAAATCAGTATGTGAATTTATCCTAGATCAACACTTTGTGTTACACAGCTGCAGTGGTTTTGATATGGTTTTACGACCGAGATCCACTACGTCATCAAACCACAGCATCAGAAACTGATTTTGCATGGAAATGACCAATTCTATCAACTGGATAAATCTGGGGGTGCAAACAGCTCCAGTGGAGACAAAGTCCGCCCACGCCAGAAGCAGACTGTCTGTGTAAACATTAGCCATGGAAGAATAAAAGGGCTCACTTCCAAATCAGTATCCATTATTTTCCATGGGCCGAAAGGACTTAAAATGCCAAATTCTCTTCCTACATAGAAAATAGAGTGGTTTTATTGTTAATACGGGTTTTGCTAGATAATGGACCCTGTAGTCTAGAATCTGCAAGATTATTATACTCAGGAGACAAGTCCGTCTTCAAGAAAATATCTCGGCCTGTGACAACAAATTCTCAGGTTAATGAAAACAGTTTTAAGATCTCAGCTGAATTAAGAAGGTCCACATTTCATACAGGTCACCTCTGCATAGGAGGGAACATCAATAAGTTTTCTGTACCTACAGCTCATTAATAGCAAAACTTGGTTCACATCCTCTTTGCTACAGCATCCTTCCTTTCCTGCCTAGCTCCCTTCCTGACTCTAATGCCTTACGCCTCCATCCATCAGAAGGACACCATATGAAATTTTGTCCATAATTACACTGGCAAGTCTCCTCTGGTTTTAGTGGAAGTTACGTCCTCATAAATGAGAGCAGAATTTGGCCCTCTGTCTTTTCAAAAGGAAGACTAATGATCAAATAATTTTCTCACATATCTGTTTGCACTTTCACAGTCTGGTTACATTGATTTGTGTCTCATAAGTAGACATTTCCTTTGTTGGTTCCAAATCAATGTTATAGACTGAGCCTGCCTGCACATTTCCCCCTTCCCTCTTACTGTGAGAAAAACAAAGTGCGGCTTCAGTTCTTCTTGCTTTATAAATGTGAACTTCCTTGATGAAGCATGAGAGAAATGCAGATAAAATTCCAGCTCTCCCTCAACAAACAGGAAATGTCTGTGCTTAAATTTCTAATTACCAAGATGCTTTATGGTATGATAAACACCTTTATCATTCCAGTCCTGCCACTGCTTTGTTAACCTAGTTATAATCCTCTCCTTCAGATATCACAAGATTTCCCAGAGCAATCCACTGTGTTATCACAGACAGTTGTGACTTCATGGCATGAGTAAGGAAAAAAAGAGGCAAAGGTTTTAGTCTGCAGCAGGACTGAGCTGCCATATAAATTTCCAGGATAGGACGGAAAAGAAAAGGGGTTGCAATTGGAGTCTGAGAGGCAATGAGCTTTTTGACTGCAGTATGAAAATACAACAGTGAGGACAGATGGGTATTTTACTACAAATGGATACGTGTGATAATAGAAGAGAAGTAGTAAGAAATAGAGCCATCAATCAGAACACACCAAGTAAAAGAAAGTACAGGTGTAAATGTGGAACATATCAGTTTGATCCTCCATTATTAAAAGAGAAAAAAGAAATTTTAAAAAAAGAGTAAAAGCAGCCTCAAATCAATCTGATCTATTTTAATACTATGAAGTTTAATAAGTGACCAATAATAAGTCACAGATTTGATGGAAGACTCATGGCTGCCAGAATAAAAATAGAAATTGTTTAGCACTAGCATCAATAATAATAATGATAAGGTTTAAAGGATGTGAGATTGAGAAGGAAAAGAAAAATGTTACAAACATGAAACAAGGCTTGGTACACTGCTGTCACCACCATCAAAGAACATCCTCAGAAATCAAAAGGGAATTCTATTTATTTTAAAGAACAGCACTAGGAATCATAAAATCTGGGTCCTATTTACACCTCTTCTGGGGAATCTCTGCTTGGCCTTGAGAAAGATACTTCAGTGCTCTGAGCTTCAGCTTCTCTGTAAGGCCAATCAAGATAATAATAGCTCAACTCCACATGCATCTTCTAAAGCTTGATTCATGGGTGTTGAGCAAACACTTTAAGGTCTTTTTGTAGGAACTACTACATGGAAGAAAAGACAAAAAGGAATGTAAAGATTTAGGGAACACCTAGAAAAGAGATTCCAAAACTCACCTCCTGGAAATCACAAGGAAAGAACAAATAACTTCCTTTTTTGTATTTTATTTCCAAAGGAAGTGTAAAGCTTCCTTTGTGCAACCAAATGGACACAGGAGTTGCCCCTGCAAACATCATCATGTAAATGGTAACAGGGAGCCCTGGCTGGCTTCATCCTTACTGTGTACCTGTGCCCGTTCCCAGTGAGGTAACACCATGCTGCTGGCCTGATGGGAACAGAAATGAGGAGAAGTTACAGGTACTCGGGGAGTTGTCCATCTGCACAGAGTCTTGACAGCAGTAATTCAAGCAAGAAACCCAACTGCTTTAAGACTCTGGGGACCAACCATTCCATCTCTCTGTTCCACCAATCCACAACCTTAGGCAACTACCTGTTTTGCTTGTGTTTAAAATAGGCCTAGCTGTCTAAAAATTTTGAGTTTTCTAACAGTAGATATGGTGAAATAGGTCTTGATAGAGTAAGTCCATACACTGAATCATAAGAAAAGAAAAAGAGATACAAAATAAGAATGCTCAAATGAAGAGAATTACAAAACCAAAACAAAATTATTCTGATTTGATAGAACTTTGATACAACTTTCCAAACCATTTTACTTAGACATAAATGACAAACAGAAGACACTGAGGATACCATGAGTCAGTTTGCAGAATATGTTTGTCAATGTTTGTTGCAACTCTTGTCTCTAGTAAGAGTTAAGAAAGAACTCAAGAACTAGGACCGCCCAACCTCTGGTTAGTTTACTGATTAGGAACATATCTACCAAAATCCCCAAGCAGTGATGGATCACCAATCCAAAAGGACTAGCACAACCATGTTCACCTATAGGACAGAGAGAACTCAATATGCGTATCAATGCAAATATATTTATAGCTGCTTGCTTATGGCATATGGTGCCTTCCACTGTATCCTGCATATTTTTCTTATCTTGCACTATCAAAGTTAGCAGACAGTGGAAAGGTATGTATCTTTTTCTTATCTTATCCTGAACAGGCTTTGCTAACAAGGACATAAATTCTGTCTTTTCAATACCAAGCTACGATTAGCACAGAGGTCATGACATCGCAGTTAGCACAAAGGTCACAAGTAGTGTTGCTACCCATGGGGTTCCACACTAGAGCTAAGCATGAAACCAAAGCACTCTGGGCATATGGAAATGAAAAAGCTTTTTTATGTCTGCATATATGCATGTCAAGAGTAAATATTTAAGGAATGAACAACATGATAACAAAAAAGCACCCCATGTTTATAAGCATAACAGGGATAAAACTATTTCACTTTCAGATGGACAAAGTAGGTTGACCTGGTGGAGAGCACTGTAGAGAAATGAAGTCGTGCCTTTTATATTTCATGCACTTTAAGAATCTGCTCAGATTATTTGTTTACTTTTACCTGATGTCAGTTCTTTTGACAGTTAGTGCTAGAGGAAAATTTGTACTGGAATACAAATACCTTCAAAAATTCCAAAATATTTCAACATGGTGTTTCTCTTTGGTTCTTTTTATACGGATAAACATCAAAAGGCGAAATAGCTGGGTTTAATTCACCCAAGGACTGGGAAGAAGTACCCAGAATGAACATTTTGATGCAGGTGCATGTCACTTTAAAACCCAGTCTCATGAAGACTCATTACAGGACAACATGATTCACTTACCCAAACGTTTTCAAAAAAGCCATGGACAGACTTAGCTAGCTAAAGCTGAGTGCCAGTTTTTGCTGTACATTGGAGCAAGTAGCCTCAAAAATCTCAGCCCACAGGATTGGCTAAGAAAGCAGGTGGAGCTGAACTGTTAATTGCAGTATCCAAAACACAAGAACCATGAGATGATTATACTCAACTCTGTGACAACTACACTTGAGGAAAAAGAAGGAGGAAAGGGGCTGAAGGAGCCTGAAAGGAAAATAAACAAATTCAGATAAATGGAACAGACCTGGAGGCTTCTAAAAAGGATCTCTTAAAGAGCCGCAGACAATGGCCAGAGTCTAGACTGAACACACAGAGAAAAGTCAAGACAAATCATCACCATTAAAAGCTCAGTAATCACATCACATAACAGCGAGATACAGCAAGAGTGTCTCTGCCTCTCCTCTGAGGTGAAATCACCTGGAATGTGACATTTGTTTCTGGGCACCTCCTCATCAGAGCGACTGAAGAGAGTTCAAAGAAGAGCCATATAAATGACCAGCATGGTGGAAAGACTGAGCTATTAAGGAAAAAGATTAAGAGCTACATCTGCAATAGCCCAGTTACAATGTCAGTGACTATCAGACAAAGGGAAAGGCATGAAAACAACCTGCATGTAATTGAAAGGCAAAAATGCCAAAAAAGAAAGAGGAGAGGAGAGGAGAGGAGAGGAGAGGAG
>VWZG01005385.1:388630-427563 GCA_013396735.1 Grallaria varia | reverse complement strand
GAAGAGAAGAGAAGAGAAGAGAAGAGAAGAGAAGAGAAGAGAAGAGAAGAGAAGAGAAGAGAAGAGAAGAGAAGAGAAGAGAAGAGAAGAGAAGAGAAGAGAAGAGAAGAGAAGAGAAGGTGGCTGATAATAAAAAGGTGTATGGATAAAATCAAGACCAGTAACATAAAGCTGAAATTCCAAGGAGCAAATAGGATAAGCCCAAAGAGTAGTTTCCTTAGGGAAGGAACTGAAATTTGACTGTGTATTTAAAACTGCCCTAGTCAAAACACTAGACATGTGATGCACACACCATCCTTCATTGGCCCTGGGGAGATGGGCTGAGCAGGTCTTGATTGTTTTTCCAGTTTGATGACTCCAAGGTACACTCTGTTTTCCTGGCCTAAAAGCCATCTGTAAAAATATGGAAACCCATGAAACACCCTTTGGCAGGTTAGAAGATGATTAACCAGAAGGGGACTCAATTCGCGTTCACTGGGTAATCCTGTGAATTAGGAAGAGCTGTGTATGAAGAAAGAAGTAAAACAGCAAGGCACAAAACCTAGCCAGTTGAGGAAATGGCTTTTAGCATCAGATAGTACAAGAACAGCCACACAGCAGAGTGGATAATCCATTGCATAAAAAGAGAGCACCATGTATGGATCAGGCAACAAGATGTGAGAATGGAGTTGGGGAAATGACTTTAAAGGATATGTGACCTCCTGAACCACGATTTGGCTAGTCTATGGAAAGTTTAAATGCTTGCATTGCAAATCCAGAAACCTGACTGTGCAAAAAGTGAGCTATTCTCTCTCTAGAAAACATCCTAAGAAAGTCAATAACAGACAGACAGAGTGAGCCTTGAACCTTTCCATAATATTGAACCACGGATAGAAGAAAATAAAAGAAAAAATAATAATCCACTTACTTGAGCATTAAAACACTGCAAAAAGCTGTACACACAGACAAAAAGTATGACAAAGTCATGCAGGGAGTGGCAGTGGAGGGAGTGCAAGTGTCTGGACAAGATGAGGTGAAATGCTGTCACTTCCCATCATAAACCCCCAGTAGCAAGGAGTGCAGACAGGAAAACCACCAACTAAACCTGAGACACAGAAGTTATTACATAAGCAAACCAGATCCTGACTGATTTCAGCCTGCACTGGAAATAATCCTTAGTTACTCTAACTGGAAAGTAAAGAACTTATGGGTGAGAAGTGAGGGGAAGGTAGAGACAGAAATAAACTTGTTGTAATTGACAGTTTATAGCAGTGGTGTTATCAAAGAGAAAAATTAGGTTAGCGGTATCTTCATTTGAGTCGTGTCTGGTTTTACGTTTCGGAAGCAAGGGGAAAAAAGACAACTTTCTTTGGACCAGAGACACTAACTGTGATTTAACTCCCCTATGTCTGCTTCAGATTTGATGCTGCCATGTAGCCCTGACAAGGCAGTGCCTTCCTGACACTGCTAGCTTAGCCTGATGTCTTCTGGACACAGCTCTGCTGACTGTCAGATCCTTTCATGTTGTGAAGGAAAAACATCTCATGGAGTTTCATTATACAAAGATCATACTGGCTTCTGACTTATTCCTCTGCCAACCTTCCTCATTGCTCAAGTATGACATCCAGAAGACTCCTTCCCTTTGCTCTACCTTCAGGAGCACAACTTCAAATTCAGCATCAAAACACATCTTTGAAGAAGTCGAGCTGGTTGTACCAGCAGTGGTGCTTCCTGAACAAAATGGTGAACGTAAATGCAGCACTGATTACTTTGCAAATCATGCCCTGAGGTTTGAGGTCCAATGGAACAGTGATTTCAGAGGCAATATCAGATAAGGTATTCTCATTACTCCCCAGGCCATTGCAAAAGATTACTCCCTGATCTCTGCAAAAATTCATGATTTAAACAAAGATCAGTTGTCTCCATTCATAGCCCGACTCTACAAACAGCTGTGCTGGCATGACTGGGGGAGTTGTGCAATATGTTGGCAAATCTGAGCAGCCAAAGAGGGAAATTTATTCAACTGGTTTGGTCATTGAAGCCCATGTGTCAACAAACCACAGACTGTGCACCTTATTAGCTTTCTGCAGGTCCCTGGTAACTAATGGTATGTACCTGTCCATAAAAGCTACTTTTAAAGAACAAAGGAACTCCCCCTGAGCCTGACAAAAGACAAGCCCACCATGTGTCTGCCTTGTGCTGTGGAGTGCTGGGACAAAGATGGCTTGAGGCCGTGCATTTATTTTCCAGCTGATGTGCAGTGATAACCTGACCTCTACACTTGCAAGATTCATGTAATATTGCATCACTTACCTCAGCTTCTACAGGCCACATATCCTAAATCCCCATGTACGTCACAGAGGACCTTCCAAGCATCTGACAGACAAAACACTTCTAACACCCATTCTGGGTAGGATAACACTTAAATATGAGGAGGAAATACAATGCTGCTCACTCCCCCAAGTGCAAGCTAATTTTAAAGTTAATACTGTAAGTCCTTATTGATAGGATGTTTTAATTACCTTCAGCCTGTCCAAACCAGCACTCCTAGCTCTATGTGTACTGCTGATATGACTGACAGCTGAGAGCTTTTCTAAACACCAAGCATAACATTGCAGTCACTAGCAACTCAAACTGCCTAAAATGGTGTGATTTTTATCACTTTAACAATACTTATGACAACTCTCTTTAAGTGTAAAGGGATTTTTAAAATTTACCAAGATTTATAAAATAAGCCTA
Source organism: Grallaria varia (assembly GCA_013396735.1). Lineage (NCBI taxonomy): Eukaryota > Metazoa > Chordata > Aves > Passeriformes > Formicariidae > Grallaria > Grallaria varia. The sequence continues at coordinate 424,845 of VWZG01005385.1, read as the reverse complement.
CATAAAAGTTTGATGTGTGTATGCAAATTGATCTTTAACATCACAGTCCACGACTTCCTCATGAGGGGAAGAGGAAGGACAGGCATTGATCTCTGCTCTGTGGTGCCCAGTGGCAGGATCCAAGGAAATGGCCTGAAGTTGTGTCAAGGGAGGTTTAGGTTGGGCATTAGGAAAAGGTTTTTCCCCCAGAGTGTTGGGCACTGGAACAGGCTCCTCAGGGAAGTGGTCACAGCACCCAGCCCGGCAGAGCTCAAGAAGTGTTTGAATGATATTCTGAGGCACATGGTGTGACTCTTGGGGATGGTCCTGTGCAGGGCCAGAAGTTGGACTCAATGATCCTTGTGGGTCCCTTCCAGCTCAGCATAATCTGTGATTCTGGGACATACAAAGAACAGTCTGACTTTGCTTCAAACCAAAATTGAAAAAAGTCTCTCCACTCACAGAAAGAAGCTTGGCCCTCCTTTCCTCAATTTATACAGCCTCCCACTCAAGCCTGGGAAAATAGATAGGGCTCTTCCCCCAGTATTACAACATTTGACATTTTCCAAGGAAGGGTTCACCAATGTAACCAGTGAGATAAGAGGATCAATGGGGAAGCCTATCAGGCTAATTCAGCTGTTAAGAAAGCGACCAAATCCCATAAAGCCCCTCAAAGGTCAAAAAGCATCTCCTAGGTTATGCCTGAGAATGACCTGGAAGTCAGTGTCATCCAGAGGGTGTTAATATATTAAATTCAATAGCAGAAAAAAATTTACACAAGCAAGAACTTGCTCTGTGTATGAGTTGAAGTTTTTAAACAATCCCCTGCAGAGACAGTCATAGTAGGATCCACAATGAGAAAGATCTTATTACAATTCCCCACTAGATATTAATGCAAACAACACCATGCATCTATATTGAGAAAGCATCTACATTTCTGACAAGTCTAAGATTTCTGAGACCAGAGCAACAAAGACCGTCAAATGCAAGTAAATCTTAATTTCCAAATACAGGTATCTTGACATCCAAAAGGTGCAAAGCTTTGGGGTTTTTTGGTATTTTGTTTTTTGGTTTTTTTTCTGGCTCATAAAGTATTAGGTATTAGAATACCTAACTTCTATTTTATGTCTGATTCAGCTCCTGCTAAAATAAGAGATGCTGGTGGACCCAAATGGGAGTCTAGGACATTTAAAAACTTTAGCCATTATTGGGCTTGGCTGGCTGTAACACATTAAAGATGATTTTTCAGGCAGAAGCAATGGGTATGTCTCCACCCAAAACAAACTGTGGTCCTGCCAGAGCAGTCCCTTTAGTAGAGATGTGCACACCCTCCCCTCGGTACCTGACTGCCTGCCAGTGTAGGTGCACCTACTGCTAGTGCAACAGACGTTAAAGCAGGAAAACCTGACTCCCCGAGCAGAGGCATTAATGGGGCATTAACTTCAAGGTCTCAGTTGTGGCCATTTAAATGCTAACAGCTTTAAGTAAGTTATCCAAAACATGAACTTACTGTGTGCGCCACTAGAACTTAATTATGGGACATTTGGGGCCAAAACTTGCCCTAGGATATGCATGAAGTCATCCTGATGATGCTAATGGAAACCCATGTGCTATATATTAGAATAGCAACTAGTTCTAAATAGGGCTATTTTAAATCAGAATGTAACAGGTCATCTATTACTGAAAAGTCCCTTTACTATTTACACTATCAAAAATTATTCATGTCACAGTTGCCCAGATTCATCAGCTGTTTACATTCTTTACTAACATTCCCACAAAAATGGTTAAAGAAAAGCTTGCTTTTAAAGCCTAACAGGTTGAATTAATGTGCTGTTAAATCTGGCAGATTTTGTCCATGGTTCTTTCATGTCCCTTACACTTCCCCTTTTGACACTGTTGCGATGCACCTTTTCCCATCAGAAGTTCACTTCATGGTCCAGAGATGTTTTTTGACTGAGGAGAGTGTATTTCCACCTCCTCTTCACCTCCCAGAGCAGTATTTCAGGGCCCATCATGAGGTGTGCCATTAAAGCTAAAGCATGCTCATGGCTCCTCTCACATTGCAGCAAACAGATCTGTGAGATTTCAAGTCTGCTGAGCAGCAGCAGGTAAACACAGTTTTTGTTTTAGCAGCTCAGTTACAGCTAAGTGAGCATCTGTCCTGGCTGTACACAATAAACCTTCTATTTCAGAGGAGTATAATTGTCATTGCATTTCATTGTCCTTTGAAGCTTGAAGCAGGAGGCTTCAGCCTGAGGGTCTGCTGCAGTCTTTAAGGCACTAACCACCCCCCTACCCCAATCCTTCACTGCTTACTATCAAATGCAATTATTGATGTCTATATAAAATGAAAGGAAACTATTACACTACCTCACACGATTGCTTCGCTTGGGGTTCATGTACAAGAGGCAAAGCCACAGAAATTTAGTATTGTTACATGGCTGTGGCACTTGCTATGTGCAACATACTGAGTAAAACTGCTGTCACTTCGAAGAGTTTCATATTCCTGTTGACAGGTTAGGGGGGGTCTAGAGAAGTGTCTTATTGGATGCTACTTTTCATGTCTAATGAAACTTTCTGTGAAGTGGAAGCTGAGTTGACTCCATATGCCACTGCTTTTACAAGTATTTCAGCTGAAGTTATGAGCCTGTTTCCTTACATGCAGCGCCTTGTTTCCCCACAAAAACCACTTTTATATCAGGAATATATATAATAGCCTCTTTAGGAATATATGTTTTCTTCAGGAAATGCATTAATACTTCTTTCTGGTTTATGTCTCAATGAATGGCACAGAAACAACTTTGAAAGCAAATGGGTGGTGAAATTCAAGACAGAAATGCAGCTTGTATGTGTTGAGAATGGAGTTTCCATGATATGAAGATGGCAAAGTAATTGGCAACTGATCCAAAATCTTAGAATGAGCAATTTGTGGCAATTTCTTCTATGTAAAGTTAAATATAGCATGTAGGGAACAAACATATACATGCATACGTGCTTTTGAGAAAAAATACCCAACCTCTTGGTACACACTGACATTGCATAGTATATGCATAAGTTTAATACAATGTTTGGGGCCCATGATAACTTTGATTTATAGAGCTTTAAGTCATGCAGCCCATGCTGATGTTACTCTATGCTGCTATGAATACAGAGAAGAAATTTTAAGGCCAGCTCAGTGTGTTACACTCACAACTCTCATTTCCAAATAAATTGTGTGTTTAATCTCTTTTGAAGGTTTCAAAGATCCTACCCACCTATTTTTGGGCACAGGATCTCATGAAAGGATGCAATGTAAACTATACCTATGCATTCCATTTTGTACCTCCCTTTTCCACACCTTTCTTTCTGCCTGTCCCTTTATCTGCCTTTTTTTGCTCTTTCTTCACTAATTTCTAGCAATTCCTTTAGGATGCCACCTGTTCTTTGCTTTCACATATATATTTTGTAATACTGTCTAACATACATCTTTTCCCTTCTGTTCCTACTTAGATCTCCTGGCACCATCAGTGTTCCATGCCACCACAGCACCAGGATTGTAATTTGTATGTTTATCTTTGCCTTGCATTTACAAGGATAAACTCTCCCTGTCTCACACCTTCACCTTTCGTTAACTCTGATTTCCTACCCTCTTCAATTCCTGCCACTCCAGGGAAGGTGGGAGGAGGAATGAAGTGCTTGCGGAGGCAGGGCTGGCTGTCACAGATTGATTGACAATGAGCACGGTGGCTCCAAGCACCGAGATGCCGCTGTTTGTAGAGTGAAGTGAGACCTGAGTGCCCGCTACGCCCTCCCTGAGTGAATAGACATTTTGAGCGTGGCTGCCGATCACTGTTAGCCCAGTGACTCCTTGCATTCTCCTCACTTCCTTCTCCCAAGCTGTCAGACTGGCAAGGCTCAGGAGAAATCACAGGTTTCTTAATTGCATTTGTGCCTGCACAGAGAGAAATACAGGCTGGTCAGATCTGTACAGATGATGGTTTGCTCCATTCTGCACTTAGTGTGGGCTCTTCTAGTTGTGCCTGGAGGACAGAAAGATAAACTGGCTTTGTATGAATGGGGAACGTGACAAAGCAAAAGGAGAGAAAAGGCTATTCACTACATTTACTCGTGCAAACATTTTGTTGTACCTTTCATGTACCCAGCCCACTCCATGAGCACATCTGTCCTGGATGGCTCTATACTGAATTTACAGAAAAAGCTTGTTCCTATATCTACATAGTCAGAATGGAGCCCTTTCTTGGTGTTGATCAGTCTGTTTAGACTCTTCTGACTGCTCCTTGCTTAGAGTCAAGGCATCATGCACTGTTTCCAACGGCTATCTAAGTGCTGAGTGGCCTTTGGTAAGCAGGCCATCCAGAGGGAATGCACAGCAGCCGCAGGCAGGCTGGACTGTGCATCCGACTCAGAAGTGGTCATGTCTTCCTTTGACTGCACAGGACACACTCACCTTTAAGACGTCATTTTCTAGTAAAACCAAATACAAAAGCTGACTAAATCAAGATGGTTCAGTTACTCTTGGGAATCCCAGCACCACTACTGATTGGAGAGAAAGCAGAAGCCACAGACAGTCCTTCCCCCAGGTTATGGGTGGCTCTATAGGAAGCCTTAGTTTATTTGGCTCAGTGGCTCACAATTACTGAAATAACAAGTTGCTTTCTTCTTTTTTATCGCAAAGTCCCACGGGAAGCTTAATTTGCATACAGTGACTCAGAAAGCTGCCTGCTAAGCTGCACGTACTGAATGTCTGTCTGGAACAAGTCAGAGTAATTTGTCCTCTTGTTTACAGCAGCCTATTTATAACAGTACAGAGATGACCCAAGAATACACTAAGTCCACCCTCTAAACACCCAGAAAGGGGCTTTTCACACTCATCACAAAGCCACTAGAATACTATAGCTCCCTCAACTCCTCCTTCCAGGGAAGATGATCTCCAAGGGCAACAGAGACCACAGTGGATTAGAGCAGGTTTTGGTGAAATACATCAGCAAGAACATTTGTTGTGTCGTGATCACAGTAAGAACCCATCTGCCCCTAGATGATACAAAGCCCAAAGGATGGAGGAGAAGTGTCCTTGCGTACCTACAGATTATGGTATCCACAATTACTGTTTTCCCCAGAAATAAGTTGTTTGCAAAGGGTAATGTCCTGAGGGATGCCGAAAGTGATCTGTGGCTTTCAGGATTTCTGTTTCATAGCTTCCAAAGCTCCAAACTCCTAGAACGGAATCTATAAAGCCCCAACCTTTCACAGCCATATAGTGTCCTACATTAGCATCTCCTGATGACTATGGTTTCCCCCCAGGAATTAAAACATTCTCCAAATTGTGCACCTTCAAACAGCTGCTTCTTTCCAGACAAGGAAACAGGTTTTTCCTCTCTGTTAGAGATATAATATTCTTCATTAGAACTGCAGAAGCCTAAGGTCCAGTCATTATTCAAAATTTTGTCTTGTGCCATTTCTATTTTGCATTAGAAGAAGGTTGGTGTCACTGCTCTGGAAACGAGAGAAGGTTTCTTAATGAGACATGTCATGTTTATTTTTGACCCTGTTACTAGACTGAGATTAGTGATTATATGAATGTATCTCACATATTTAATATACAAATATAAACATATATGTCTGCACACATGCTCATCAAACTTCAAAATTTATACATATTTATGCATGCATATGTGCAAACAACTATTTAATTTTATTTTTATAATATATATTTACAGGTATGTTTATAGATATATACTCAAACATACACTCACATATGTAACTTGTAAACATTTTATACTCATGGAGCATTTTCTAATCTTTCTGATGTCTCTTTTGTGATATCTGAAGTATCTGGCTGAAGATGAAGGGGTAAGGTCAATTATCCCTGTACTTATAGAAGTATGCCTAAAGCTTACTTAAAATACTTTTCTCTGAGATAAATATAAATACATACATATAAAAATAATTAAAGGACTCAAAACCTCCTCCCTGCATCCCCTTTTATTAGGCTGAGCAGTACCACTTGGAAATGGAGATTATGTGTATCCCAAGCTCATGTAAGCAAAACTATCTGTATCTTATCACTACTATGTCTGCCATTTCTACCACAGCACTCTCCATAAGCAGAGCTACAGCAAACATTGATTCTTCTGCCTTTGCTCACAAGCTTCTCCTCCCACAGTACAACTTTCTAGTATCTTAAGTTTTTTAATGCTTACAGAGAAAGCAACCTCTTCTCCTACTCCCTAAGTAATTTTTCTTCTTCCTCTTTCTTTCCGTCTTTCTTTCTCTATTTATATCTTACACAGATTTTTTTTTTTCTCTGACCATAAACTAAAATGGTCCTGTGTTCCTGAGCAATAGTTTTGATTCCTGGAGTAACGACAAATACAAACTGTGAATTTTGCAATTCGTGATGGAAAGAAACAAAATAATTCGGTATTGCAGCAATACAATTCCTTTGATTTTCAAGGAGGATATGCAGAACAGGTTTAAAGGTGGCTTGTAAGGTCCCGAGAGATCAGCAACACTATTTATAGCAACACTATGCACAGAAAAGCCATATATGTAATTTTTCCATTATTCCAACATATGTTTACAGCTGTTCCTTATCTCTAAAGCTGGTCATGAATGATTGGTAGAGTTGACTGCATAACTGATGCAAAATGGAAAAATTGGTCCCCTTTTTATTTTTGGTTTATTTTTCAGTTGCACGAGCTGAACAGTCTGGATAAATGGTATATATCCCTTTGGCAATATATGAAATATTCCTTTTTTTACCATTTCTTATTTATACCATGAGCCTGGTCATCTAAGTCATATGCTTCCTGTTTTTAACTGAATGAAAAATTTCTCAAACAGGAGGACAGATTCCAAGTGATGCATGAGTACTCATAGCCACAAAAATCTTCACCTGAACATTTTGAAAATGTTCATTGGAAAAGAAATACGGCAGAATAAAACCGAATCTAGACAAGTATGTGCAGATGCCATTTTGCAGTGTTTTGCCAGACCTAAGATTAAAGACTCAAAATACAAATAGGTGAAATAAGAAATTCTTAATATTTTTTGCAAATGGTTTTACTTTACAGAGAATTGCATATAATGAGTTACAGTGAAATAGAGTGGGATTAAGGCTTTATGACATTAATATGGGAAAAGTTATATTAGTAACTTATCAGAGACTCTTCTTTCCAGGAAAGTGATCCTTCCAAAATTTAAACATGTTATTCCAGGAGTCAACATTCTCTAGCTACATCACAGCAGTAAGAACAGAAACTTCCCACTAATTACTCAGTTTAACTTGTGGCTGCATTTTGTTGTTTCCTGACAATCCCACTTCAGGTCCTTGAGCATTCTCCATCCAGGAGGAGTGGGAGAGAAGTGGAGGTAACAAATCTGATTATTGGTTGAGAGCAATATACAGCTCTCTCTTCCTGGAGAAAAGATGTCTACAGTATGTGACAGTAGTGGCAGGCAGCACTTGGAGTGCAGGGAGTTTAAATGATTATTCCGTGGCCTTGGGCAACCTTTGGGCCCACTTGTGCTATGGCTCCTCAGCATTTCAAGAACAGAGCTGGCAAAGAGCTGCTTTCCCACGATGCAGAAGAGTGGCTCATGTGGGGAAAACACCACCTGGAGTGGTTGTGTGAGAGGTGGGCAGTGCCATCTGGCTCCTGGTGCTTTGGACAGAGGAGTCAGAAGGGACCTGCTTGGGGGAACACCACCATATCCATCATAAATATGAACCTGGCTCTTCATAGTTATGTAGAGTGATCAGACTGTTTTCTTGTGCCCACTAATGTATTGACAGGCATTCTCAACGGAGGATGTCTTAGACATTGTGGCTTGGAAGGCAAACAGTGGAGAAAAATTAGAAGATAAACTACAAGCTGTTAACAATGATTTTTTCTGATTACGAGCAGTGCTGAGATCATATACTACTGATATCAATAGAAGTTTGCTTGTATCTCAATATCCATTAGATACCAACACTCAGTTGTGTGTTTAATGCATTCTGAGTCACAAAACTAACTTCCTTTGCACAAATCTTTGAAAACTATACCGAGGTTGTGAGGAGAGCTGGACACCACCATACACCTTACCATAATTTTTTTATGATGGAAGAGGATTTTGTACAACCAAATCCACATTCCATTGCTCTCACGTTAGGTCTCACTCCACAGATCTGCATTCCCAACATTTCTTTCATTTCTAGATACTTATGCAAATCATACAGCTGCAGCATCATCTCACTGCAAGACCTTTAACATATTTTGTCTCATAAAATCCTTGTAGGTCACTGCAGTGCTAGTATTCCTATCTTACAGGCTAGAAACTAAGGCTTGGGGATGATGTTACTTGCTAGGGTTGCAGAAGAAAATGATAAGAAGAAATCTGAAGATCAGACTGTTGAATTCCAAGTCAGAGATTTAACTCTTGGAATAGTCACACTGTCCACTCTGGGATTTAGGACCCTGAAGACTCTTTTCCTCCTGCCCTCCCATATAATTAAATTGGACCTTGAAGATTGGTAATTTCTCATTAGGTTTTGCCCTGTGATTGTGCTTAACAAATAGATTGTTTTGAATACTTTTTCCCCCCTCTCAGTCACTTCCACTATTCCTGTTCCACCTTTGCTTGTCCTTCTGCATTCACTTGGTTGCAACTGAGATCAGTAGAAGCTGCTGTGCTAGAACTCCCAGGAGTCAGAAAAACCCCGCACAGGATTTTTAAACTTCTGACCCTGTCTTGTCCCTTTGCTTCATTGAATTACTTAAAAATTCATGCACCGTGCAAAGTTTGAGTCTAGTTTCTCCATAGGCAGCATAGACTGTATTTTGTTATAGAATATTTTCTGGGACTGTTTAGGGGAGATGCACACTTCTTACTATTGCATTGTGCATTTCTGATTTCCTTCTGAATGCTCAGAGAGCACTGGATATTTATCGAGTCTTTCATAAACTTTGCCTACATCAAGATTCACTTTCACAGAGCAGTTTGGAGCATGGCTATTCTCCAGTCCTGTATCTCCTTTCCTCTTTCCTCTGCCATTCAGTCTTCAAAAGGTCTGATGATGTTGTGTTTTCCCCTCAGCTCCACTGCCTTGGCTTGGTGGCAAACTGTCACGTGCAGCTGAGATTAGTCTGACCGCACAACGGAGCAATCTTGTATGCCAGCAGCAACAGGAGACTGAGAACATCTCAGTCAGTGGGCCTAAAAAGTAAAGTGTATCTGGCAGCAACAAACACCATTATATACCTAGCAAAAACCTTATACAAAATGATGCAAGAACCCAGTCTTCCCATATTTCTTTACAACTTCGAGTACAGTCCCAGAGCCAAATTGATAGCAAGTAGGCTAAAGGCTCTTTTCCTGATGGAGACAAACTGTGAACGTTAGCTACTGCTCACTGTGCTTTGGCATTTGGAGTCATCCTTAAGCATGGATTTTTTGGTTTCTATTGTTTGTATGTTCTGCCCCAATGCTATTTCAGTGTACATTTTAATGAGTGAATTTATTATATAGCTCGCTGCACAAAAATTTCAGTTACATTATTAAAAACTCCCTGGTACTGATTTTTGGATCAGATATTTCCTGCATGTATTTTGACTCCACTGTTGGTTATTGAGTAGCTTTTCTACAGTTTTTTTGGTGTTTTGTTTTGTTCTTGGTCCTGTCTGGGAATAAAGCCTAATATGGGTCTGCCCTCAGTACTACTACCCTTTTTTTTCCTCCCCTGTATTCCAGACTACAGCACAGACCTCTCTTAAACCCAGTAAGACAAGATAAGCCTTTTCTGCCTGGCAGCATTTCAGAGACATTAAGTGTAAGAGAGAAGGTAAGATATTCACTATGCCTCCCCATTTCTGTAATGGGGGAGGACATCTTGATACATTTACAATACTCCTCTGGGGATATTTCATCAGTTATACTTAACTCTAATGGACAAGAATTGATTTGAACTTTCTACTTAGCTCAGAGCTGTAAACAGCTTCACTCCAGGTTGCAGCAATGAACCGGTGTTTTGTAAAATCGGAGAAATTTGGAAAACTTCTGTGTTGGATCTATGAAGCAAGCTAGCAGCTGAATGATCCAGAGGTTACTAACTAGTCTTTTCAATTTTAATAACGGAGAGAGCAATTACTAACCTGGATGATACATTTTTTCATTCTAACATCTCTCCTCCATTTTTGTCAGGGTATTGGCATTGGAGCTATTTCATTCAGTTTAAACTGAGATTTGTCAAATCAGGATATAGTTTGAGAAAGTATTTTTATTGTTCTATTTAATGGCAGATGCTTATTTTTGTAGTTTTCAGAGCAAAAAGTCCAGAGAACCCTTTGTCCTGCTGTAGTAATATCTGCTAATGTTTAAAGTCTATAAAAAATAGCATCCAAGACTCATGGGGTATTCCCCCCACCATCAAGTTTTCTATTGGTTGGTACCTTAGGCAGTTTTGTTCCTGGGCATGAAAGCAAAATTCCATCATTTTTTAAAATTTGGCATATACAGTATTATATCTTTGCCAAGGTTTGCAAAGTGAAAATACAGAGTTCTTTGTAGCTCTGCTAGGGAGCAACTAGGCAGCTCCTGTTTTCACATGCTGTATTTTTTAATGCCTGTTGTGTTAGAGATTATCTAGAAAGGTTGCAACTGGGGCAAATGATCACATCAGTAATCCATATTTTAAGATCCCTATTTCCAACACACTGATCATCATATTGAGCTTTGAAAACATTCTGAAAGCCATTAACAATTCTTTACAGATAATACCAATAGTCAGTGAAAACAGATAAGCAAAGGAGATACATTTTTTATTAATTCTAAAGTTAGAATTCAGGCAAGCACAAGCTAGAACAGCCAAAATGATGACCTTCTCAGCTCAACCTTTTGTTCCTCTGAACCAAAGATGTCATTCTGCAAGACTGTGTTTCTGTGCTGTTTCCTTGCACTGAAGACAGAGAGAACTACGGGTTTTTTTGTGGATCATCATCAGGAACTGGTGCTGGAACAAGACAGTAGCCTTGAAAGCTTTGCTATGGGGCCACAGAATTTCCCCTAACACAGGCAGGGCAGAAGATGTCAGCTGCCACCACCCCCTGACATTTGAATGGGATCCCAACCTATTTCCAGCTGGTATGAGCACTGAGAGTCTAATCCTCACAGCCCTTTCTTATTTTGGTAGTCTCACTGACATTGGTGACACCAGCCTTTTGTTACCAATTTTTCTAGTTTCTAGCAAGACACGAGTTAAAGATACATTGAAACAAAATGGCAAAAGGCAAGATTGCCTTGAGACTACTGTAACTTTGATTGTGTGAATGATTGGGACAAATAATGATAAACAGTCCATGTGCCTTCAGAAACTGAGAACTACAATATTGGATGGACAGCTTCTATATCTGTGGCATTTTAAGAGAGAAAAGCTGTTACTTTCCTACTTGGTCCCACATTTAAGCAGAGTTTTTGGCATTCATCCAGCACTAATTTTAGGAGTTTATAGCAAAAACAAGGTGCAAGTCTAAATTTTACTCCCTGGTTGGTACCGGTGTTACAAACATGGCAATAGGGAAACTGGGCTACTGCTGTTAACAGGCTGTGTTCTTGTCTGCAGTTTGTAAACATTTGATTAAATAGTGTATTTCCATATTATAAGGGTCAGGTGAACCACGTTGAATGCCAATATGTTTCTGCTTATTACTTTGGTACTTTTGTTATATACTTTTTTTTATAGTTCAGTTTAATTTGATTTTATAACAAGAGGCACAGCTGTATTTTAAGTGTTTTCTAATGAGTTGCTCTAAGATACAGATTTCTTGACCCAATACCTCAATTTACCATCTTTCTTGAGACAAATCTGCAGTTTGGGATGGCAGAAGATGAAGAGAGAGAGGTGCTAGCACAAAGGATTTCATCTGAATGCTTCACATTCCAGCACATTTCAGGGAGAAACTGCTAAAAGGAACTGGCTCTTCTAATACACTCCTTATCGTGAAACCACAAAGACAGACTGCAATGAATTCTTAACTTCTGTAGTGATAACATTTGCCCCATCTCTTCTCTCCTCATGGATATCCTGGGAAATGGATCCTGGATGCAATACACAATGGTAGCTGCCAATTGCTGCTTCACAGACCAGCATCTTGTTGGTAGTGGGAAGCAGCAGAACCTCCTGGCATTCAATGCGTTAGAAGGTGCCCATCTGCAGAGATGCCACCTGGGACCAGAGGGATGGCCTGTTCAGCTTAGGAGGCACTAGGCAGTGAAGCACTCAGGCATGGACAGGTTCTTCCAACCAAGTGGAAAAAGCCTGTAAAGATTAATCTGCCTACAAGAAATTGTTTATGGTTTTAACTCTGGTGGTAAACAATTTACGAACTACCAAAACAAGGTTTGCTAAATTCATAAGATGACCACTTGGTCTTTCAAAGTAATTGAGCAATCTTCAGATCTCCTTTTTTCTCCAGCTAAATTTAAGAACAGATTTCAGTTTTTAGTTTGGTTGTGGGTTTTTTACAGTTTTTTGGCTAGGAGCCCCTACACCTTCTTCTCAGTTTCCTGAATGCTCCAGGATTCCTATGAAACACGATCCTAGATGGTATGTCACTGTAAGCTCTGTGGAATGTGTCTAAAAGGGATCTTAATCAGCTGAAAATCACAAAGGTCTCCTGTAATATAAACAATGATGACAAACAGAACGAAATCCCTTACGATGCCTCAGTGTTCCTATCCTTACATCTTTCCTCTTTTCTTTGATAGTGCCCCTACCTATTCCCTCTCAAACACAAACTTAAGTACAGAAACTCTTCTTTCTATGGGTTTGCTCTTTGCTTTTCCAACCACAGTTGCATCCTTTTTTTCTGTAACTTTTACCTGAGATTTATAAACCTTTCTTATGGATCTGCTTGGTCTGCACTTGTGCTTAGTGAAAAGTATGTTTTTGACTTGAACAAGCTCTTACACCTTTGCCCATTTAGGCACACTCGCCTTCCTGCTTGCCTTCTTGCACTTCACAATGCCATGTCTCTGGTATGGTTTGACATATTTTTGAAGTTTTCTATTCTGAATTTTACAATTTTCCTAGAATTTTCTTTCTGTTCTTACTTTCTTTTCTTTAAGCCAGAATAAAATAAGCTACCATAATGTATCCATTCTGGTATTCAGCAGTATTGGAAGTGTTTCTGAAGCAATTCCTAAACACTGCAGTATGACCTGGACTAAAGAGAGGTTCTTTAAAGGCATATTATAAATGAAAACACTCTCTATAATAAATGCCATTTGCACAACCGCTTGATTTCTTCCTTCTAGCCACTCACAAATGAAAATAATATTTCTAATTTACCTAAATAAATAAATATAGAGGCAACTTGTAGTTTCTGGCGATATTCTCATTCCTACTAAATAATTTTAAAGGAACATACTAAAATGCAGCGTGATGAATTCATTTTCATGAAAACAGGGAGGAAGACAATGAATCTGGTAAGACAAGATGCCAAGATCTTTATACGGAACAGCCTTGAAAATCTATCTCTTCCCATTCTATTTAAAAAACAAATTTTGCATTGAAGTGGCTTAATCCAAGGTACTATAAATTTTGAAATTCAAAACAGATGACCACTTTTTCAAATAATTCTTAGATAAAAAACCATCTTACATATGTTTCCTAATCATGGGCTCCAGTATTATATTGCTAAAGGAAGATATAATTTTTACTGCTCACCTCTCCAAAACTTTCCCCAAGTGGCAGCCCACACATCTGATCCTGATATTTTTCACTCGTGATTCTGGATACATGCAACAATTGTCTGGGAGATACTGCAAGGTCCCTTTACACAGGGTGAATTGGGTAAAGGCTCAAAATAAGTGGTGCCAATCCTTTATCCATCTGGTTTTATGACTGTTCCAGATGGAAGGAAGCTATTAGAACACCACTCTTAACTCGCAGCAAAGGCAGAATATAGTCTCCAAATTAATGATTTACCATATGAGCAACCCAAGCTTCGTCAGAAGGCCAAGAAAGTATTTGGCCCACTCGAAAATTTTCAGATCCATCTCAAAATGGGAAAGACCAGATTAACACTTCCTGAAGTGCAGTCGCAAAAGGAGCTAGGGCAGCTTGACAGTGCCTGACAAAAGCAGGACGGAAGTCAGCCCTTCAACTCTTAGGCAGGTTAAAAACGCATCTCTTCAGCCAGGCTCTCCTGTGGCAGAGTTTCCAATCCAGTAACACAGGCGCATCCTCTGACATCCAGCTTTGCTTAAAATGAGGAAAGCTACCAAAATGAATGACTTTCATTTTCATTCAACTGTAATGTGTGACCAGTGCGGACAACCGAAGCAATGATAAAGCAAGGGAGGCAGTAGTTTACGGGGTGACCAGTGGGTCCCCAGGCTGCTGGGGCAGGTGAATGGCAGGGCAGGGCTCAGCACACAAAGGGCAGGATGAACAGGAGGAACCCAAAGCTTTGAGTGACACCTAAAGGCAGCTGGGATAATAGAGACCTTTAAAGAGGTCTTTGAAAACGGAATGTGGAGCGGGGATAGCAGGGGTACAGGAAAGGCACTGCTGAGGATTTTTCTGTTCGTTAAGTGAAGTAAAATACAGCCCTCGCTCATTATGGAGGCAGGCAGCTTCGCCTGGCTGATACATCTCATAAGCCTATTAATAAAGCTCTGCTCGAATCTCGTTTCACAAGGCAACCCATCGGAGTCTGTGCTTCCAACGCGTGGTACAGACATGGGGCTGTGGAAAATCTCACCCTCCAGAGAGACCTGAGTGAGGCAGTCTTTTTCATTAATACCAAGTCTGCACAATGAATCAACAACAGATTCAATAAGGCCAGGAAGAGCAAAAATAGAGCTTCTGACCAAATAAAAGACATGTAATGAGATCAGAGTGAATTTAATGGGAACCTCTATTCCACTGAATAGGCAAGGTCCCAGACATCCTCCTTCCTGGGTCTCAGGAGCTAAGCCAGTAGACTTCAAGTTGCATCATTAAGTTCAAAATCAGACAAACTGTAATTGAAATAAAAGTCTTATTTTTGGCTTGTTGATCAAAATGGAGCTCAGATGTGCCTGAGGGCATGATTTTCATCAGGACCTCAATGCAATTCTTGATTTCCCAAGCACTGCACCTGCAATGAATCCTGGGCTCAACTAGTAGCATATTAATACCCAGTTACCTGGTGTGCAGGTGGAAATAGAAAATGCAATATTTAAACGCTTTAAAAGCACCTGCCATTTATAATGAACACAATTCTTTCCAGGCACAAAATTGCATCTTAACACACATATGCCATTACTGAAAATCATGCCCGATGATTTTGAAATGGTATATTCACATTTGTGCCTACATCCTGATAGCCTTTCATTTCCCCTCCCTCCAATATTTAGTCTAAAAGACCCTCTTCCTGACTCAGGAAGTTACTAGAGTCTCCAAATCGTGATCATAGCAAGTTCCCTTAACCTTGTGGGTGAATATCACAAAGCACACATCAGCCAAGAGCCAAGTAGTGATCCTACACTGTAACTTGGAGTCAAAGACCACTAGTTAAAAACAGCATGTGGTCCTGCCTTTAATATGTAATACAGCAGGTGATGGAGAACTGAGAGAAATGAAAAATCTTGTTCTCATGGGTGAAGGGACAGCCTGCCATTGGTCCAATTTTCCCCACACATGAGTAGGTAATAAATACAAATTAGCATCCATTGTCCTAACATCTTGAAGCTTGGCCTCTGACTTGGTGTTCAGCAAATCCCATGGGATACTCTGGTACCTAGGCAGAAGAGAAGATAATTTGGGACTTTGGTGATCTAGGGCAGACAAATGAAAGAAATAAATGGCTTCTACGTTTCGCTTGTTTCCTGAAGAAGAAAGCATCTGCATCAAAATGAGTTTAAACATAAGGGAATACATTCTCAATGTGTTGCACAGGGATTTAGCCACATGACTCCCATTGATGTTTATGGGAAATGAGTGGCTAAATCCCCATGTAATAGGTTGAAATTTTAGCCCAAGGAGACTGACTGTGGAGGAACTCATCAAGGTCTCTGCTTACAAAAATTGTGAGCATATCAACCATTCTTAAATACCATCTCTCTTTACTGGTATAGAATCAAGTGGATCCTGTGAAAGGGACCAGTGAAATTAACTCTTTATTAAAAGATTGCTGAAAAACCTGTAAAACTGCTCTGCTAGCCAGTGCATGAACATTATCTATGGGTGCAAGGGCATGTCAGAGGATGACTTTTGTGTTGATCATGTCACTATTTACAAGCTGATGCTCTCCTGGAAGACAATAAGGAGTTATTGAATGATTTAATGCTTCAGACTTCAGCAACAAAAGGTATCTAGCAGCATGGACACCCTGCTATAAAATGCATCAAGAAGAGCTTCTAATCACAGTTAGTCTCAGTAGGTTGCAAGAAAAGAAGGAAGATGCTAAATCCCTTGGCTTTTCTCCTGCCTTAAGGAGGATGGAGATAAGCGTCAGATTAAAGTGAGAGAATCTCTTCTGTTTTCCAATTACACAGATACAGGCCTGTCACAAGCCAGAAAGTTTTCAGTAGCCAAAATTTACAACCAAATCGGCAATATGAATATCAGATTAGAGGTTTAACCAGGAAATACATGTCTAATTCTTTCCTCAACCACATGACAGTTACAGCTCAGGGTAAATTCGTGAAGGACTAGCCTATTTCTGACTAAAATATATAGTCTGGGTAAGAGTGTTGCTGTGAGACCTGCACACTTCCTGCAGCAATGCCAATGGAATTCTGCAGACATTTCCCCTCCCTCCCCTCCTGTCCGCTCCCACCCAAAGAGGGTGTTATAGACAAAAATGAAATGTTTTAACACAGCAGATCATTGGATTATATTCTATCATCCAAGTTCAGGTTTAAAGGGAATCTAGTTCAAGTACAGTTATAGAAATCAGGTTCTTCACAGATGTGCAGCCAGAAAAACAACTGTAGCATGCCTGTAGGGTTTTGTTTTGTGTTTTTTTGCATAGTCACTAAAAAAAAAAGCTTTCTGTAGAGGTTAGTATTCATGCTTATTTCATAGACTTGAGAAAATTCTGAAGGTGTGATTACAGCAGAAGATTTCCTTTTTTTGCAATTACAAACCATCAGTCAGTGGCATTCCATGAAGTTTGAGCAACACATACCTATTCTTCTTTGGCCATCACGCTACATTTCAAACGATAAACTGCAACCCTCTGTGTATTTCAACTCCGAAATCCTGTATATGCAAAAATTAATCTGGCAGACTTTTCTGAATTCACAGGCTTCTGAGATGAGCAAATGGGTACAGTTTTCTTTTAACTGTTTTTTGAACCCCATGTGTTGAGAGAAAACAACAGAATGGAAATTGCTCATCAAAATGTTAACTTGTGGCACGGCAGAGTCCCAAAGCAGGTGTGTGGCATGCCGTTCCCTTTGCTGACATGCCTACCACATGGCACCCAGTTCTGCCACCTCCATCCCTTCCTTTTGGAACCCTTCCTCCTGCAAACACTGAAATGTGGCTTGACACAGAGTCTAGCACAGAAGTGACGTGACCTTTCAAGAAAGCAGGCAGTTTGGGAAAACCTTAATTTAGGATAATCCACCCTAGAATAATCCCTTGGATTATCTGTAGCAACCACAGTTCTTCCAACCCAAATTTAACTGTTTCAGGTAATACTTTTGCTATTAGGAACATATCTAGTCAGAAAAATGACATGATCTCACTAGTGCAAGTTAACAGCCAGGATACTGACCTATCACAAATAACCGCATTTTTCAAATTAACTTGAACAAATAATACAATATATAAATAAATAAAGGGTAAAGCATCACAGAGCACACTTCATTCATTTATTTTGGCAACTCTTTAGGTTTAAATTGTGAAAATACTTTACAGGGTTCGAGTAAATGTGCTGTGATGAACTTTCTAAAAATAATGAAGGCTTCATCATCTTTGAATGAACGTCTATCCCTGCAGCTGGTAGCTGGAACTCAAAACTAATGGAGAAGTTACTGTACAAAGGTGGCCAAGATTTTCAGAGATAACATGGGAGAAGAAATATTCTTTTTGACTTGTTCTTCATTCTTAACAGTGTTGTGCGTACTCAGACATCACAGACTGCAAGAAGCCAAAAGCCATTCTATGTCTCCTGAATCCTTTAGCCCTCTGCTAAACCTTGGTGAAGGATCATTCATATTTCCCCAAAATGTCTAATGAATTAAAATACAATATTGTGTCTCTGGTACCCACCCCCATTTGCCTTGCGTAAGGCCTTTCCAGACTTTCACAGGAGTCTCAGTCTGATATGCTAAATTTCAGACACCTGCTCACAACCAAGTTTTGGACAAAGAGATGGATTTGAAATAAAAATCGCCATGGGCCTAGGATAAAATTTCACTTGCTTCAAAATTCCACATTTCTTAACATATTACCCAGAATTTTAGAAGTCACTTTTGAAATAAAAGCTTAAGAGTATAAAATGCTTGTCTTCACAACCTTTCCCCCCTCCTCTTAAAATGCAAGAAATGTTTTTCTGAGGCATAAAGGCAAATGTTCCTCCATAAACTAAAGAGCAATACTCTTCTTCCAGCTGCATCTTTGCCTTTTTCTCCCACAAAATGCAATGGAAGCATAGGATACCTTATTAATGTTATTTGAAAAGATTCTATTAAGCTTGTGCTATGTGAGTAGTTGTCTCAGGGCTTAATCTATCACTCTCCTCCTGGGCAAAGCAGCAAACTAACAGTTCACCAGTTTTCTTATTGCATTGGTTCAGTTTGGCCTGGAGATGCAGAGATCACTCTGCCACTCTCTTCTGGAAGAGTAGAGGAAGTCCTAATACACTTCCAAGGGCCTCTGCATCCCCATGCAGGGAAGATATCTTGCATTTACTTCCCGTTTTCACACAACGGTGTTCTCCCCATGGGTTTACATTTCCCTTTCTCAGCTAGAGAGAGAGAGTATCACCTGAATGGGGAACTTGAGAGGTTTCAGAACAGAGGAAATCTCCCTGTAAAAAGGTAATGGCACACTGGAAATTTAAGAAAATCCTGATCGTGCCAAACGAGTTATCAGGCCACAGAAAAGTCCGTGGGCATCTGTGGCCCTTCTCTGGTGGCCCTGGTATATTTGCTGAATTCATGTTTTCTCTTGGAAAAGGCAGGAAGAAAAGCTACTGTTTCAGGTGGCTAAAAAGAGTTACCATGCCAAAGCACATACGTGGCGCTCTTTCCAAACCTTCAAGAGGGAAAAAAAAAAAAAAGAGTGAAGCAAAAATCCTCACAGAATCTGTCCCTAAAGAAATATGAACTCTCAACAATTTCAGCCACTGGGTTCCAGCAGCTGCTGTTTATTCCTTTCACCCACAGAGTGAAAGCTGAAGAACAAAAGGCTGAGGACAGAGTATTGCGAGAGAGCTGGCACGAGTCACAGAATTGCACTGAACGTAAATAGACTCGAGATGAAGAAGGAAGTTGGTAGGACACGTTATGCTGATAGCACATTCATTTACCACAGTGCAGGGCTGGCCAAACAGGCAGTGGAAGCATAGTTTGACTGGACTGGGCTGGCCTGATCAAAATTTATCGTATTTATTTCAGAGTGTAGTTTGCTACTCAGGTGTGACAGTATTCTGAGGTGAAAAAAGGGCAGCTCTTGCTACATGGACAGCATTGCTGGACTTTTCAGGTTTGCCATTTTCCTGCGGCCGGGGAGGTAAAGAACTGCCAGACATACTTTGATTTCACCATGGGATGGCAAAAGGAAAACCAAGTCATAGCTCTGCAGATACTCAGTTACTCCACTGGTGGCCTCAGCCTTTCTTTTCTTCTCAGGATGGAATTTATTATGATAGCTCTGAGCATTGACTTCATTCTTAGTGGCTGAATTTGTGTCCAAATGTGTCTTTGCTGTCTGCTTAGACTAGGTGTGGGGCAGGTATTGCCCTAGAGGATCATGCTGTTTGAGGACAATAAACAGCGCTAAAAATTCATTACTTTTCTTTAACCCCCACCTCCTCATTATCATTTTGCAGTAGTAGATAAAAAGTGCAGATAAGCAGTGGAAACAGAAGATGTTGAATACCTGACAAAATACAGAAGCATTAAAGTGATGCTTCCTCTGCCTTTACTTGGAGCAGAAGTTAGCTGACATGATAGAAACCATAAAACTGAAAAGCAAAAGTATTTTCAGGAAAAAAAAAAAAAGGCGATTTGATATTTAAAGACTATTCATAGCCTATACTGCACTAGAAAACCTATGCCCCCAGGGTATGTTGGGATTCATGCTGCATGGCTTTCAGGATGGGCACCAGCCTCATACCATCAGCTGAGCTGTGTTAAGAGCCATACGATGCCCTGTGGTCCAACAGCAGGGTATACAATGAGGATCAACCCATCCCTAAATTTGGTGGGCAGGATCTTCCCGGAGCAAAGCTCACTCACACCCTTAGCATTATCAAGACAAAGCTCAAGAATCTTTTCTTCTCTATGACTGTTTTAAGAGAGAGATGTGTCCTTAGAGGAAATGTTGGGATGAAAATGTTTTATTCAGTATTTTCCTGAAATTTTCCAGTGCTGCTCTTATTCAGGATGAAGTTCTACCTTATTGTGTTGTACCAACAAACAAACAATAAATCCAACCCCAGAGCATTTAGTCTTAAGTCCACTGGATTTTTATTGCACTACTTCTTAAGTGGGAACAGACCTCAAATGCTACTTCTCCTTTTTTGAAGGCAGAAGACTGTAGCACTTGAGCTCAGAAGCTTGACCATTAATTGTTTGTATTGCAGAGCCTACGACATACTTAAGTAGCTGAGCACAACAATAAACACAATAGCCAGTTCATTAAATCATTCTTTGTTAAGATTTTCCAAAGCTTTGGGCTTAAGCCTCTTAAAGTTGAAATCATTATGCTATTTTTTTTAAACAAATGAGCAAACATAACTCACATAAAAAAGGGAAAGCACAACAGAGTCTTTGATGTATGCATCATCACTGTGATGTCTTACTGAGATTAAACTATATGTCTAACACCGTTAAGAGGTTTCAACAGCTCTTTCCAAGGAGAAGCTGAAACCAGGAAGGGCTATATAGTGCTGCTGTTGCTGTCACCTCTCCTGCAACAGCTTTCCTTGGCCTGTCACATCATGAGAGAGGCTATCAATAAACGTTGTAGAGTTGTGTTTGTGGTCCCTCTTGTGTCTGTAAGATCCTGTCAAAACCTTGACTTGTTGACGCACCCTGACAGGCTCTGAGGATGACTGGAAATGACAAAAGGTAGAAGAAGGAATAGAGGTCTGCTGCCTTGGGCGAGTTTGTTCTTTTAACACCATGTACTAATATTCCAGCTTAGAAAAATGGAGCCAAACTATTCACAGCCTTGAGGTATTAGGCAGGCATTTAACATGAGGCTGTTTAGATATGGTAAAAGGCCTTAGTAAAATGCTACTGTGATGAGTGCACCAAGTTATGCTCCTTTTAAAATAAAATCATAAACCTCACCCTTTATTTTGCTACATAGCTCTGGCTGCCTCCAGCTCATGTCTTCTCTCTGTGCCAACATTGCAGCCACACTGCAAAAGAACTCAGTTTCTCTTTCTCCATAAAACAATCCTGCACCTTTACTCACATCATACACCACAGGCAGAGTATCTGCCTTTCCCTTCCTGTAAATACCTTTAGCATGTGAAATCACACACTATTTGCATAATAACATATTCTAAGGAGATATGCAGATCTAAACAAAGACTTAAAAGAAGAAATTACCATCTTTTTCCCCACTGTTGCTACTATCTGCCTTTTCCCTTCTCTCAGCTGTGTTGGTTATGACGTTTGTTGTTTATGGTCACGTTGGACTAGGAGCCAGCTTCTGATGAGTGCTGAGCGCTCCATGTTTTTGATCGGTTAGTGAAAGCTTCCAGGGCCTGGGTTCCTTTCTGGAGGTATCCCCTAGACTCTATGCAGTTTAGAGCTGGGGAGTGTTGCTTACAGGCTTGTGAAGTGACATGTTTCTCTTTGTGAATAACAAATACAAACAATAATGGCTAGAATTCATCATCCTACTCTATCAGACCATTAAATCACTTTCTTGCAGTTTTGACCGCTTCTTATAGTTGTTGCCACTATAAATTTCAAGAGAGAGCTTACCCTGATATGGTTGCCTGAGGACTCCTGCTCTGTGACATACCAGCCTCCAAGGCAGTTCTTCCAGAGAAGAGGAGGGTGAAGAAAAAAGGTGGGAGGGGGAGAGGGAGGCAAAGCCTGACTTCTTTTTCCCCATGTAAGGTACCTCAGCCTGAGCAGAGGGCTTGCAAACTATGTGCCCAGGACAGTTGTGGCACCCAGTCTAAGGCTAGGCTCTCCTTTCTGTGCAGACACAAAGCACTTACAGCTTTAAAAAACATGTATAAATGAATTGAGAGTTAAAAACTACTAGAGAATACTCCATGGGATTATCTGTACTATCAAGACAGGAAAACTTTGCAGATGCTACTGTCTCTCTAGAGGAATAAATGCTTGCATTTTAATATTCTCAGCAGCTGGTTCCTGTTGAATGCCATCAGGATGATTCAGCCACCCACCAGGAACACCAGTAGCAAGTGCACACACAGAGAAATCTGCAAAACTTTCTGCTCCTGATGCCAACGTTGTTACTTTAGCAGAGCCTGATCTGTATTAGCTATTCTTCATCACTACCAGTAGCAGGTTTAACTTCACCCCAGCACGGTGAAAGAAAAACAACTAGTCCCTGGGGCTGCCCTAATCAATCCAACTGTCTGCCTTCTATCAGTAGTGCTTCCCACAATCCACATCATTAGCAGCTTACTCTGTGGTTACCTCATTCACTTTCAGCCTCGCCGCAAGTAACCTATCTCCTGTGAGCTCTCTCTTCAAAAGCATGGTTCAGGCAGTCTGATGTCCTTCCCCCTACAGCGGTCAACATCAGGAAAAAGGGACATCACCTTATAACATACTTGGTTTCTGCATGAGACTCAACTGTGATAGATTACTTCCTCACCCTAGCTGATGATCCATTTATGTCTAAAAATACAAGGTCTGATAGCTCTCCCCATTAAAAAAAAAAAACAAACAGAAAAAAGTCAACCTCAGTGACGTTCTGTCTGTGGTCTGTGGACCACTTCCAGGTGTTTTATGGAGGTGCATCTCTGTAGCAGCAATAATGAGGCATTTACTTTCCCTCAAGTGGCAATGCTTCCTGACAGTTGTTGACTGGGTCAAATCACTCAAGGTTTCCTCTGATCGTGCTGGGACAAATTTCTGCCTCTCTTTTGTCTGGCATTTCTTGGAAGTAAACCGTGATGCTAATCTGCAGAGCCCTACCTGGAGAAGCTGGAAAATAGGGAAGACTGAACTAAGCAGCAAAGTCACTGCTGGAGATTGGTGGACCCATGACCATAGACTCTAGAGCAGGGAAAAACTCTTTCAATTCTTCTTCATGTGATGACTGACAGCCAGAGAGTGAAAATAAGCAGCTCAAATGCAAAATGGTGGGAATGTAACAGAGCAGCTGCATCCATCTGGTCAACAACGCCCACTTGGTTTTCCTCCTTAATACTACTGCCATTTCATTCAGCTTAATATGAACGATGCTACAGGTGGACTGCAATGTCGTATCAACATCTATTCTAAAATTATGGGGTTTAATTTCATCATTACAGAGCATCCTAATTTCACCATTATTCAATGTTTGGAAAAAACAATCATGCCTTAAACATGGAGATAAATGTTAGCATAGACCAAATCAGCAGTGTTAGCCCTCCAGCAAGAACAACCCCAAATACCAGTGCCATACATATAGTAACTCCTCAAGTGATCTGTCCAACAAATGAAAGAAATTTAAGTTTATCACCTGTGCCAAGTTGTCTTCATGTGGAAAACAAGTCAAAATAGATAAGTCAAAATTGTGCATTGGGTAAGTGACAGAAACAGTATGAACACAAGTGTTCTCATGTCAGATCCCTGATGTACCCGTACAGATTGTGACACCTACTGCTGACTGCAATGATATCCACCCTGATTAGAAGGGATACTATCATATTCCTTACTCGCTTTGCAAAGAAAATCTTCAAGAAGCTGCGTCATTTCCAAAATCCAGAGTGATCTCTACCATGATCTCACCTTAAATCAATCAAGTCATGGAACCCCCACTTGCTCTCTCTAATGAGCGAAACAGCTAAGTGCCATTCTAGTCAGCCAGGAATCTGTATGAATATGGAAAAGAGAGACAGGAGGGCAGCGGAAAGTGAGAGAATAATCTTTCATACCAAATTAAAATGAAAAAAAAAAAATTAATGAAAATTTTAAATGCTTGAGCAATTTTCCGGTATTTCATCTCATGTGAAAAATGAGAATTAAAATTCACAGAAATTAAAATCACTGAAAAATGGGGATTTATTTTAATTAAACAATAAAAAACAGAGTTTTGTGCTTTTTTTCTGCCTTGAAAAAATAACAAGAGGAAGGGGAAAGAGAGCATATTAATTTCTTCTATTTTTCTTTTTTCCGCCCAATCAATATTGAGGTTTTTTTGACCTTATCTTCCAGTAAGCTATCTCATTGGATGCGATATGGCAACAAGGATCTGTAACAGATTGTGGTTTCAGGGCTGAGAATGCATTGGATTGTCTTCTCTGTTATTTTAGCCCCAAAGTATATTTTAAATAGCCTTAAAGAGAATGAAAATTCTTCCCATACCAGTGACAGGGAGAAATCGTTTTAGAAAAGACTTTCATGTTTCCAACAGTTTTTGCTTTTTTCTCCTGAATATTTTTTTCCTTCCTTGCACAAATGCAAGGGGATAGCCTTGTCTGAAAGATTTTGGAATATGACACTCGACAATCCATCAATCAACAAGAAAACCCAGATATGTGTTTCTAGTGAGTGGAAAGTGTCATGGCGTTAACTTCCACACACTTCATTTACACTGGAGACAAGTCAGCCACACAAAGCCAGTCTGAAGGGATGGGAGTTTTTTGTTTGTTTTTCATCCATCTTCTTAAAAGCACTTTAGCTTCTTAAAAGCTAGTCTTGAATGATCCAGACTGGCCCCATTTCAGTGCTTGGTCTGCAACGGCAACTTAGAAATTATCACTTCTCTCACTTTATTTTCCCAGATTCTTTAGGACTACTGATGTATTTTGAAAACCAAATCAATGTCTGTCAGAAAAATATTTTTTCTTTCTTAATAGGAACGAACCAGATTTTTTACCCGGCAGAGCATTTTATGAGGTTTTAAGAGGAGAACACTAATACCTTCAAAGCACGAAAAACTCATTACACTCCATGATCTTATAGCATCAGTGATGAGCATTACCAGAACTATTTCACAGGTAAAGAAAGACAGGAGAGAAATGATACAATATTTCAATATTTCAAGTGAAGGCACAAGAATTCTTCATACTGAAAGATAAAGGCAACCCTGCCAACTGTGCCTAGTGATTTCCTAGCATTTCACAGGCCATGTTGACACCATCTTCTCAGCTGCCACTGAGATGGGAAACCACTGGCTGGTTTTAGAGTTGCTTGGAGTAATCTGAAGCCAGGGGACTAAGTGACCTGCTCCAGGCTGCACCGTGAGTGGGCAGCAGGTGAGGAACATGCCCACACAGTGATGTCCCAGACTCCAGAACAAAGAGAGGTGTTGCTCCAGAGAGGGCTAGAAGAGAAACAACTTGAGAAAACTAACAGTAAACTTACCCTAATAAAGTTTTACCCCATTCCTTGCTCCTTTGTTGGTAGGAAAAAAAAAAAAAAAAAAAAAAAAAGGCTATGTGTGTCAGAAGAGCTTTCTCTCGCCTAATTAGGCCTCCCTTTCGTTATGCCCTGAACATTGGAGTTTTAATCCTGAGGACAGAGAGGCCTTGGGCAGAAAATTTGGCCAGTCTTTTTCACAAAGTTTGAATGTGTTCAGACCTTTCAAAACTGTACCAGCCCCTCGCTAACCTTCAGATTAAGCAGTGCATTTTCAAAGCCATAATGAGCTAAGCCTGCTGGCCTCCTGTGAGACGGGAAAGTACCCGCTGCGTGAGAAGCCTTAGTCCAAAGTACCCAAGGTGAATTTCCCCGACTTTTTGTTACATTCTTAACATACTCTGATATTTCCCCATTTGGCCTGACCTTATTGATCACTGCAGCCTACATTTGTTTCTTTTTCCTGTCTTTAATAGCTGTACAATGCTTCTCTTTTTACACTACTCTCTGTGTCTGTTCTCAAGACCTTTCTCTTAGATTCCCATCTCTTTCACTCTCTGTAACTGGGTCTTTGCCTTTACCCACATATTTCTTTTACTTCTGCCTTATATATTCAGGAAGAAAAAGAAACCTATTCTCTCTGCATACTGTTTCTTTTCTCTATTCACCCACTTCTGCCACAAGAAATTCCTCAGCTCCTACTTCAAATGCCACTACTCACTTCCCCATCCACTGAAATGGCATTCTAGGTGTCAAAAATTCACCATCAATCAGCCATACCAGCAAAGTTTATTAATACCAAGCATGGGGAGAATATTTCTGACAGTAGAGGGCTCCTTAATACATCAGACAAAGGTACAGCTGAAGTTAAGTCAAATTCAGACTCAAAAGAAGTGAACTAAACTTCAGAATCTTCAGAATAATTGTCTTAAGTATGTGGTCGTTACCAATGACCACATACTCCGATTACTTAAAGACTTTAAGCTTATCTATCTTTCTTTTCAGCAGAAGAAAACTGCTTTCAGAAATTCAGTAGACTTGATCACATAAAGGAAACTAGTTAGGACTATTAGAAGTGCCCTTGCTGCTTGACCATCTTCAGAGATGAAAAGGCAAGAGCGTCCAATCTGTCTCAGACTCTGCTTGGCATTATCTCCTGTTTTTCCACCTGCTAGCAGATATTAGATAGTTTGAGACAATTTCTTCCCTCTTCAGCTACAAGGTTATTTCTCCCTGTTTGCAGGGGTTACCCTTGCCCAAGCGCGGGCTTCATAGCTTCTTTAAAAATGGTGACTGTGAGGATCTAAATGTATGTATCTCCTGAGCACCCATCTGTACACTGAGAGAAAAAACAGAACAGCTTTTACTTTCCAAGAGCCTTTCCTCATTTTACAGCTCCAGTCCCTGCCCCAGCTTCTGCTCAGGGCTTTTCCAGACTGCCTCCAACAAGACTGACCTAGTTCTCCTTGGCTCACTGAGGTCCCCAGAAGCATCACTAAGAGCTCAAGATTAATACGTTTTTCCTACTACATGTTCAAAGGACCGTAACAACCACAGAGCTGTTAGGCCCAAGACACATGAAGTTATCAATGACTCAATTTACATTAAATTACCATTTGGATATTTATGTTCTTAATCATATCTATGAGAATATACAGTCATGTCTTAACTAAAGTACGACTGACAGATATGGAGCCAATCAGCATCAAATACATGGATTTTTCAAGGTCTGTTTAAATTCAGTCTAAACTGTGGGCTTGTGGCATCACAAAAATTTACTGAAAAAACATGAGTTAATATTTGTCCAGTTCTTTCACATGAGAAGCACTTTTACTGTTGTCAAAAAGTCTGCTGTGGGCTTAAGTAGCTGTGAGAATGCAAAACAGTTTAAAATCTGAATAGCTTTCGTAACTAATAGCAAGTAGGCAATATAACAGATGGTGACTTACATGAAAGATAAACCACATCTTAATAACAATAACTTACATTTACAATAACTTACAGAAGGGTAGTGTTTCCTACAGCTTGGAGCCGGGACTGGGAACCAGGATTCCCGTTATTCTCCTGGCTCTGCCATTGATTCACTGTGTGCATTTAGAAAAGACACTCAAACATTTCTGTGCCTCAGTTTCCTCATCTGCAAAATAGATCTAGTTCTTAGAAATATCACCGACTACTGAGGGCAAGAGGCACAAGTTGTTAGCTTTTATAATTAGCATTTTGAGATAAAGGTAGAGAAGAGAGGAGTTGGCTGTTGTCATTATTCAGTCATTGATCAAATTGCAAAGTGGTTACTCTGCTCAACGCAGAGCTAATAAAGCCATCCCTGAAGTGGGAGGTGGCAGCTCCTTAACTTTGCTCTGTATCCTTATTGGTGTGGTTCAGGCCAGAAAGCGGATATTGCCCCACACAACTGACACTTCAGAGGGAATTCAAGGAGGCCAAATACAATTACCTTCATTGAAATTTAGCCAGGGCATTATGCAATCTTTAACAGCAGTCTGATTCTCTATTTTTATATCTCGGATAAAAGGGAGCACCTACAGCTCTCCAGGTTTCTGTCATCATTAGTTGGCACATTACTAAAATCTGATCAGAAATAAGATTTCTTCTCACTTGCTGACTTTGCTTTGTGCAGCTCTACAGAGTTTCAGAAAGGTCCTCCAAAGCAAGCACCAGAACAGTCTTATGCTGCCTGACACGAGCACAATACAAAATGAATAGGCTGCAAATGTTCCCCTTTGCTTTCTACTAGATATCAACTCTTTTTTTGTTTCTTTTTGTATGAGGGATGAATTGAATTTTTGACTGTCTGAGTAGTAGAGACTACTCAGAGAGGGTCCATTTTTGTCATGCTTGCCGGACAGAGATTTCATCCTGACTTTGGTAAGAATTTCATGAAAACAGAAGTTAAAGAATTGGACCAGGATGTTAAAAATTATTACAGAGAGGAAGATTCCTTGTAGTACACCCTGGTACTTCAGCAATGTGCAGGCAATGGCACAAACTAAATCTTGAAACCAGCTTGCTGGCTTGTCTCATTAGTGGGGAAGGCTGCCTCAGATCAGCTGTTTAGCACTCTCCAGCTGTATAAGGTTATTGCGGCACTGATAATTTTTCGTGGCTTCTGAAGACTGTGGGGATATGTTTCAACAAGCAAAAATAAAAAATGTTACTATGCATCTCTATATATATCTCTATATATCTATATATATAAAGAACAGTTGATCTCACTGAAGAAGACTCTGGCATCTTCCTACAAAGACTTTTCATTGGTATTTCCTGATTCTCCAGCCAAAGAAATCATCACTAAACCCTTTTCTCTGGGAGGATGGAAGGAAAATTATTTCTCACGCTGGCTTTATGGGATATGTAGTTGAGATTAACAGGTCAAAGAGTTTTAGGCCTCCTATTCAGAGGACTGCCTAAAGAATATTCTATGTAACCAGCTTAAATGTTCTCCAGATGGTCAAAACTGAAAAGGCCATCTGAGCAAAAATCAAGTTTTGGAAAGTGCCATGAGAAATTTTAACAGAGGATGTGGATTCTGCTTGTGCTGCTTCAGTGGAAATAGAATCACTCTAAATATGAATTATTTTTTTTTTTCAAAAAACCTTAAGTTCATAAGAAGAAATGTCTGGAAATTCCATGTTGTTATTTTCAAAAGTGATGAGCTCAAATCACAAAATCTGGATCTGGATGCCTAACAGTGCCAGAAGTTCAGGAGAGTTTGGACCGACAAGGCTGGCTCAGGCAAGTGTTGAGTGTTTTCCCAGGATTTTTTGAAGGCCAATACAAGGGTTTCAAAAAGGAGAGAGGCATGTGCAACATGGCAGAGTTACAAAAAAACATCGCTTGGAATTTCCTGGGTTTTGTGAGATTAAAATTGTAAGTCTAATTAGTTTAAGGAAATTAGCTCTTTATAATTTTCATTTTGTATTGAAGAAATAAGAAAAAATTAAAAATGGAATGAGAATGGAAAAATTAATGGGTTTCAGTAATTAGTTAATCATAAAATGCTCCTGTCTTAGTGTGACTGCCCAACACATTAAAGAAGAAAAAAAAAAAAAAGAAAGTAGTAACCATGACTTTCCTCATACTTTCCAAAACAATGTAAGCTTCACCTCTGAGCTTGGAACAACTACTTGACATTTCAACTCAGCGCATTTTTTAGCGGTAAGCCACTGAAATTGGTGTTTAGGTTGAAATACCATCTCACCATAACATTAGTGCAGACATAGAATAAATACATACATCCTGGCAAAAATAAACCAGAGTTTGTTGCTCTTACTGGCCACATCACATTTACATGAGTTGCATGCACTAACGAAATGCTAAATGGAAGGGAAACGTCTTCTGAGAGCAGACCTTTTCACCAAGTGCTGAACTGGGGATCTCTGACATCTGAAAGCAGCAGGACAACGTATTACACTGTAGGAAAACACATTTCTCTTACAGTGGTGATCTGGTCTGAGGCCTCACAAGCCACACACTGGTGCACTAAAGAGACATGTGTTAGACAAGCTGTTTTGTCCCTTGGCTATCACCCTCCCGAGCACTGAACAGATCTGGATTGGGCTGGCTTGGAAAAAAAGTCAGATGAAAGCAGTGAAGTTAAGCCAAGTCAAAACACAACTTTGGTGCAATTCCACCAAGTCCAAGTTATGCTAACAAAACTTCAGCAGAAGCGAGCCTGTCCTTCTCTGCCCAACCCAAGCCACACTTTCAAGAATTAGTTGCTGCATTTGGCTTTCAGTTTTCCACATCTCCATATTTATTTCATAAGGTAGCTAAGTATGTATTTTAACATTATTTGAGCTCCTAATATCTTTGAAATAGAATAATCTGCTCTGCAGAGATGAAGTCAAAGAAATTTGAGGAGAATGTTGGTTTTTCTTCTATAAATAAAGATGTTGAGCAACAATCCATTGTAATGGCCGCAAACTTGAAAGAAGCCTTCCACCTCCCACTTACCCAGCTCTTGAAATTCAGCCTTATCACGGAGCTGTTTACTGATTGTCAAGTCCACTAAATTCATGGGCAGCTACCAGAATGAACTCACAAATAAATACCCCCAGCTACACTGCTCAGAGCACTGGAGCATGTGCAGAGTAACAAGGAACATCACATACTGTGCACGCACAGCACACAAGCTTTAAACATTCGTAGCACTTACTCCAAAACCAGATTTCTTCCAAAATAGCCTGTAATTTCTTCCTCAGGACCACGAACATGCCCAAGCATGAAACATTAAAGTAAAGTTGGTTTTAAGTTGTTAGAGAAGGAGAGAAAAGGAAAGGAAAAATGTCTCTGGTCAAAAAGTCTCTTAATCATTGAGACGACTGGAAAAATTAAACAAAAAGTAGCAATGTGCTTTTGAGAGTGATGCAGAGATAGTGGTACTTTTCTGAAGGAACTCAAGGCATATAAAAATAAAGTTTCAGACTGCCAGAGTCATCTCAACTCAGCTGTAGCATCTCTACTAAAGTAAATGTGCCCTGTAAGTTCCAGAGGGATGCTAGACTGCACATTCTGGGGTGTCTGGTTTCCAACAATGATTCAAAGGGACCACCCTAAATCCTGATGTTCTAGCTCTGTTTTTCATTAACCTTTTCTCAGGAAAACCTGCACTGACTTCAGTGGGAAGGTGCCTCAGTTACATGAGAAATAAGAAATACCACCAACTATCAGGGAGACCTCAATTCAGTTCAACACACCTACAGTAAAGCTGAAATGCAGTTGTTTCTGGATTCTTAACATAAAAACCCTCTGGTCTGTATTTGCCTCACTTACAAGATTGCTTTTGTACAGTGGCCTAAGTATACATTGGAGAAGAAATGCTAGAACTTGCAGCTCTTCAGCTGCACTAACAGGAATGTATATAAAATGTATATAAATTGCATGTACAAAATACGCCTGTCCTTTCCCCTGGAGCACGGCGATCGGCCGCACACAGCCAGCTGCTCACCAGCACAAGTTGGTGGAAGGACTGGCCAGCCAGAGCATCTACTTCTGACTGAAAGTATCAGTGACTCCTTTGTCTCTCTACAGTGCAAACAGGATTTTGGCTTTGTTGATCTTACCAAATTTGGACAAATAAAATACCAAGTTCCACAAAAATACAGCAGTAATTACAGAGGGAGCAAAGTTGTGTAAAAAGCTCATTTTCTGGTTTGCTTGAAAAAGTATATTACGATTCAGGTTGCATAAAACTGCACAAAACCCTGACAAGACAACCCAAACCCCCCCTAACACTTTAAATTCTTCCCAAAAAACCTAAATTTCCCCCTTTCAAAATGTCTCATTTTGGAAGGTTTTAAGGATTCCCTCCCCACTTTTCCTTTAAAAATCAATTCTTAACAATTCTCAAAATAAACCCTTAGTTCACAAAGAGAAACTAAAATATTGCACAGAAACCATCAAAACAAAACATTATCTCTCTTTTGGAAATACAGACCTTTTTCTTTGCAACAATTTAATACATTTGGTATCAATTCTGTTTCTGTTGATGTGACTTAGCATTTTCAGGGAAGAAAGTTTTGCAGCAGTGTCTATCTAAATAATGTAATGCTAAAGACAGCACAAATAGGAAAAAAAAATATCTCATCTCCCTTAACTAAACTGTGACTCGGTATCACAAATATTGCAGCCATAAGGCTACTTGGTTACACACCTCTGGGTGTTCTCTGCTGCCTGGCTCCCCCCATCCTATTAGCAGGCACCAGCATTCCGGTGCAGGAAACTTTTATGGGTGGCGTACACAAAGTGTGTCGAATTTCTCCCTCGCACTTCAATCCTCTCTTCCTTCAGCACAACGTTTCATTTTTCTTACAGCCTAAACTTGCCCCGTTTGCTCACCTAAATGCAGAAAAGCCCGGCACAGGGATCACTGCCTGACAGCTTTTCAGACTCGGTGTGGAGAAGGTGCCCAAACGAAATAAATCAATAAACAGAGGAAAGTTGAGGAAAGTGAAACAAATGGCAGGAAGCGGCGGCAGCAGGAAGCTCTGCACTTCTCCTTAGACCGACACAGGTGTATCCCAACTTTCCCCACTCAGGCGGGAGAGACAGAGAGACATGCTCGAGTATATACGGAGGCATCAAGAAGAGCCAAAAAGGGCAAAGGGAGAAGTGAAAGAGAGAAATAAAACCAAAAGGTGTTATTTATTTTTACAACTCGACAATGAACTTCAATTTTGGCAGAGGATTAAAAACAGTCCTGGGAAATGACTAAGTTTTTTTTTTTTTTTCTTTTCTATAAAGCTTCAGCACAAAAAGACAGATTATAAAGGGGATACGCTCACACGGGCACACATAAAATAGGGGGGAACTAAGGAGAAGGAAATGAAAGGAAAAGAAAACAAACAGCCTCCTAACAGGCCCATACTGCTAACGGGAGTCCAAATAAAGAGTCATATGATATCTGATAGTGCAGGACACGTCGCCAGGAGCTGGAGCGGATTGCCTGCAGGAAGAAAGAGCCAGTGTGTTACTGCTCAAAGAGCTTTTCTTTCCTCTTTTTTAAATTTTTTTTTTTTTTTTTTTGCCTCTCTCTCTTTTCTCCTGTACTGTGAATGTGCTACTCTCAGGTCAGGTCCACTGAGTCCCCAGAAGACAGCTACTGTCTTTCTTTCTACTTCTGGATGCAGTGACAGCCACTGGAAGATGCCTTCTAGTTGAGATTGAGTGGGATAAAACTAGGTTTCAGCTCTGTTCCATCCTCTCTCTTCTGTCACCATATCCAGGTTGCAGACACAAAATGCTCACAAAAGCATGTTAGATTTAAAAAAAAAAAAGAAAATAAAAAAGGGGGGGGAGAAGAAAAAAAAGATTCAGGCAGAAAAAAATTAGACTGCTTATCCTATGGAAAACTTCAAAGATCAAGTCCCCTTTCTGTGCTCTTTTACTTACTTTTTCTGTGATTTTTTTTTTTTTTTTGCATTTTGGAGAGAGAAAGGGAGAAAAGTCACAGAAAACATTCAGACCATGAAAAACATCATGAATTGGGAAAACTCTCTGGAGGAATCAAGAAAGCAAAGATTTTAGGCAAAAGAAAGGCATTTGCGATTTGCCAAAAGTTGTTCTATTTGTTATGATTGCCAAGAGAATAACTAGCTCTTTTTGGTGGTCCATCCCTCCCTGCCAGGCATTTCACATTAAACTGGGGAGCCCGCAAAGTACTTTCGACTTGGCACCACTATTGCTGTCACCCATGGAAAGGCAGAGCACCTGGGTCACCTGCAGGGAAGGCGCCTGGTCTCAGAGCAGGGGACTTCAGGTCACGATGACGCCCTCAACCTCTGCTAGGAAAGCTGTGTCCACCAAAGCTTTGGAGAGGGAAGAGTCCCAGCTCGCGAAGACGGAGGGGTACAAGGCCCCAGACTCGATAGTGGCATGAAAACAAAACTGTGCCTTAACTGGTGCTTTTACTTGTCGTGGGCAGTTTCCCTTCACTTCTGCAAGGGACAGGCTGTATCCTGCAGGACGTTTTGCCACTGTAGGGCACTGGAATTCCTAACGCAGCACAAGCAGAGCCCAAGGATGGATTTTTTTTCCCTCTTCACCATATGAGATGTAAATAGACCGATTCTCTGTGTACACTTGCACAATGCACAGGTGTTGCTTAAAAACAGTGGCACAAACACATATGCGATACCTATGTAGCTGTAACAGAGAACCTCTCCTGAGGGGAGCCTGCAGCATGAAAATAAAAAAGCAAAGTATTGTAGTAATAGTGCTCTGCATCCAGAAACAGTCGTCGTTAACTCTATAATAATTTGATCTAGACCTGTGTATTGTGTGTTTATGATTTTTAGGAGGGACATAATATCAAACCCAAGAGTTTCCTCTCTTGTTTTCTGTACCTCTGCTATATGATGCTGCTCTTAGATTGGTAATTTATCAAAGCCAGGAAAATACAAATCAATAAAGGAAGGAAGGCAGAATTTGGGTAAAGAAAGCACTTCCTTCCTACTGAATTTGCAACAGTATATATTCTCAAACATCCTAACCACTGCACAAGAGAAACCGTAAAGAAGACATCCTGTATGCTACATACTATATGCAATAAAATTCAAATCTAAACATCTACTTAAATGCGATGTGTTATTCCCTTCTATATTGCATGTGTCTTTTTCACGTACAAATAGACAAAGAGTATATCTAGAAGAAATACATTCAGAAGAACAAAAAATCTACAGTGCAAGGAGGTCTATCCTGAAACCCTTGATTTGGGGCTCAGTTAAAGAACTAAACTCTGAAGGTGAAATGGAGCCATTTGAGAGAGGGTCCCACTGAACAGGAGGAACAAGCAAACAAACAAATAAACAAAAAAATCCCTGAGCTCCGACTAATCATTTGAGCTGCCAATGAGAGGTGACTTTTAGACAGATGGTCAGGGAAAAGCTGGGTCCGTGGACACAGACGTTAGTGCCCCATCTGTATTTTAGGATCCCAGCTTCAACAAGCCATTACCAACTTTTTTTCTAAGTGACAGAAAGTGAAAGATTTCTGTTCCCACTCATTTGTTTCTTTTCTACCAAAACCACCCCATTTCCCTCCTTTTTTATTCCTCAGTAAGAATTTGTTGTTTGATTTTTTTAAGTAAAAGGAAACTGTTTGCAATATAACTTTTATGGAAAAAAAAAAAGATGCTAGGTAAGTTGGCAAAACAGCAATTGGAATTTAAAGAGAGAGTTCTAAAAAAGGGAGAAAAGAACGACATACCAAACTCACTTGGTCTTGTCCCCCTTCCATTTCTGTTCTTATAATTCCAAATTATAATTTGGAGGTAAGAGAACTGCGTTTCCTTTCAATCTATTTTGTTGCTGCCACACATTCTGTGTTTTGCTTCTCTCTTTCTTTTTAGGAGGGGGGGAAAAATCCCTAATAAAAATAGAAAAACATATCTCAGGCGGTAAGCTCGCTCTCCCCCTTTCCTTTGTAAAGAACTCTTTGTTCTCTAGTGAAAATGCTGAAAAAAATCCCCGGGCTCCCTGAAACAAGTGCAAAACACTTAGAGGCTTTTGGGCTGGCGAGGAGCCAGAAACCCTCCCGCTGTCTGGTTAGGAAGAGAGGAAAGAGAGAGAGAGGAGAGAGAGTGAGGGAAAAAATTGGAGCTTCCTTTAATAGACATAGGAAGCAGGTCCTTTTTTTATTTTTTTTATTTTTATTTTTTTTTCCCCAAAACTGGCGGTCAAGCGTTAAGTAACTCCCTGCCTAAATCCACCTGCTGGAAATGAACTTGGGTAACCACCCCCCTCCCCCAGGGGTGCACAAAGAGGAGACACAGTAACACACTCCCGGCTCTTCTCTTCTCTCCTGGCAGCCGCCCCCTCCCCGCTGCCCTGTTTCCATTCTCCCTGCTCCCGGCACACCGATGCCCACGGCACCCCCTGCCACCGCCAACACACGGACCCCAAAT
This sequence comes from Grallaria varia, assembly GCA_013396735.1. Classification (NCBI taxonomy): domain Eukaryota; kingdom Metazoa; phylum Chordata; class Aves; order Passeriformes; family Formicariidae; genus Grallaria; species Grallaria varia. Next base: position 388,736 of record VWZG01005385.1, on the reverse strand, counting down.
CAACGCTCGCTCCATCTCCTTAAAGAGCGGGGGGAGGAGGGTGGGGGGAAAGAAAAAAAAAAAACAAACCACAAAAAAAAAAAAAAAAAAAAGATAAAAAAAAAAA
>VWZG01005385.1:145698-388614 GCA_013396735.1 Grallaria varia | reverse complement strand
CAAAAAAAAAAAAAAAAAAAAAAAAAAAAAAAAAAAAAAAAAAAGAAAAAAGAAAAAAAAAAGGAGGGGGGAGGAAAAAAAAAAGCGCCTTTTTCCATCTCGGTTGCGACAGTGATAAGGGGTAGGGAACATCTCATACCTGGTGTGAATGCTAATCAGCCAGGAGTTCTCCTTTTTTCCCAAGACAGGGAACTGTTTCCTTCCAAATTTATTAGAACCTCCTCCACTGCCTCTTTGAAAAACCTTCTTTGTCACCCTCTTCCCAAGTACTGATACTTCTTTAAAAAAAAAAAAAAAATGGCTTCGGAGCTCCTTCTATTCTTGATATTGATTCTCTCTCTCTCTCTCTTTCTCCCTCTCTCTTTCTCTCCCCCCCCACCCCTCCTCCTTTCTCCTGTCTCTGTCTCTTCTGAGTGGTCTATTGATAAGTCCCTAGAGGCACTGGGTCAGCCTGCCCGTAGGAAACCAGACACAATGCACAAATCTCCGAGTGCCATTCTGCCATCAGCAAGCAGACCACGTTTAGGAGAGANCAGGAGGGAGGGAAGGAGGGAGGGAGCGAGAGAGCGAGGGAGAGAGAGCGACACTGCCAGTCAGGTTAATCATCCCTACTTTAATTAGCTGTTCGGCTTAGACATAAAACAATTGAATTTGAATGATCTGTCAGTGGGCTCGGCTGAACCAAAGGGGAAATGCGAATATTACAAAAAAGACTATTGGTGTATTCAGATAAGCTCGCCGGGAAAATCCTCAAAGGATAACTATTAAAACTTACCACCAAACAAAAAGTACAGATTCAAATGGCATTATACAGAGGCCATCTCCAAAAAGCTGGGAGATCCCTTCTCTCTCTTTTTCACCCATCACCGCAGCTCTCGCCGAAATAAACACCTGCACCTTTCACAGTCTTTAAAGACTACCTGTCCTGCGGGTTGGGGAAGGGATGCAGGATTGCCTGCTACTTCAGCTCACATAAAGCAAGACCATGCTGCCCTTCAGCTGAATTTTCCTGATGGATCACTGGAATGTTGTGATTCTGGAGCTACACGAGCTCTGAGAGCACATCCTTGCCATGCATGTCTGCACAAACACCGACAAATTGAGTACCTGCAGGATACAGATGGAGATGCTGTAAAAAGGCAGTGCTGGGTATTGGGATAAGACAAGTCCCAGGCACTGGGAAGGTGGAGAAATTATACCCCAAAATAGATGTCAGAGCAATCTATTCCTTTTACCCTGGCCTGCAAAATGAACTGCAGTTCAAACAGATGAATCCTGGCAATATCCAGCGCAGTGGCAGCGCTGCATGACAGGCAAAGCAGAGATTTATGACACTTCTGCAAAGTCTGCTTCTAAAGAGGTGTGGGGCAGGCAGCCTCTCCCTCTGAGAGGGAAGACAGCAGGTAACACGCTGCTCAGAGAGGGAGCTGTCAGCATGTTTAGCCCCCAGGCATTACCCCTCTGCCCCACCAGAACTTTCCCCTGTCAGATGCAAGGGACCTACTTTGGGTTGTGGGACACTCAAAGTCCCCTCATCAGGGGCTCTGATGTCCCCTCCTGAGCAAATAGCAGCAAGGGAGGTGTGTGAATTTATTCTGCAAGACAGGTATCTTCTCTGTGTTTTATATACATTCTCTGTATTTCATACAGGGCTGCAGCTACAGCAGCAAATTTGTAATTCCTGATCAGCTCTGTGAGCATCTGCTGTATATAAACTTTTAACTGGGCATGGTTAACCTGCAAGCACTGCTCAAAAGCATGAGAAGAAACAGAGAAGGGACTCACAGTGTGGCTGACTGCTGGCCTTCAAGAGGGAGCACTGGGATTCCCCCTCATTGTATTTTGGGTACAAATGCTTAACGAAGGGAGAAACAAAAGACAGACAGGCTCTAGCAACCTCTCTGTATTAATTTCATCATCTTTTCTACATACATGTTCAGGCAAAACTGGCATCAGTTTTTATGTGTTTTGCCATTAATGGGGAGTTGATGGGACGTGTCAAAATTATCCATTCCTTCTACTACTCTCTGCTAAAGGAAAAGGTGAGCTCCTGCCCTTTTCCACTGTTTGAAATATCACTTCCTGGGTGGCTGTGTCCCATCTGTCTGCCAGCCCACTGGGGCTTGTTGACTCAGCACAGACTACAGAAAGACCTAACCAGGGTCAATAGCAGAGGGATGCACTGCGGAAGCAAATGGGACATTGGACTTCATGAGGTCTGTTAAATGTTATTTATGAGTTTTCTTTCCATTCCCCCCAAAACATGAATTGCTCATATTTGAAATATTATGGGAGGCAAAATGGTCCCAAGGAACAGAAAAGGAAATTTCAGAGAAATCAGTACAGTCAAAGGCCTCAACTCCTTTCCAGATGAGGAGATTTTGTAGAGCACAGTGACACAGACAAGTAGTTTTCTCTTCCCTAGGTCAGTACCAAAGTAATAATGCAACAAAAACAGCTCTGAGCTGTTCGAATGAAATATGCAGAGGACCTGACCACCTTATGCAGGGGTTCACTGGAAGAAACTGTGCAGTCATGTAATTACAGGCTATGGTAATGGTACAAGGGGCCCTCCCTAAGGTGGCCCAGACAACATTAACTGTGGCATTTCCTAACTTTTAAGTGTTTGACTTAGTAACATTAAAATTAAAGTAATGCATTTTCAGTATATTTTCTCAGGGTTTTCTTTAAAAGACAACTTCCAAACCTAAAGCTGTTTCATGTTCCTGCTGATGCTGAGGCGGGTTAGCACCTGTGGAGCTGTAATACAGAACTTCACCACTTCAGCTGGCAGCGTCATCAGCAGCACGAGTGAAACAGTGCTGACAAGCCAATCAACCACTGGACGACCGTGAGGATACTTCATTCAGTGATTTGACAGTGTCTTCCTGGCGCTGCTTCCTCCCTGCTGAGAGCTGGGAGCCCTAGGCTGACTTCCAAGGAGCAGAGCAAAGTGTGTTGCCATGGGAAGAGACCCTTTGGTCACTGGTCCCCCCAAACCCATCCATCTTCTATTGCTGTTGATTTTGCTTCCATCCCTTCCATTCAGTTGACTCCATGGACTGCTGTACCCCCTGTTTCCTAGCTTACTCTTGCTCATACTATTTCTCCCTCCCTACACTACTCCTTTTCACAGTCTGTTCCTCATCCTATTCCCCTAAAATAAGCATCCCCCCAAATGCCTCTTCACCTCTGCTCTATCACAGGCATGGATAGACCCTGACCACGGAGGAAAGCAAACTGCTTAACATGGTAAATTAGGCCACGTGGTGTTCCAGGCTGCCTTAACCAGACCACTCCTTGCAAGACTGTTTAAAACTAACTCAGATATCATAATTTGCAATCCACAGTGTAGACATATCAAAATGTCCTTGTTCTCATTTCCAGTGCTTGCTGCCATAGCAACCCCTGGTCAAAAGGAAATTTCCATTGATATCAGAAGGAGAAGCATTTCACCCAGGTGAGTTTTTACTATGTGGCACACATTTTATTAGCATGTGTTCCTGATACAGTGATCCCCAAATTTCCTATAGTGCTTAACATAGAAAGCACTACTATTAAGTCTGGCTCTCAGTTGGTCCCCTTCTGATACAAGTCAAAGACCTCCTGGTTTCTAAGTGAATATCATCCAAGAGCTGGCCTGGAGTCTAAATAAATGCAAAAGGCCAGTAGGAGCTCCAGAAAATGTACATCATCTTCTCCTCCTGAGACTTCTGCCACGGATTTTAACTTAGATATATGATAATGATGTTGATGATCTCTTGCTTTCCATGGCACCCTCTTGCTTGCTCTTCCTTCATATAAATTATTGCATGTATCAGGGAGATTCAGGCAAAGAAGCAATAATTCAAAGCTCAGTCTGTCTCATCAGTGGAATAAAGTTTGCTCTTTGCTGTCGAAAAGACAATCCATGTTGCAACAAGCTTTCACACTCGTATGTTTGATACTCTCTCCATAGGAAAAAAGTGTTGCTACAGACTTGAAAGAGATTTTTATGAGAACTGTGCCTGGATTTGCCACTGGCAAATGGCAGGATTTCTGAAAGGAAAAGCCACCAGAACTGGTCCTCACTTTCTGTCTTCCACATGTACCACTTAATGCCAGCCAAAAGCAGGACACAGAAATGACAGAGTACTTACTCTTTTAATGTACATACAGTATTCTGCAACACAACTTGTAGCACTCAGTACAGCTGACAAGAGCTGACATTAATGGAAAATCAACAGATCTGGGTGGCACAGAGAGGAATTTGGTTCCTTTGCAAAGAAGGAGCTCTGTCTACTTGAAGAAATGGTATTTAACTATGTAATTCCAGGATGAGTTGTACAAATATATTCCTCCAGATTTATTGGCTTGTCTTCATAAACAGCTGTGAGTTTGTGCTTTTTGTTCAGAGATGTAAACTAGCATAGCATGTTGGAGAGGGTGAATATATGGCTATCATTCAATACTTAAGAAATTAGTGAAAGAGACTGGGAAGTCCACCTATAACAGAAATCAGTTGCTTGCTTATCCTTTGGGTAAGCGTCCTTCCCAACTTGCACTACTATGTGCAGTAGATACCTTTGTATGCTAAAGTGAGAAGGGCACCATGCCCTGCACCTACTTCATTTCTGTCATATAGGCAATTTGATTTTCTGGGGTAAAACATACAAGCTTATTTCTTATTACACTGACTACCAGAACCAGCTCCCTCTCCACTCTCCCATCCCAGCCCAAAGTACATGAAATGTTCAGGATTGGTTCCTAAAGCACCTTCTACTGACACTGTCCAGTTCCTAGTTCCCAAGGCAATTCCTTTCAGAGAGCTGCTGACAATAGTGAAATGTAAATGGACACATCACAGGAGCTCCATGTTTTTACTCTCATCGCAATTCAAGTAAAATGGCCTATTTTGTGGGAGAGCCTCTCTTTAAAAAAAAAAAAAAGAAAATGTTGCAAACTGGTCTATGACAGACGTTTTTGTTCTTTTGTTTTAGTGCATTACCACCACAGTAGGATGCTGAAAAGTGAGCCATGCCCTCATGGGCACCAGTGCAATCGCCCTGCCTTCACTGGAAAAGCAACACTGCAACCTAGGGGAACTCTATAAAAACACCTGGTTGAGAAGACACCAGAAGAGCAAGACTCCTGCCTTTCTTTCTCCTCTGCTGCACTGGGCCAAAAAGTGACATTTCATATGTGTGTTTTTACAATAAATTAAGGAAATCTGATAACTGGTTACGAAGTAGATAAATGAGGAGGTGACTTGTGCAGGTAGTATGTTTTCTGTATGTTTATAGGAATTTTTATTGTGAAGGCCTCAGAAGACTTTTAAGGACCGAAAACATTAACTCTATTTCACTCTCTACCCTCTATCATGACCCAGGCTGTTGTTACCAATTGCACCTCTGCTCCAAAATTAAAAAAAAAATAAAAATAATTACTTAAACAGCATTGTGTATTCTACTCTGTTCTATTATATTTTATTCTATGATTTTTGAAAGAAGCACAAATAGCTCAGGATGTCAGGAGGCTTAATTTTCTCACATACTTTCATGGGAAGACAATTAAAATTCTGATCTGAAGAACTTTAAAGCGGACGTCTGCCCCACTTCTGTTCTAAATGCTGATGGGAAACATGCTATATATCCCTCTTGCTAACTTTGGTCCTGTCACATATCACAAACCTTATTTCCCGCATTCGGAGGTGACAGGTATTGTGCCTCTGCCTCCAGTCTTCCTTACCTAAAGATGTCTTGTTTCTGTAGGCTTTTCCATAGCCTCCACACTGAGTGAAAATTTTAAGTATTCTCATATTCCTCATTCCAGACAAAACCTTTGTAAGAACAACAGCATTGCTAGCAGTCTGGGGACTTGTACAGCCTCGGCATGCCGAAACTGTGAGATTGCCACCAAAATAACCCCACTGAGGGCTTCTCGTTTCTCTGCCCAACCATTAGTTTTGTCTCAGGGACAGCTGCTAAAGGGTCTCTATCTGCACTTTATCTCTTAGACTTGGATATAAATAGAGTGGGAGGCCAAAAACCCAGAGAAAGGTGTAGAGTTCTGAATCTTTTCTGCATCTGATATAATTGTCCATCACGTCCTTGGGCTGGATGACGCCATGAGGGAAGAAGACACAGACAGAGTTGATTTCCTCAACCTCCATTCTCTCCACAGACACAGCTGCAGCTTGCACACTGACTGGAACAAGACGGCTCAGGAAATGAAGAGTAGCACATCACTCATTTTTCCTGCCTGTTTGCTCCTAATTATCTTGCAATACATTTCACCGGTAGTTTTATCTTAGAGAAAGACAGAAGGTCCTGGTTACACCACATAATGACTCCTTTTAAAATGGCTTGTTATTCATTCATGGGCAAACTTCAGTCTCTTCCTCTCTCCCTCAAGCTCACTGCTTCTTCTTCTGTTTGTTTGTTTGTTTGTTTTTCCTCTGGGAGGTAGGATGTCAATGCTCCTACAATGTTACCTCATGAAAGGAAAAGGAGGGCCAGCAGACATTGTTTTCCATTTCTTTTGATGAGATTGTGGCCACAGAAGTGTCAACAATCTCAATAACTTAATTTTGGCTAATACAACACCTCTATGCAACTCCTGTGTAGCCCTTAGTACAAATCAACACTTTTATATTCATCTTCCAACAGCTTTCTCCAACCTTAGAAAAATACAGAGAATTGCTAAAGGGCAAAGAACTCTCATTTTGCCATTGACATTTCTGCAATCCATCTCCCTGAACTGGGAGACCCTTTCACAGATCCAGAACCTCACCCGCATATGGAAGAATTAGTATGATTAAGAATTAGACACAGGGTCTCTGAAATGGGAATCATAACAATGACTAACGTCACGAGAGTGTTTTCAGAATTAATTCATGTAAGTAAAGCACTTACAAGATAAAAATGTAGGAGCTGCCACATCAGATTAGACCACTGCTCCATCTAGTAGAACATTCTGTGTGCAACAGAAGGTAGCAAGAAAGGCAGGGTAGCAGAAGTGGGGTCTCCCCTCTGTGCAGGAACAGGGTTCAGTCTAAGAACAGCTAATGCCACTCCTTGGTTACAGCATTATTTTATGACTTAGGTGACATATTTAAGTCCCTACTATTCACTGTTACTAAAGAAAGTGGTTTTGCAATTAAAGGAAAGAACCAGGCTCAGGAAGAGTCAGGTACAGAGCCCATACAGCTGCACATTCATTCCTGCACAGGGCAGTTTCTGATCAGGAGTTTCTGCTTATCAATGAGACAACTTTAAATTATTCTAAAAATCTCAAGTTTTAGAAACACAGTTATTGAAAAAAATGCTCAGTAGGATATAAATACTTAGAAAATGGGTATATTTAATATATATATATTTGTATAAAGAATTCTTCTTTATACATGCACACATGAACAAGCTGATTCAAAAAGTAAGCTCACCCGCACTGATGCTGCTTTGAGCAGAGTGATGGTTGGACCCAGATGAGTTAAGAAGGTCCTTTCCCATTTTCATTATTCCAGGATTCTGTGAATCCACAATTTTCCATGGCAGAGCTGTGTCACTGAACATGAAACAACTTCTGGTAAACATAATTTTAGGGAAAATATTATTAGGGAAGTTTCTGGAGTTCAGGACAGAAACTCTAGGTCAAAGTCAGAGAAAGATGCTGACCCTAGACCCTGATGAGTAAGGGTGTGACGAGGGAGACCTGGAAGTGAACAGGCTCCCACACTCCCTCACCCACTGGAAGAGTCCTGGCCTTGGTCTTTTAAAAGCTAGTTTCTTTATGAAAAAGTTTGATAAAGTTTCATTCTCATACTCCAAAATTGCAAATATTTTCACCATGGGATGCTGCTGTTTTCTGGCCAGCTCATCTACATGGCTGTGCATTCTGCAATGACCTGCAGACCTTATGAGACTGCTAACATTAGTTGTGACAAGGGTGATGACAATCTTTCTGTGATATTTCACTATCTCATATGTTTTGGCCACTTTATTTCATTTTTTACAACTTTTTCAATTTATGAAACAGCCATATCTTAAAAGTCAATGTATGGGTTCAGATGAGTTTTCCTTAATTTAAGAATGAGATTTTAAAATTTGGTTTTACTTTTGTATTAATCATGCAGTATTTAACAGATACAATCTATACAATTCAAAACCCTCCTGAAAGACAGATCCACAATATACTTTTGTGCATGATTCTGTTCTATTCTATATTCTACTTCAGGACAGTGTAATAAAAAAAGCCCAACAAACTAGAAGATAATCTGTAAAAAACCAAATCCCTCATAACTGACTGAACCATAAATGAGTCTCACATTAATGGGACTGGGTAAAGTATCATCAGCACCAGATTATTACATAAGAATATGTTAGTAATGTAGCAGCAGTCTAGTCTTTCAAGATGTGAAAGAGCGTTATCTAACCTCTCTGCAAAGTTCAGGAAGAGGAGCCATATGTCCAAATAATCATTTTCTTGCTGGTATTTAACATGTCAGTTTTTTCAAGGGGCCTATTTCAAATTATAAAAAAAAAAGGCGTGAAGTGCATTTTGATTTTTTTTTTTTTTTTTTTGGCAAAAGCAGATAATTTTCAAGCTTGCAAGGAAACAAGAAAAACAAAATCAAATGTCAAGTAGATTTGCTCTTTGTTGTAATTAATACGCAAGCATTTGCTTGTAGATGGTCCTGAGACTGAAAACAAGCAGTGTCAGTTGTGGCGCTATTAAAAAGGAGTAATTCTCTGGGCTTCAAAGGGCCAAATGTTCAACGAGTGAAAATCCCGACTCAAATCAATGGCCCTAGGCCAGTGTACATCAGCTAAGGATCTGACCACAAAGGAAGGATAGCAGGAAGCCTGATGGCTGAGAACATGCCACATGCTTGCAGCACTGGACCCAAGTGAGAGAAAAGAAAGGCAGGGCAGGCTTCTTCGGAGCAGGAAGGGGGCAAGGATTAAGTGAAAACAAGGAAATTGCAAAGCCCTGCATGCATGCTCAGTTTCTGGTCAAGGAAGTTACGTGAGATTTCTCTTTGAGTCAGAGTAATGTAGTGGATAAAAAGGCCCTGTCTAGCCAGGGGGATTTCCTGAGGCCATCACAGACCAGCTCAACATGCTGTTAAGAGGCTCGTTTTCATGAGAGTTCTTGTTGCATTTGTAATGCTGGCTCCAGGCCCCTAGAGCTTCAAGTGCCACATCACAGTGCTACAAGCCCAGTGCTGAATGCTTGGCACAGGACCAGGCATCTTCCCTTCCTTCTCCCTGTTTCCTCAAGTCAGCAGGTGGGGCTCCAGCGCTCCATCTTGTTTTGATTTGTGGGGGGAATTTTTTTCTCCAAGAAAATTTCCCATTGAATATTTGCTAATCTCCTTTTCCCCATGTTGTTCTGTGGAGGCATTTGGAAAGAGAAAGGGGAAAAAAAGCACGCTTTGGGGTTTTTTTTAAATTTCTTCAAAGAGGCTTGGTATTTTTCCTGAAATGGGGTGCTGGAAACACCTCACTGCCGAGGGCTTCTGGTGTGAGATCTGCTCATCTTCACACCAGGGTGAATCAGTAGCAGTCCGGCTGAGGCCACCTGGAGGGCTCTGCCAGCTCTCCGTGCCCCACGTGGGCTCAGCCCCACGAGCTAAGCTCTTCAACACGACCAGCCAGGGCCCAAGCCCAGCAACAGGTCACAGGATGGGTGTAAAGGGATGCAGGGCAGAGAAAACAGAATCCTCTACCAACTTCCCTGTGAGACAGTCATAAAAGTGCTGGAACTCCAATGCTGGAGGGAGGAATTGGGAGGCAGAGCCAGCACAAGCCAAAAACCCTACCAACAAAAGTGTGTGATACTGACCAGGATAAGAGAGAACCAGGGCAACATAAACTATTTTGGTACTTATTTTCTCACACACTTGTGTCTGATGTGTAATTCTCTCCTACCATTTAGGTCACTGCTGGATTTAGCCCTATGGGTTTGAACAATTAATTATTTTCAAAGATAGAACTATTTCATTTTCAAAACTGGATTGAACAGTAGATTAGTTTGAGATTAAATAATTTAACTACAGATCAGTGGTAGGTGTTTTTTCTATATTAAGTTGGCATATCGTTGAGCAGATATTACTTTTAAACATTTTAATATACTTAATAATTCATAAGACTACATTGTAAACTGGCTGAACAACCATCACCTTGGAACACTACAGCCAACACCTCCAAATTTAATCTCTTCTCCAAAGAGCCTTTTTCAGTCTTTTAAACGGTCAACTACATGAAGGAAAGAAGGAATGAAACCACAAAAGACTAAGAAAGCTGCTTAAGTCTGTGAGCATAAGCTCTCAGGTTGCTTGACCTTAAACAAATACAATGCCTTGGTTTTCCCATCTCTATGTAACAACGGTACCTAATTAATCGATTGCTATAAAGACCGTGCAGTTATTTATAAGATCCTTTTCAGCAGACTATCTGAGGCAGATATTTCAAATGATTTCTCAGAAAATCTCTTAAAATCACCCTTAAATTCAAAGAAATCTGTGCCCAGTATTCTGTTAAATCCAGAAGTGATTCATCCTGTGCCTCAGTTTCCTCTGCAACTAAGTGCTGAAAATATGCCTTCCCTACTTCTAAGAAACCCAGAGGAAGTTAAGTCATTAATAATTACTTAGTAATTGCAACTCCTTGGGTAAAAACACATGGAGAATGCAATAACATCAGATACTATGGATAATGGAGGCAGAAGAGGCCCAAAGCTCACACCGTAAGATGAACTGTTTTGGGGTTCATCATATCAGAACCAAAAGGATCTGAGGTCACTTCTGCGCAGAGCAGGAGCATCTGGGAACAGGGAAGATGTGTTATGCTCCACCTCCAAGGGAGAGAGAAGGGCTTCAGGCTGCTTTGTCTCATGCCACTTTTCATTCACAGTGAGAACTGAAGGCTGGAAACAGGAGCACAACACAGAAGCCTGCTTTCTAAAAGGAAATGCAAGAGTAAGAAGACAAGGTGGATGAAGAAGGGATGAAGGAAGGGCATATTTTCAGAGGAGGGAAAACCATCAGACCTTCAGAAGTGGCAAAATTACTTGCCAAAAAAGGAGAATACTGGAGATACGTAAACTAAATGGGCCGGCTGCTCAAATATAATATTTAAGTTGAACCGATCATATTAAGGGTCAGAAATTGTCAGTCGGGGTTACAGAGGCATGCAATTAGCCAGGGGGGGACAGATCGAAATCAAGGCCCCGGAGGTTCCTTCTGATACAAAGCAGAGAAACTTGTCCTCCCGCTTGTTATTGTTATGAGGTCTGAAACGCTGCAGATGGAGGACTCGTCATTCAAGAAGACACAGCGTACATTATGGAAATAAACTGGAAGCACAGTTAAAGGCTAGTGAGTCTTTTTCTCTCCAGCTGCCATTGATATGAATGAAGCCCATTCTTGCACTGGCAAAGGCAAAGAAAAAATGAGTTAATGTCACTTTCCCTTCTAAATTCTCTAAATTCTCAGATTTGATGACTAACAGGCTACCATATTTTACTAGGAAAAAGGCTTGTTTTTTACTTAAAAGTCCTAAAAGTATACAAAGTAATTTTCAAGGTCAGAGGGTTGTTTTGACCTTTAAGAAACACTAACAGATTTTGGCTTTCAAATTTGTAAACCAGAACTAATTCCTGACCTGAGAGACAATCCACCAACTTTGTAGCTGACCACAGGCTCTTCAGGATAAGCTAGAATTATCAGATATATCATGTTGTCTAGGTACACACCTCTGTGATTTTAAAAAGAAATGCTGATCAACCTCAAGAGAACAGTTTTTGAGACCCTTCATGCAAGTAACATGCACCCCTTCTCACAGTGAGTGAAGAGGCAATCTTCTCTTTAATAACACTTTGGTACAGTATTTTGCTTACTACTGGACAACTCAATTGCTTAATATACTAATAAAAATAAAGGGAAATAGAAACATTTCAGCACACAGAAACCAAAAACCTCCTTTTATTTTATACCAAGACTTTGATCCTCCCACCAATTCTGTTGCAATACAAACCAATTTCATTTAAGGCTACATCTGACAAGCCAAACTTCTGTGAGGTTGCAAAATGCTGCTAAATCCCAGGGCAAACTGGAAATGAGGGAAATGAGGGAAAGGTTCACAAATAGCATGTACATGCAGGTGGATACACACATACACACACACAGAGGTAGCACAGCCTTGCAGTGCAAGCTCAACAAAACTTCGTGCATATATAGTATCAAAGGGTCATAGTGTTGTTTAAGACATGTAAGACATTGTATTGGTTCTTCCTGCAGCCTCTTTCTCTCACAGCCCATCCTGCCTACCTCTGTGGTTCCATTTGTGCAACATGGGCTGCAAAACATTTATGTTATTTAAAATGGAGAGGCCATACTTCCTGCCTCGCCTCTTATACCAAAACAGCCAAACCAATTTCGCTGTTTCAATTAGGCAAGAAAAATGAAAGTTTTAATTGTTTTCTCTCCATACCTTTTTTCAGTGATGAAGTCTGAAAACTTTCAGCCAAAGTTGGCAACAGCTCTGCAAAGGCAGCTATGCTGAAGAACGAAAGCCTGCTGGAATGGAGTGGGAGCAAAGAGGATGCTGCAAAGTTTCTGCTGCTTCCTAAATGCATCCCATATGCACTTGTGCTATTTAAATCATGTCAATTCTTGCATGGACCATAAAGGGAAATACTTTCTAAGACTGGTTACTAGATTTGTTTCTCTTCCTTCAATCAGAGTTAAAATGTAGTTGTATTTAATCTTCTGTTTGTTGTTTTTGTGTTGGTTTTTTTTGTGTTTGTTTGGTGTTTTTTTTTTTTTTTTTAAGTTCTGTTCATAATAGTTAGCAGAAAAACAGAGAATTTGCCAGCCTGCAACTCTGTTATACTCAAACTGCCCTGGGCATTCATTACAGGATGTAGCTTTTTCTCTAGGAAAGGATTTATCTTCAACAGACTACCCAACTGCTGACTTCTGCCTTTTAGTAATTATTTCCCTCTTCTCTTCATCCAGTCATCTCAACATATCCCCTAGCCAACAAATATTTAAAAATCATACAATCTAAAATATAAGTCAGGAAAGCAAGAACCCATGAGTTCTGATAAAAAGATCCATGAGCCTGGCACTTCCTAGTGCATAGGAGATACACACACAAGAAGGAGAGAGACGCATAACAACATTGCTCAGCAGATCAATTTTTTTAGGCACAAGAACTGAAAAACACTTAAACACAATAATGGAGAAGTTTAGGATCAGATAATGGTTTGTGAAGTTGAGGAAGTGACACTACTAGCAGAATGAAAAGAGTGCCATTTCCTTCTAATGCCCAGTAAAAGGCTGGCTTAGGCTGTGATTCTGGTTTTGGCAGGAGTACAAGGACAGCTTCTTGTGAGAACCACTGCTACACGAGACACCTCAAAGTGTAAATGATAACAGGAAAACAAAACTGAGGCCCTTTGTGAGCAAGATGGTCAATACACAGGGCACACAGCCAAAACTTTTGAAAAGCTGAGAAAAGATTGATGACACCCTGCTTTTGTTGAGGGAATTTGTGGAGTTAGGTGCTCCTAGCTGGCGAAATTTGAGGTTTTTCTTCATGTGAATGCCTAATTTATGTGCAGAGATTAAATCTACCCAAGCTGGGGCTACTGCAAATGTGCCTGCAAAGATGGCAATGTCTAATGATTAGCATTTCTCAAGATGCTCAGGTCAACTGTGTTTAGAAAATGAAATTACATCCCACTGAAAATATCAGCACCAAATTCTTAACCTGGAGCTGCTACTGGAAATCTGCATAATGCACAAGGTAGCACTGAATCTCACTCTTGCTCCCAGAATTGCTGATTCTGCGCAGCTAAAAGAGTGAAAGCCATAAAAGCCTGTTTAATTGGGAAAGCAAGAAAATGACACAAGGAGTGAGCTTGTTAGGTTAAAGAAGCATCTCCACAAGAGGAATGGTATTCTGGTGAGCTGGGTCACAGTTGTCACCAATATAAAGAAGAAGAAATTGAGGCGCAACAACAGGAGATAAGGTGATCTCCTCAGCACTGGAGGGAGTTTTACAGCTAGGGTTAAAGTGAAAAATCTATGTTCTTGGTCCCGTTAGCAAACCACAAGCTCATATTGCTTTTTACTACTAACAGATTTCCCTTCACCATACTGTGCTTTTCTTCTTGCTGACTGCTCAGTGTGACCATCCAAAAACACTCCTATTTGTGTTATTTTTCACACACACCACCCTGAAAAAAAATTCAGTATGAAAGAAGAGCAGTTTCCTCCAATACAGCTCAACATCCAAACCAAGCAGCAGTAAAATCGTATTTATTCAGTGACTGAGGTTTCAAACAGTAGAGTGATTGTTACTGAGTTATAGACTGACCATGCACTGAAAAAGACCCCAGAACAGGTTTCTGGTGACAGCACTCTCACCTTGACAGTCCTCGAGAGCGCTGGGGGAGAAGGAGGAGTGGTCGTACGTTTGTAACTGGGGGCAATATTTAAATCCAGTCAAGCTTCACAATCACAGTAGGCAGAATTTGGCAGACTTTGCCTTTGGGAACGAGGTGGCCAGACAGAAAGAATGGAGCTGGGTACCTGAGCCCAGCGCAGATGGGTGAGTGAAGCTCTTCACCTGCAAGCTGGGTGTGCCTGAAATGGGAGTCAGAGGGAGAGGTAAGCCAGGAGCATCCCGATGCCAAGCGTGCTCCCACGCTGCTAAACTGAGTGATCCCAAGGTGTTCCTGCTAAATGTGGTCTTCTCTTCCTGTGTAAACTCTGGCAAGACCTCTACTTTTCTCTGTGTCTTTGTTTTCCTGTTTGAATATGTTGTATTCCAATGAAATATAAATATTAATATTTGATTAACTCTCATCTACAAAGCTGAGTTCCTTAAAGTCTAGTACAGACCTTTGAAATCCTTGAAAAACTATCAAAATATGAATCCTTTTATTTTCACAGCATTACATTAATGACTGTACAGTGGAAGTTGATGAATTAAATAATCTGCCTATATTTGCTCATACCTTTGTGAAACTGTTACCTTTTCAGCCACTATTTCTCATGCCTTTTCTCAATCCAGAAATGTCATTTTTGGTAAAGTTTTGCAAAACCCCATTCAGCTACTCTTGAGTCATCCAAGTATGTAAAAAACAGTTTCCAGCTGTTAAGTTTTCCATAAGCCTTTTTTTCTCAAACATGCTTGTATAATTATAAAACAGCTTTGTTTTAAAACATCAAACCTGACACGTACATAGTCCTGAAAGAGACATAGCTGCACTGACATATTTGAAACCATTTGGTTTTGAAATAAATAGGGTTTTACCTTATTAAAATATATTTATTTTCTTAAATATTCTCCCAGGCACTGAGCTTCACTTTTCTAACTGTGGACAGTCAACTGTGTAAATGACCAGTTAAAAAAAAAAGAAAATAACCCCACAAATGAAAACCAAGACATTATTCCCGCAACCTGCGACTGAGCTATAACAGGGTGGACTGGGGGATGCTGTTTACATTGGGAGCAAGCTCAGACCTGCACATGGTACACTCTGCATATATACAGACATGCACTCAGGAAGAGCATGGCTAAAGCTCCAGCCTGGTGTTTCTGCATGACCCAGCGTGGCTGCATGCGCTCCAGAGAGACTGGTGACAGCTGGACACCCGCGCTCCTCAGCCTTGTCTGCTGGTGGGTTGCCCTCTCCAAGCCCAGGCCAGTCACCCTAAATGTTAACAGTTGGCAGACTAATAGCTGGTAATAAGGTCAGAAAACATGAAGGTGGCAGAGCCCTCTTTCAAGACCACGCTTCAACTACTAGTATAAATTTATGATCATGCTCACTAAAAACCTTGGAAGTGGTGCTTAAGGCAGGACAAGGACAACCGTATCCTTTTGCCTTTCCCACAAAACCTGGCACTCTGCTGTGATGGCCATAGCTTTCCATAAAGATTCTGAATTCAATTTGGTGTTACATACTTCTACCCTTTTAATTATTGCATATTTACATTTCGGTGTAGAACGACATGAAATCAAACTGGAGATGATTCCTCATTTATATTCAGCCCAGAGAGAAATGCACTGACGTGATATGAAGCAGTCACAAGTCAGTCATTTCACAGGATCACAGACTGGGTAAGTTGGAAGGGACCACAGTGGGTCATCTGGTCCAACTTCTCTGCTCAGGCAGGGTCATCCCAGAGCACATTGCACAGAACTGAATCCAGACAGTTCTTGAGTATCTCCAGTGAGGGAGACACCACAATCTCTCTGGGCAATCTGTTCCAGTGCATGGTCACACTTGAACAGAAAAGAAATTCTTCCTCATATTCAGGCAACTTTCTGCCTGTTGCCACTTGTCCTACTCATTGGCACCACCGAGAAGAGCCTGGCTTCAGCCTCCTGACACCCTCTCTTCAGATACTTATAGACACTGAGGAGATGCACATCTCTTCATGAGGCTGAACAGGCCCAACTCCCTCAGACTCTCCTTGTAAGAGGGATGCTCCAGTCCCCTCATTATCTATGTTTCCCTCTGCTGGACCTGCTCCAGGCGTTCCATGTCTCTCTGTACTGAGGAGCCTGAACTGGACACAGCACTCCAGATGTGCCTCACTAGGGCTGAGTAAAGGGGAAGGATCACCTCCCTTGACCTGCTGGCATTGCTCTTCCTAATGCACTCCAGGATATCATTGGCCTTCTTGGCCACAAGGGCACTGCTGTACTTATATACCTTGATAAAATCCCCTCTCAGTCATCTCTTCTGAAGCCTAAACACAACCAGCTCCCTCAGCCTTTTCTCCTAAGAGAAATGCTCCAGTCACCTAATCATCTTTAGATCCCACTTCATTTAATCTGGAATATTTCAGGTTCTGAAGTTTTAGAGGAATAAGTGTTGGTTTTGAGAATATTAATGAAGGTTGAAACGGCAGCTGTAGTCTGGTGGATTACTGGATTACATGGGTTTCACTCACAGAACTACTTCTTTACATGACAACGTAAGGACATCTGCGGCTTCTATACATTACATGAAACACTGGCCTCAGCATGAACTCTTCTGTCAGACTGGAGGAACTCTTTCTAAAGATGCAAAAGGAAAGTCACTGCTTGTATAGGTTTTTATATGAGGCTCAACTGTGCTGTTTTGTACAGACAAGAAGAGACTCCACAGTTGTTTCTTACTCAAAGTATATAGCAGTACCTCCTGCTCTTGTGTTTCCTGGGACATATCCTCCTACCATGAGGTGTGAGTCCACAAAAACCACCAATGTCAGTGCCATGACAGTGAAGCTGAGAAGACAGACTGACTCATGAAAGCAAAAGATACATCTTCTTTACCCTACACACCTTGTGTTTTTATCAGTACACCTATAACTCAGTTGTATTCACTACTTGGAGAGGTTTTCTGAACATGTTTCAAATCACATCCAACATAAAAGTGGCGCTCAACAAATGTCACTAGAATACAATTACAGAGAAAAAACCTCACACAGTTCCTTTCCATTGCACTGTCTTCTCTCTGTACTATCTGCCTTGGAGAGCCCAAAGCTGGGGATCGGTAAGAGACCATGTTGTAGTCAAGGGCAGAGGTAAGGTTGCTGTGGGAACTTTAAATTTCCTGAGTTTAGGGTGAGTAAAAATCTCAGTCGTCACATGCTGTTAGCACACTTCTTTGTGCATATGGAACATGGCCTAGGCAAGTGTATTGTTTCTAAAGAAACAGATATGCTATTGGGTAAATAGGTGTCATTTGGCATTGACATTTTGCCAACTCTAAGCTACATCATTCAGTTCTAATCAATGCTACTGGATTTTGAAACCCACCAATATAACAAAGAAGTGGAAATAGCAGTAGAAAAAACACAAACAAGCTATAAGTTATGCTGTATGCTCTAATATTCTGAGTTTCAATGTCAAAACAAAAGAAAAGTAAGAGTTTGCCATTTGCTAGTTGTTAATAATCAAGAGAAGATCTGCCAGACACACTCTTTAAGGGCTCTGTCTGTCTGGACCAGGTAGATGCTGCTCTACACAAAGGACTTCACACACAGAGAAAGAAAGAGTGTTCATGGACAATGATGCAGTGTTCTTAATTAAGATTTTCATTACTGATACATACATTAAGGCTTTGCTAATGCAAGTGCCCAAGCACTCTCATGTGCAGGTAGATGTCTCTGATTCTATCTCTAGAAACCCTTTTGCACATCATTGAAAACAATCACCAGCCAAGGCTCAAAATCAGCTCACCTGCTCTTTGCTATAATGACAATGAAAAATAAAAAATTATATTTTATTTGTCTGACAGACGAGAACTTAGCTTTTTGCAGGCATGAGAATTAACAGGCTTTTGCAAGGCTGTGCTACAGTATTGAAACTGATTCTGATCTCACACCTGTTTGATGTTGATGTAACATCAGGGTCTTCAATAGCATGTGTGCAGCAAATGGTGAAGGAAAACATAATGGAAGAGACATGTAGGAAATGGAAAATAGGATAAAACAAAGCATGAGTTTGCCAAGGGTAGTTTGTAGCAGACTAACCTGATAACTTTCTTTGATAACTGATCATCCAGACAAAGGAAATGCAGTAAATTTAATTTATCAGTAGAGCATTTGATACAGTATCACAAGGGAAATTATGAGTTTAGATCAAGATTCGCAAAAGGACTGTAAGCTAAGGAAATGCTTACCTGAAGGGGGAATGGAGAAGTGGTGAATAAAGAATAATTGGGTGAGGTGAAGGCTATATAGCCATAATTTTTTAGTTAAAAAAATAGTATTTTTTATTTAATAAGATTTGGGAGGAGTGGGTAACATTTCTTTACGAGGCACCTCAAAGGGAGGAGGCATAGATTAGGAAAAAGTGGGAGCATATCTAACAGCCATAAAAGGATCAATCGACTTCAATAAATTGCTCATTAACAATATTTAGGCCTCATTCACCTGTAATGTTTTGATGTTATTCCTATGGTTCTGTTCTTTGGGAAGTTCAGAGATGCTACAACTTGTACAGTTGAATTAAATATCTAGTTCATTTTTGTGCTTTTAAAATACTGTTATTCCCAGAACAGGATGCCCATTCATCTACAAAGTCTGTTTGCTGAATGCCTTAGATCTCATTTGAATGCTGAACCCTGTCTCCCAACAAAATGCTCCTGGAATAAGATGTGGAGGAGAAATACTTGGTGAACAGAAGCAATTACAAAAGCATTGCTTCTCCCTGAACACGCTACATGCTTTTCTTGATCTAAGCAGATTATGACATTCTGGGAATTTCTTCAATAGGAAAAACTGTGCTGATGACTAGCAAGGTGATGGTGTTGCACCGGCACGCTGTATGTACCAGGATGACATGCATCAAAGAATTGCCATGCCCAGGATAGAAGGTGAACACAGTGCCACAGAAGTCAAAGTAGAAGGCATCAATGTGAGATTAAGTTGCAGGCTCTGAAATAAATGATATACTAACCTATTTTCAATAAGTTAAGAAAAAACACAGGATTTTTGATAGTCTTCCCTGAGGCATGCCTCAATCTACAGGTATTTCAATGACTAAAATTGTTACCTTTCCATTAAAGTTCACGGGAAGAAAAGCTGCAGCTTTGTTTTAGCTTTCTGTGGCAGAATTGAATTATTTAATGCTGTGACAAGACCATGCTAAGCATGCATGGACATTCACGCAAGAAATTTGCCCTAAAATCCTAAACTTGAGGGATTTTTAAGTGAAAAAAATGGAAAAGCAGTGCCCGAAACACTTCATTCTTTAGCGTTAGTTATATGCTGATCACACATAGTAGGTTTCCTTCACATCCTACATATTGCAGACCATCCAGAATGTAACATGTTATTTTTTGTCTTTCATGTAAAAGTGGATTTACTACAAAAAGTGAAATGCAATTAATTCCTTTTACAGACATCCCGGATAAGTGAACACAGACAAATACGAAATTTAAATACAGATCCAGATCCAAACTATGCAACTGTTCCTTACTTTGGTGATTGTGTGATGCACGAATACTTCTAAATTGTATGCTATTTGAAGTTGGGATTCCAATTCTGTCCCTGAAAAATCAAGCTGTTTAGAGTATGCTTAAGAAGCTAAAACATTAGAAAACAGCATTCAGAAAATTGATACAGATATTCTATTAAACTTAAAACTCAGTATGATGGAATGGGAGAGAGCGAGATCTATTCAAATCCAAAAGCATTTGCTTTTGGTGACGTGAAAAAATCTAATATCTTGGGCATGCAAACACATGAAATGAAAATATTACCTGGGGGGCTGAATTTGTGAACCATATTCAGCATGATATTATCCCAAATGATGGAAAGCAGCAGCAGTGAACTTCAGAGGAAGGAAACATTATTTCTTAATACACTGTGAATCTTTTATGTCTAAGAGTTCCCATTCCCACCAAGAGGTAAAACAGCCTTCATGAAGCACGGCCTGAAGACTCACAGGTGTTTTGACATGTAACACAGTAATGGCACACAAATTAACTACATGGCAGATGACTTCCCCTTCTTTTTTAAGTGGGAGAGGTGGAGAGGAAAAGGAGAGGGAGGAGATACCCTTTCAAACTCATTTTCAGTCATGGTGTCTCACACACAGGACGTTCAGCATGAATAAAGACATGTAGCCTGGCATTTAGACCTCCATGAGTATTCGTATTTTGGTGCCAGTTTCAGTAGTAAGATCTATGATGCCTTGAGCAAGGGGTGACTTCTGTGAAACTATGTATTTCTGGTTACTCTGTTTTATAGTAACCTCTCCTCCAGCGCAACCTCTTCTTGGTACCATTTTTACCTTATGTCTGGTGTGTACATTTTATGGAGACAGATACAGAACAGGATGCTAAAGCAGGGAGCATCACAGAGGATTTCTGCACTAGGAGAAGGACTGACAATGCATTTCAGAAAAGACAGAGAGACATTTGGTGGTACAATTGTAGAATAGCAATATTCTTGCCAAAGTTGGAAGATAATTTACCATAACTACAAAGGGAATATTCTGAAAAACTCTGCCACACTCTGTAGTTGTTACCATTTTGCACAGTGATTTCAACCTAACAAGCAGGTTTGTCTTAATATTTTGATGGTTGGTGTTCAAAAGCAAATGCCGCTAACAGATTCAGAAAGGTGATCTTTTCCATCCAAATATATTAAATTATGCCAGTGTGGGGTAAAACTGCTTTGAACAACTGCATTTTCTTTCTGTCCACTTCTTTTTTTCTAGCTATATCTAAAATATTATGCTCCTATAACTGTCTCGTTAAAGCCTGTTTTTTTTCTGCTGTAATCTGTAATATTTTAAAAAAAAATCTAACAATCAGTACATTTTATTACACTATGTAAATGAAAAATAACCCAGAACAAAGAGATTGCCAGTATGCATAATGGCAGAAAGGTGTGACATTTTCAGCTGTCATGCTGGCCAATCTTAAATTCAATCTCATCCAGCTTCAGCGGATGTATTGTAGGTATTGCAGAAATACCTACAAGTATAGAAAGCAGGTTGTCCACATGCCTCTGTTATAATCCACACATCAACTTCACAGCTATGTGCAGCCATTATTACTTGCTGGACAATTTGAACACTGACACTTAAATTAATGCTTGAATGAAAAATTGGTACCAATTTTTTTTTTTTTAACCTGCCTATGGCTCTGGTTTTCTGGATATGTGGTTTATTTTTATTACAAATGTTTTCGAACAAACCCATGCATTTTATCAGACTTGTTTTAAATAAGGAGGGATTTTTTTACCATGTAAATCTATTGCTTAAGTCTATTTGATGGCTTTGTCTTCAGATAAAAAAAATACAGCTTCTTCAAGAACATTAATCCCAAGGTATACCCCAGTTCTACAGTTTAATTTCTATAAACACATCAGAATAGAACTTCAACTCCACAGCCACTCTGAGGCTGTTTCACCAGTTCTCTCATTTGCAAATGCCAAATAAAGTGCCTCTGCCCATGGTGTTTTCCAGTTTGGAACATTCCTTTCTTTCAGGAGACACATAAAAGCTGGGGAAATAATATTCCTTCCCTGTCTCAGATTGCTGCGTGACCATTCCCTTCCAAAACCTCCTTATTTTCAGAAGCAGATAAATGGATTCTTCTGGATGATTTGCATGTCTATTTATTACATTAATTATGATAATTTTGAAAAATGCTAACTCTCGAAAGCTGTTGTAAACATAAGGCTTATTGCATGTAGACTTTTTTGGCATTTTGCAAATGTTCATTTCTGATTTATGAATAAGCTTGACCTAGAGATTATTATCCTCTTCTGAAGTAAGGGAGAGCTTCTTGAGAAACCTGAGAAGAGAAAAGATGTGTCCTCCCTGTTCCTGACGTAGCAATCACTGTTGTTATTCCTCATTTGCCAAAGAGCACTAAGCACACAAACCAAATAAAGGGATTCAGAGGGTGCTAATTAGTTGCTATTTCATGATGATGGTTCAGAGTGGTAACAGATGACAGTTTGGTGGCGAACAAGTACCAACAGCAGGGACATATACATAGATATCAAAGACGATTTGAGCATCATCATGTCTGATAAAGGGAATACGTATTCTCAGAAACTGGCAACTGGCAGGCTGGAATACTGCTGGCTGTCTTTTGACATACAGATCACTGACCATATGATGGATGGTTCTCATAACTATGATGAGATCAGTAAGATGCTGCTTAGCTTCCCTTAGGTCATCATTACTTGACCAAATACGTCTTCATGAAGCTGGGGAATAAATGGCACTTTTTGCACCTTTTTCCTTCTTGGTTTTTTTTTTCTTTATTTCTTTCCTTCTTTTTTTTCTTTTTTTTTCCCCTTCCTTTTCTAAACCAGGATGTCAAATAACAAGAATTAGAATCAGTGTTGAATCTGATAGAAATGATGCTGGAGCTCAGTACAGCCCAGTTACATGAGAAATGTATTTCAAAACAACAGACAGATGTCCATGGAATTAAATGAACATGTCCTGCAACTTCCTCATATCTGTATCCCTCTGGTGCACTTCTGCTTTGCACCTACCAAAGCTAGCAGCAGATAATATTGTATGGCTTCCATCTGAACGGGTAGTGCTCTGGAAGCAAAAGAAGTGTCCTACCGTAGTTATTTATCCTACTGCAAAGCACCTTAGTACTGTCGATACTGCTACACGCTGTTGACATTATGACTGAAAGGCTCAAGACTGGTTGGAAGTCTTCTTCCATGAAAAGGATGATTTTTGACAAAGAATACATCTGCTTCTCTCCAAGTCCTAAGGACATTCAAGCGGAGCAGAGGTTAATTGTATTTCTCTTAAGTGGGAATATAGTTTGGGGGAGAGATTTGAAATTTTTCCACCTCCAAAACCCTGATGCCATATAGTCAGACAGACAAGTGTGTAACCTTGACAGGTACCATTAACAGCTTCTAATGTAAAATGTCCCAATTACACTTTTCTGTTACCAAAAAGAGCCCAGACTATGAGTGGCCTGAAAGACCTCTCTTTCAGAAAGGAGAGAATCAGTACAAATGAGACAAATTCAATGCACATGCCTGAAATACAGTAGGGCTCCTAAGGAGCTTGCTAATTCGGGAATCGAGGAGCACCAAAAAGTCCTTCTTGGCTGTGGGATAAGCCTGACTTAAAGAAACAAGAGAGCATGTAACTCTAGTTTTACATGTCAAGAAACAAAGGGAAACAGACGGGAAACAACTTAAGCATGGTCACACATCAAAGCACTGTCAAAGAGGGCTTTCAGCTTCGGGTTTCCACTTGACACCTTACCCCGAAGCCAGCTCGCTGCTTCCACCTGAACTGCCTTGTCCTGCAGAGGCAGAACATTGATTAACCGGTGCTTTTGCACCAATGTTGAAGGCACACGGTCTGTGCCACAGACAAATGGTTTGGCCACTGCTGCAGGAAGTGTTACACGAGCAGTGTTAACACTTCACGTCCCCGAGTATCATTAATGCTTTTTATTGGTATTACGAAGTTCTGCAACAAAAGTAATAGGATTTGTCAGGGGCTTTTACAAACCGCCCCTGCTGGATAAATAAATAATACATGATGACAAAGGTCTGATGGGCCTTTAATCAATTGCCTTTCTGAGTCACATTAGACCTAAGGCATGTTGCATTCCGTGGGTGCCTCTGCTCCCCTCGTCTCCCAGGCCTGACACCGCCACAGGAAGCTATGGACACGCATAGACTCCTACTTATTTGTAGCAAATATATCAGAGCAAAACTGGAACAGCACGTTATAAATTACAGATTTGGGACACCTTATAATGAAAGGCAAAGGGGAAAGGAAAGAAATATGGGGACACCATAGGCATGATAGGTCAGCTCAAATACATCTCCTTGGGAGCTGGCTTTGTCATACCACCTTTTGCAGCCACTGCAGCATATCTCATCTGTCTGCCCACAGGGCAGGGGAGAAGGCACCATTTCTTTCTGCACCACAAAAGTAGTGGGTCAACTTTAAATGTTAAAGTCACATATTTTAGGTCTAGAATCAGGAAAAGAAAGCTCTTCCATTGTTTCAGCATGCACCTGAAAAAATTATGAATGCCCATTTGCATTTTAGCATCTCTCTGAAGAAATTCCAAGAATCAAAACACTACTTGAACATAAATTTCCTGATTTCCAGGTTTATTTCCTCTCTCAAATATGAAAGAGCTTTTTTTCTTACTGTGCTGTGCTTTTTTTTTTTAAATTCCAGGCAGCACTTTAACGGTCATCTACTTTCCTCCATGAACAGGTAGGAGACATGAATTTAAATTGCAAAATGGAGATCTAAAGTAGCACAAAGTCTAAGCATATTTGGACGTGGAGTTCTAAACCTAAATTTAAATGCGCTCATTATTTTTGGCATTCACTAAAGAGCTTCACCTTGGACATCCCAAAACAGTGGCTTAAAATGCTGGTGGATATTTGGAAAATTTTGCTCTGTCTTTACTTAACTATAGTAAATATTTTGAAGTGGTAGTGCTATATTTCTCCTTATATTGCAACAAGAAGAGTCATTGTTTTAAAGGCACTAGATTTCACTGCCAATATGTATGAAGGAATCCCAGAAAAATGTGAGTTTTTGTTCCAAATGCACAAAGCCATCATGTGTCAGAATCTGACAAAATTAAAACTCTAATGATAACAAACAAACACTCCCAAAGACTCCGCCTCATCCCTGCAAAAAAGGGAAAAACAAAACTTAAACCATGAAAAAACTAATTCTTCTGTTCTGGATCTTAAAAACACAATTATGTGGATAAATAAAATATTTTCATCAGTTAAAAAGGTCACCAAATCAACAACCTACACACCAGCAGTCAAACTCTAGTGAGTGAGACCAGGTGAGAAAAGAACACTGCATAACATCTTTCAAAGAAACCACTACCAGAATTTTAATCCTGATACTGTCAGATGTCAGAGAAAATACAGCATATTTAATCCACCAAGACAAAACAAGCAGGTCAGAGAGCAGTCAGGACTGGGTAAGGAAGAGTCCCATACTGCAAGGTCAAATTTCATCAAGGACAGGTTGCGACACTAGTTGACTGTTTTCTGTACTTGTTTTGCACTTGCACAGCACGGAATACTGTGTGTTGTATTCTGAATTAGAGCACAACAGCATCATACCCATCAGAATATGTATATCCCCATGTATAAACAGAAATCTTCCATATTGTCATCCAGAAATGCACATATAAATTCCAAATTCATCAATTACACAATGTCACTGAACTAAAATCTAAGTCCCATAAGGTGACATTACATTAAAGCCTTGGACTGCATTAGAAGAAAAACTCAGTATTGAGTCCTGTGGCCATGGGGAGCAACAGAAAAGTTCACAAGGGCCCTGGGCTGACTTTGATGGAAGTTGAAGAAAATACACAACTCATATCAATGAAAAGTATAAAATGTTTGGTATAAATACTTACACAAGAGACAGGAAAGGTTCCTTCAAAGAAAGGCCACAAACTGATTGTGAGTGATCTGAGAAGAAAAGGGAGAAAGAAAAAAGGAAATCGAGTTACAATAAACACACTAAATTACACCACCATACCAATATAAAACAGGGATCAAGGAGACTTACAGATGGCAATTCCCACAGAAAAGAAAAGAAAAAAAAAAGTGCTTTAAACTCACAAACTGCATAGATCCTAGAAGTTTTGATATTACCTGACCCCAGAACTATGTAGCTGAGAAAACTGGTAGTGGCTCAGAAGCCCTTCAGCCCTGGGATAATTCCAAGCCAGCAGAGACTAAATATCCTCTGGTGGCTGTTCAACAGTCTCCGTGAAATAGGCTTGTGGCTCCTATGGACAAATGCTCTTATCACAAAAACACTGCCAGATTTGAATGGCATCCTTTTCACCAGTCATGCCAGATGACACAGGACTCTGAAACAGAAATCGCCTTCTTGATCCTGACCTTCACAGAAGAGGGGTTAGGCTTATTATTAGGGCCAAGAATGCTTACATTACAGCTGATAGCTGCACAGAAAAATTGTGTTGTCTTAGTTCCTTCTGTCAACACTGTATCTTTTGGACTTGATTGATTTGTTACCCTGAGACCCCTAAGAAAAAAATAACTGCATGAAAGCGGAATGGCTAAAGGATTGCAAACTTTTGGTAGACTACAAGTCTACTATGGAGTATCCAAGCTCTATTGCCAGCATATTTATTTCCATATTTATTTCCAAAACACATTAACCTGGGATGAAGCAATAAACAAAATTAATCAAACTCTGATGCTCTGAATTCTAACAAGAGGATATACTCCTGTTGGACACAGAAAACAAAGGCAGATGCTCCCCAAATGTTCAAAGACACAAATCACTCCTGTCTCCACTTCCCTTCGCCAAGCTGAAAAAAATTTGGGTAGTCAAACCAGACAGAGTTCTCCAGAAGATTGCCACCAGGGGACCAGGAGTGTAGCGGACAAAGACCATGGGACCCATGTGCTGTACTCCAGTATTTTAGTCAAGGTATGGCCCTCAACTACTGTTTGCTGTCCAGTTAGAGGGAGAGAGAGAGAGAGAAATACAAACCAGAGCTGAGACAGTGAAGGAACAGAGAGGAGCTGCCCCAGGAGAGAGAGAGGGAAGGCAGGCAGAAAATTTGTTTAGAGTTGTAGCAACTATTTGTGGGAATTATGGTCCTGGTAGAGGGGAGTGTGGGAGAAAGCATGTGTGCATATCTAGTGGCTGGTCATCTGCAAGGGAGGTGGAGGAAATACAGCAAAGAGCAGAGAGAATCATAAAAACTGCAGAGCAGGAAACAAGATGCTTACAGCATCTTTCGGACAGGCCACCCAGAGGGGCCCTTTTTAACAGCAAATTTCTCTTTAAAGAAGCTGACTGCTCCCACACGTAAGGAAGATTTGCATGAGACAGATAACAGGATAGATTCTGCCCAGATGGAAAAGCTGAAATGACATAAAATGAAAGGAAGGGCAAGATCAGGCTGGTGGAGAGAAGGTCACTGTCTTACTTTCAAGAATCCATTATTCTAATGAACTTTAATGGGGAAGTTCTCCTGGTGGAAAAAAAATCTCCTCTGCTGAGCACGTATCCCTTATTCTCCTTTTACATTGCTCCTGAAGCTTTAGCCATGGAAGCCCATAGGCTCATCTGTAACAGATGACATGTGAAGGACTGTTAGTGGCTGGTAGTTGGGCAGTACTTCTTTCAGGGTTTTGGGCAGATGGGAGAGTGAGCTGCAAACCAAGGCAGAACCTGAGACAAGAGGCCTGAGCCAAAGAATGTGCTATGGAGTCACAGAGTTTAAAAAAAAAAAAAAAAAAAAAATTAAAAAAAGTGGGAGGCATCCAGTATGGGAAAAAAAAACACAACACAGAATGGAAAATTTTAGGCTAAGTGGTTAGAGTTTGGCTCTGTTATAAGCAACACAAAACAAGGTCTCTTAAGGGAAAGCGTCAAGCAAATTTGACAACATGAATGCCAAAGAATTCTACAAATTATGACTAGAGATTCTGGAGGTGCTGAGTAATGACTTACACCAACATTACCAACAAATTTGCTGTAAGAAGTGAACAAGATTGTCGTGGCTTATTAAAAGTGTAGGGTAGCTTTAGGCAGGCACAATATACTAGAAGCTGCAAACTGGACTCTGGGAAATCACCAGAACTGAAACACCGTAATTTTTTTAATGATTGCAATTGGTCTGGACAATTATTTGTTCAAAAGAAAATATATGAAAACAAAACTTTCCCTATAAAGTGCAGGAAAAACAAGATGTGTCTGAGGAAGTTATGATTCATTCCAGGTTAGATAACTGCAGAACACATATGCGGGAGAGAAGTGGGCCAAATCCTGTTCTCACTGCCCTGTGCAATCATGCTAACCTAATTGAAACCATGAGCAGAACCTGAACCATTAAAACACCGAGGTGAAACATTTTATCATATGGCACTGTTGGTCACCAGAGACATTTAACCTAATTACATTAGATTAACACAGTAGATTTCTTCAAGATATATTATTATATAACAACACAAGAAAATGAAGTCTGAGAGAGCTGACCGTTTTCCCCAGGTCGCTATATTATAAGCAGAATAGTAACCTGTCTCTATTTATATCACTTGTTTTCAACTCAATATGGCTCTGTTTGGTGGAATGGACAAATGGAATACACTGATCTTTTCTATACTGAATTCCTAGTGTTAATTAATCATTGTTACTTGGAAGCTGTTTTGGCCATTGGACAGAATACCCAAGGGCTAATCTTAAACCTGTCCTTGCTTCGTTGTGGCCAGATTCTGCTCACTTTCTCTTTCTTTGCTACATTAATAAATTCTATTTAAATCACAAAGACTGAGAGACAAGCAAGGTCTGAATGTTACAGGCATTTAGGAATCTAGTACCCCTCTGAGTTTAATGAGAATAAGGTTCCTAAACACTAAAGAATTTCTAATTACGGGGAGTTGAGATGGTGAAATCTAGTGGTATGAGTTACATTATACAAGCAGATAACAGATTTATGAGGCTAACTACAATTTTCAAAAGTGACTGAGGCATTCACATCAAAGTCCATTGGAAGTCAGTGAAATTTGGGCTGTAAACCATGCAGGGACTTGAGAATACTTTACCTTTGTTAGATTAAGCATTACTTCCTTTCAACAAAATTAACACCTTAGGTGCCAAAGACATTTTTGCAGTTGGCATTGAGTTGCTTCTTATAATTTATTCACTAAATGGCTTGAGTTAATCAGCTTCAAGTGCCTTCTTAGCAGTAAATTGGGACAGCAATTCTGCTCCATTTTTGCAAAGTGATTTAGGATCTCCCTGATGCAATGCACTACCTAGGTGAGCCGTGTTATTCCTTCAGCCCCAGACTGGGAAGAAGCAGGCTTGAAGGACTGACAATGGATTCAGATAATCCTAAAATGACTGCTTTTGCCTTGAAACATTTTCACCCTTTACTGATATGGAACCAGTGAAGGACACAGCTTTATCATATGTAATCTACTCAGTGAATTGGATCTAAGATCCTGGATGCACTACACCTGCTATCTAAAGTAAAATTTAATCCCAGTGGAAGATAAAGAAAATTATTTACTGGAGAATTCCTCAGTTCAGAGGGGGCCAAATGGAGCCAGCGCCATGCTGGGGGAACACGGTGAAAGAGCAGACTCATCTGAAATTCAGTGGAGCCCTTTAAATGATCTGAGGAGGTAAAGTGGCTGCACCGCATCTCTGACACAGCAGAGACAGATTACAGCAAAATTAAATTGAGGATTTTAGTGGATATAATTGTTGTTTTTATATATTAATGAATAACAATAATACGTGATTCTAAACTGAATACCAGGTTTGACATTTAATCTGAGCACTCATACTATCCATAAATGTTCATAAACGTCACAAGACCCCTACCCTTTGATTGAATTACAATCTAGTATGCAATTTAGGAAACACGGATTAATCTACATAGATTTATATTTCTGCAGGTTACACAGTTATCTGTTGATTGATACCCTTTTCCCCTAAGTGTCCTTTTCACTGAGAATCCAGGAACATACATGCAAAATCTTTAATAGGAGAGCAGCTCAAAATTCAGTGACTAGCAGCAGATGGAAACTTGGTTCAGTGAAATCTATACTAATTATCATTTGCTTTTTGAAGTCACCTCTGCTAATGGCCAGCAAAATCTTAGTCCCTGTGATATTTCCTATTACCTTCACATTACTTCTTACTACAGCCAGCAATCACCTTACATGTTTCTTGGCAATGCTCTGCAATGAAATCACCTTTCAATCTGCTTGCTGAGGAATCCAAAGATGGAAAGTGCTTTCATATTAGGAGTTAATTACAAGAATGCAGAGGAAGGCAGTTAAATGTTATGTTAGCATACCAGAAATATGACAACACCTTAGCCACAAATATCACATACAAGGTAAGGAGCCACATCAGGAAAAGTGACATGGCAACACAGAGAGGAAAATCATTCTCAAATTCTCCCTTTTTTTTCTCCCTGGGGTCATGCTACTTGAGGTGACCACCTCCTGCAGCAGTCAAAACATCTGGAATTTCTGTCACCTGTATTAACAGGCTTCACTGCACAATGGTGTCTGCTTGGGGACCAATAACGACACCTACCCCAGCAGCGTGTCACAGTACAGAAATGGTCCAAAAGGTCCATCAGAGAAAAGGAGTTCTGTTGATCTTGACCTCTGCAGAGGCCTAATCCTGCTCCCTTTGAAATCAAGCAAGTCTCTGCAAAGGGTTAACTGGGCAGATTCCTTTTCTTCCTCTGCATCTTTACCTCGTGTGCCTGCTAGAAAGGAAATTCCACAGCCTGGCCCTTGTCCTTGTGGACTGCTTAGTCATATAAGACTGAAGAGAAGGGCTGGCTACTCTACCTAATAAGAAAGGAAATGAACATCACTCGGCTGAGCCAGTGCTAGGAAAGCGATGGACTGAGGGATAGTTTTACAACTGACAGCTTACTGCAGTGAGGCAGAAAGCTCATATGGGAGAGGATGCTGCAAATTCAGCTTCAGAATGAATTACATGCCCATATAACAACTCTTAGTCTACAATATTGGAGAATCAAAATAAAATGATCTTTGAGAAATAACAACGAGTTTTTCTCCATACATTAGAATCAACAGACGTTTGTATACACTGGTATACATACATGTATTTTTGTCTTGTATCATTAAAGAATTTTAAAAAAATGTTCTCAACTAGAGGTGCACATGCTCTTTTGAATGAAATAAACATCCAAATTGTTGCTCTGTAGAGAATGCAATGATGACTTGAGAACAATTTTGAATAAAATTTATCAATAATAATTCCATCACTCATTTTCCAGAGACAGAGTTTGTTTAGAAGCTGCAGTCCACAAAAGATAGTAGAAAAGGTAACCAACTGTTTCCTCTCTCAAATTTGAAGACAATGTCTTGCAGTTCACCTGAATACACACTGTAAAGGCTTTATGACACAGCTCAAGCCTGTATTTTCTTTCACTAAGTGTATTATTTAGTATCATGGTTAAATTTGGGCTGGAAAATGTATTAAAAGGAGCCTTTTAAAATCTTTTTGTAATTAAGAGTAGTTAAAATTTTAGCCTTGTCTTTTTCAAATTGAGAAATATGTAGTGAGAAAAGGAGATTTAAAATGGATGATACACATGCACACACATAAAAATGCTTTTATAAACCAGACACTTCATAGGCCCTTAACTAAAAAATACAAAAGAAAAGTCTTGCTGGAATAGATTTTTCAGAACACTCTGCTTGCCAAGAAGGCTGGTTAATATAATGTTTTGATAAGACAAAAGAAATTAATCCAATCAAAATTTGGCCTTTTATGTGTATGTCAGCTAATTCAAAAAGACATCAAGCTGACTCATTCCACAGGTAACTCAGCCCAAAATAAGTCCGAACAGCTGTTCTCAGTGAAAACAATGAGACAGATGAAATAAGAAAAGTAATCTCCTCCATCTGCAAACTGAACTCTAATTAACATCCTTTGGAGGTCTTCTGCTCCCTAAGAACTTCAGTCGAGAAAAGTGTCTACACAAAGCACCTCTGAGGAAAGCATCTTTTAAAGAGCAGGAAGGCTCTCTGGAAGCAATAGTGCATTACAGCTTCAGCAGCAGACGCTTTAAGGGGTTCAGGGTGAGTCCAAAACTAGCAAAAAGTGAGGAAGAAAAAGGTTCAATAGATTCTTGTTTTATAATGTAAGTATAGCATTTTCAGCATGCATCTTGACTTAAAGATGGCCTGAAATAGTACTACTTTTATCTTTCAACAACTCTAACCACTGACTGCATCTTTGAGGAATTTGTAACAATATGTTAAACCAGGACATTTTGTTGGCATGTGCTCAGCCAGCCCAGCCTCACAGAGCTCAGCCTACTGGCAGAAGGAAGGCTGCCCCAAACCACTCTCCCAGTGCCACAGCACTGCCCCTTTCCTGCTGTCCATCACCACCTCGGAGTGGTGCACGGACAAGGAGGCTGGTGCTCCTCAGGTGCTAGGGAACTAATTCTGGTAAACATAACACCTGGAAAGGGGTGGCCACTGCTAAAATAACTCATACCTTCTACTTCTGACAGCCCAGTGGGGCTGTGCTGTAGGCCAGGTTCACTGCTCTGGTGGCAGCTGCTGCCCACTTCTGCCTGTAATCTTTCCAAGATCCCTGATGCCCTTCCCTCATCACATGGTTGTGCGTGCTCCCATCACGAGAAGTGAAGGACCAAAGACGGCACTGGAAACACAGTAGTTGCAATGAGGCTGGATTGTTCTCATCCAGCATACAGCCTGCCCATGGTTCACTCTTGAAAAAGAGAAAAAGGAAGTCAGCTGTTGACCAGCTGAGTTGTCTTTAAGGTCCATAAACAGTTTGGGCCTCTCCATTTTATAAAACATTTTATGTTGGTTACTCTTGGTGCTTGGAATTCAGCTTTGAAACCTTGTATAGAAGAAAATAGAAAACATATCCACCTAAATATACAAGGATAAATACCTAAAAGTTCTGCCTTTCGGGATCATCCCTTAAAAATTACGTCTTGTCTCTGCTCATGTCTGTAGGTGAATGTTCTGTTCTGAGGGAGAGTGGCTGAACTGGCAGCTCACAAGTTAGATCTGTTGCCTTACATCTGTTGAGCCACATCAAATCATGCTCTCCTTATTGCAAGCTGGATAAAGAGTGAAGTGTATCTTCTGCTTCCCTGCTTGGAGGTTTGCAGTTCTAGTGCACAGTTCATGTTTCCTGCACCCTCTCAAGTCCTTGTCCTGAATTCAGCAGTTCCAAAACTGGACTACAGAGCATGAGAAAATACAATCAAATAATACCAAATTATTTAGGTAGACTAAACTTGAGTAACCAGGATGTTAAGCTGAGCAAGTAAGGTACCACGAACTAAATGCATGTTTATTAATAATAGCAATTAATGAAGTTACTATTAATATGGAGATAACTGCTATAAAATCTAGTGATACACACAAATAGGTCACTAATGTGAGGAAATGACCCTGAAAATGAGTTTAAGTTATTGGTTGGGAACTTTCTATCGCTAATTATTATTTTCTTTCTTGGTATTCATGTTCCTCCAGCATGATTTGATAAATGTAGTGGTGTTGTGATCACTTCTTTAAATGGTGTCTTTGGATCGTATGTGGTCCCAAGAGCCATGACACCCCACTGTACGTAATTTATTTCCACAGTGAGACGTGCTGACTCTCCATAATATTTCTTTCATTTTAACATCTGACTAACATTCAATTTGGGACATAAGTACTCCGATATATCATTCTTCCCTGATGGCACTGCAGACCAGAACTAAAGGGCACTGCCTGAGTTTGCGAGTACCACGATGCTCAGAGAACAGGTTGGGCTGGAGTGGGGGACACTGTGAAGCCTGAACTGCAAGGGGGCTGGAGGGTTGTGCAGGGCTGTGGGGGGTCTGCATCATCTTGGTGCTGGGGGGCAGAGAGTATGAGCAGAGTTCTGGCAAGACCCAGGCTGGGGTTATATTGGACTTTAAAAATCCAGCTTGCTCTCTTGGGTGAGAGCTGCGTGGTTTAGGACTTGAATATGAGGGTGTCTCTTAAATCAGGAGCAAAGGGGCAGCAAGATCATTACAGGAAAGTAAGCATGACAAATCTGTCGTCAAAATCATTTAAAGAAATGGCCAGGATGTTTTCCCGACTGCCTATCCAAGTAAAGAAATCACAACCTGACTATATGAAGATCTATAGGAAAACCTTAACCTGACAGATACTGCACACAAGGGCAGCAAATCCTTGAAATATAAGACAGCACATGGTTTGTGCTCTGTTTTTTACAATTTGTGCTGCTTCAAACATGAACTGTGACAGTATGCAACACTTGGAACAAGACTAAAAGCATTACAGGAGTATTTCATTTGCCTTCAAACCCCTGCAGACCCACTGAAGTCACCAGGGTTATGCAGCTGTGCCTCTGTATGTAGAGTCAAGCCTTCAGCATCTGCAAAGACAAGTTAAGTATGTGCTTTTCCTGAGTTTTCCAGAAGGAGAACCAACTTTTTTTCCCCTAAAAGGCAGCAATCAATTCTTTGGAATTTATTTTTCACCTGTTTCTTCTCACTTTATGCCTACTAAAATAAATCAAAACTACCTTATAAAGACCCACTAAAATGGCTTCTGGGAACAATACTCTCCATTTCATATTTGGTATGGGAACAGTGCACTCTGTAGCATGCTGTTACTTTTGTGATGTGTGCCCTGAAAACTGAGCTTCGGGGGAACTAAGTTTTTCACTGCTCTTTTATTTGGGGATACATGGCTGAAGTGTCAAGAATGCAGTCTCTCATCACTGAATCTGATCCCTCTTATGAGCAAATCTGACGGTGTTTGATAGAATCCTTTTCCTAAGTCTAAGTTTTACTGCTCATTTATCCAAACCACCTCCTTTCTTGAATCCTTGTTTTATCAGTTTCACTTTGACACGTCTCCCTCTCTGCCCCTTACCACCAAGGTGATGCTGCAGGAAGGGAGTTTAGGTCATGCAACAGCAGACTAGCCTAGATGGCAATTTTTACCAACTCTTCTAACTTAACTGGAGTATCCACTTGATAATATAGATAGAGGACAAGACAAGACAATCAAATTATTGCAAAATGTAATTGAAGGGAACAGGTATATGCCCCAGTCAGTCATAACATAGAAGAAGTCACCCTGTAAGTACTTAGCACCGTCTCTAATAGGACTCAGCCTATGAAGTGACACACTTGTTCCAGTCCTGAACTTCCTCTCCTGAGCAACCAAACCATCTCGGGCTATCTCATACCGGTAATTTCATTTGCTGACCCAGTTAACAAGTAGAAATAATACTTATAACTGAATTGCGGGATATACTTCATGACTGAATAATTTCTCCGGTTTTCCAAACTTCCCAGTTTTCCCCAACATGGTACAGCTTATCCATGTCTATACAGCTCCAGAGAGCAACTAACATGCCCTAAAGCTGCAAAATTCTCTATACATAGTCTCAGGAGCTTTATTTGTAAAAAAAAACCCCAAACAAACCACCAACAAGCTGAACATCGCTTTTTGCTTTATAGGGGTAATTGTCCTTATTCCAACTTTATGGAATGATAAAGGAAAGAAGAGAAAGCTAAAGTAATCTTGAAGCTGATCAATACTAAAGCAGAACTATGAAATGAACTCACATCTTTTGATGTCCAGTTTAGAGGCTGTATCACATCAAATGAGAAGAAAATCCTTACAGAAACCTGAAAAGCCACCTGCATGCTCCTTTCTTTCAGTGAAGAAAAGCTGATCCCTTTGATTGCTGAAGCCAAACCAAACAGCAGACAGAGATTTTACAAAGTCTCTTAGTGGTGAGCCATAGTTTATGCTACTTATCAGCTTTCCTGTAAAGCTAAGTGTCCATTTCATGAAGACAAAACCAAAACCAAACCCAAACAATTCCAAGAACTTATCCAAACTCAGTTTACATAGTTCACTGCATTCATTCAATTCAGAAATTAAAACCCTTTTCTATGGGTTGGATTTGAATGCAATCATCACACCATTTTCCCAGTTATCTAAAAATGCAACAACTTAACCATGACCAAAAAGTTTATAAGGGAGTCAGTGTAAGAAGCAGCAAAATAAACTGGCTTTATAGTCTAAGAACATGTCACTTCTACAGATGGACCCTGTCTCATAAGTGAGTGCAGAACTATATTCAGGGTTAGTGTGGGAGACGAGTGAGTGGAGGAGCAATATCCAATGGATACTGTATAGCATGAGAGCCATGTTAGCTTTATTTTGCAACCCATTATTTTCATACGAACATGAATCAAAGAGATAAACTATGCCTATTTCTTCATAGGTGACTTGTTACAGGATGTTGTGAGTCTTCACTAATGACTCGTTGAGGCTGGATATTACTGTGATTAGGAGTTGAGAGGTAGAGGTCTGAGACCTTTCAAAGGAAACATTTTGTTCACAACTGTTACAAGAAAATAAAGTCAGCATTACAGTAACTTTAACAACCCAACCAGGATAATGGTCTATTCATGCAGACAGTGCTTTTGCTATTTTAAATGAGGGAGATAAACTTCACGTATGATGGGAAGCTGAGATAACCAGCTATTCAGACTTGGGGATCAGAAACTTGTCAGCTTGAGAAATATGAGTGTCTGTGGAAATGCTCTGGACAAGGAAGGAAGGTTAAGTTATTAGCNAAAAAAAAAGAAAGAAAGCACTTTAAAATTCACTTTTGGTTTGTGGGAGGGATAAATGGATTAATGAATCTGAGATGCTTTGATAACCTTGGAAGCCTTCTGAGATAAATTTTGGTTTTATGCTAAAGCAGGCTGTAGGCAGTGTGATTCTGCACTGTCAGTTATGCCAAAAAGCTTGGTGGCCCTGCCCATCACTGAGGTCGGCATGGAAAGGTCTACCAGCTTCACTGAGAGTGAAGCAAAGAGGTAGCTCTACACCATGTTCACTTGTAGCAAAGGCAGATAAAAAACATTCTTTGAAGACAAATGCAGGTTTTGTGGGATCTGATTCCCCTCCAGCTCTTACCTCATTTAGCCACAAAATGTGGCAGTTTCCTTACTGCCATAAAACTGAGATTAAAATAAATCAGAAAGTATGCTGAGAGGGGATGCATTTTAAAATAAAGCATCATTTTCTTTCATCGTCATCTCTATAATTTATCATCTCTAGCTTTTATCACCAGCATCTAGCACTTGCCAGTGTGGCAGGATCAGAGCCAACAGACCCCTTTGGAACCTCCAATAGTGCAAGGTATCTGGCAGAGGTATCACCCTATTGTGGTGAACCTTCACTGGAGGATTTCAAGTTAGCCATGTATTTGAGAGCAACTAGAGAGTTTCCTTATTCAGAGCACTCAACAATTTCCATTTCAGTGCAAGTGAAATGGTGAAAAATGCCAAGAAATGTCTTATGCATTCAGGGCTTTTTTAATGCACACAGATAACAACAGACCAATCCACACTTTAAGAGCTAAGATCATGTCTCCATACTAAAAGAGCCTTGAAGAAAAGTTAAGGACTAGAGTAATGAGAAGACTCTATTTACTAGCAGAGCTATACAGAAAATGCTCGTGTTTCCTCAGAGTATGTTTTCCTGGGAACAGGTCAGTTGTAAGACACGCCATGTAACCTGGGAGATGATCACTGTTTTCTAGCTTCAAAAAAGGGAAAACTATGTGAGCAAACAACCTACCCCATGCGCACCATACAGAAGTGATCACTGGGAATGGTTTAATGGGATCGGATTGTCAAAATGATGAAGCTAAAAAAGCTTTTACAGATTACGGCCATGACAAAAACTTTAGCATAATGTATATAGTGCAGAGTGGTTTCTGTCATGGCAAAAAGGAAGGAATATCATTAATTTAGACACTAAGTGTAAGGTTCTGCTGAAAATCTCCATGGGATAAATCACAGAAATACAGCTCTGACCAGACAAATGGAGCCAGGCAAGTCCCAGTTCTTGTTAGAAGTTATCGAAAGTGCCATTGAGTTTTTAAAGTCTGTCATCTCTGGTAGATGATAGGAAAAGGGTTGGGCTGTTTTCTTCAGATCTACAAGCATCTGGCTACAGTCTTGCTGGGGCATATACATGATTGGAATTGAAAATGAGCTCTTTTAAAAGTGCTTCTTAAAGGGACCCTATTCATACACAGTACTTTCTCCCCAAATCTTTTATGGGAAAAAAGCTCATTACGGTCACACTGACAAATCCTGTATAATCTTTCACCCTGTCCACTAGCAACGTGTTCAATCCAATTTACAGCACTACCCGCTATTCTACTTCTGGACTCCCCACACAGCTCTCCTAAATGCATACCCAACCTGACCCACTGCTCCCCACCTGCTGCTCTTTCAATTTCAGGCTTCCCCGGAGCACTGACTGCCATTCATGCCTAATAGCAAGGTGGAGCAACTTGATTAGACAACTCTGAAAAGTGAAATTTTGAAGCCTTTTCTAGACACTGAAACACTATAATTAAGACACATATTATTGTATGTTGGAATGCTCTGAGAGAGGGATGAGAAAGGCCTTAACTTCAGGAAACGTCATTTTGGACCCATGACAATATATATTCATCCGAAAAACAGAACTTTCTGATTGAAGCTCCTTTAAACTCCTCAGCTTGCTGACAGGTCTATCCCTGCTCTTTCCACCCACTTCCATGCCAGCACCAGAGGCAGTAGGGGCTGGCAATTAGTAGCTAGAAATTTTCAAGGAATCATTTATTCAGCAAATTCATATCCTCATCTGCTTTTGAAAGGTCCACCAGCAGACTGCCATTTTTTCCAGCAGCAAATCTGCTCACTAAGCATATACAATCTGTTTCAAGTACTTGACATTTGGAGCAGGGGTGCATAGGTGGGATCAAGCAATGCAATAGACCACGTCACACAACAGACGTAACACCACTGTTTCTGCATCTTGACTGGATTAATGATAAACCACTGAGCCTTCAAACCATGTACTCAAGCCCATGCTTAACTTCATATGTCTGAATGCAACGGGATTCAAGCATGTAATTAAAATTTAACCTTTGCTTTAGGTTCTATTTAACAGAAATGGACTTACGCATGCGCTTAAATGGTTTGCTCCGTAAAGACAATTTATTGAGCTGAAGTAAGAATTGGGAAGAAGAGATGAGGACATCATTGTGATTTGGATTTCATTCAGGATTAGAGGGGTGAAAAATATTAATATGAAATTATAAAAGATGGTGACTTCTGGAAGACAAAAAGCATTTTTGATGCAATACTAGATTTACTAATACTCACTCCATAGCTTTCCAGTTAGGAATGCAGTTTGATTTTCTCTTCCTATTTTTCCTTAAGCTAGTCTTGTATGTATGTCCATCACCATTTGGAGAAGGTCAGGACAACTCCTGGGCCGATGCTTTTGACTTCACAAGGCACCAGGATGGTGAGAAGCATGTGCAAAAAGCCATCTCTCAAAGCACTTACCACTTACAAGGTAAGTACTACATGAGCTGATAGTTCAGTACCTGAAAGTATAGGAGCATGTGATTTTTAAATCAGGCCGTTTGCTTTGACTAGAGTAAAGCCTGCCTTGCTTGAATGTTTGCACAAAGCAAACACACAAAGGGCGTGACTACAGCTGGAGCAAACTCATTTGTAAAAGTAAGTGAATACTCAGGGACTTTTTGTCTGTGTGGGAGTTCATGTCCACGCAATTGTTCTTTTATTAGGTATAAGTGGCCTTTCTGGTTGACCAAGAAACAGTGCATCAGTGCTCATCCCAAGGAAATATTCACGTCTGCCAGCTTCCCTCATCTGTCAATATGCCCATGCACAGGGTAGGAGCAGGGGTGAACCAGAAGGACTGAGTGGGACTGACAATAGAGTTTGCATCAAAGGTAGTATTCCTCTGTCTCTCTGAAATGCAGGCATTTTACAAGCCTGCCTCCCTGAAGGAATTAGGATTAGACTTCAAAGCTGCAGAACAAAACAGAGTCATACAGGCACACAATTATTGGACTAAGTCCATGGACAATGATACCAAGGGGTTTAACGTCCATGAGATCTTTTCAGACTATTGTAGTATCCTTTCTGTTCTGAGAGTTCTCTTGCCAGAGAAAGCCTCCAACCTCTCTGGTAGCGGCCGCTGTATTAGCTGGCATGACAGCACCATGTGTCCCCAGCCTCACCGGTGGTATCGTATTCCCACTAGAAAGACACAGTATACATCTTTCATGTTTCTTAATAAAGGAAAGGATTACAAGGTACCAAGAGTATCAGACATAACCCCACCAGTCCCTCTTTCACCCCAATTCTCTTCTCCCAAGATACTCATTACATCAACTCTAAATTAATTTATCTTAGGTAAACAGCACAGAAATATTATAAACAGAATCAACTCCTCTTCAACTTGCAACACATTTTTTCTTTTACATTCGTTACAAACAGAAGTGGAAAAAAATAATATATGTACATAACAGCAAATGTTCTCTCACTATTTTTCTTTTTTTTTCTGTTTTTTAAACTGTTTTTATCTTATATAAACAGTGGTGATGGAACTATAAACACCATTATTCCACCTCCATGTTAATACTCTTATTATCTTGCATAAACAGAAGTGAACGAATATGTACATGACACCAATCAATCCTTAGGAAAAAAAAAGGAGAGAGAAGTTTTTATCTTTTATAAACAGCGGAGGAAGAACTTAATGAATTCAAAATGTAGTTTTCCTGTTTATACTATTATGATCCGAAAGTAGAAACCAAATGATGTATATTCAACACCGTGCAAGCAGTCAGTTATGAAATACTTTCTGCTGACTTCAAGAGTAAATGCAGCATTAGTGAAATCTGCAGGTCTGAGGGATTTGAAAACCGGTGGTCTGACTTTAACCACAGAGCAAGGGTTGCACTGTCTTCTCCTCTAATACTTTTGACAAAGTTCTTCAGTCCCTTTCTTGAAGGGCCACCCAAGGTAAAATAGGATAGCTCAATCTCTGTGGTGAACCCTTAGTACTTGGTCTTTCTGGTGAGATTGCCAGATATAAGGAGATAATTAATACAGAGGGGTTTTGTGTAATGTGGACACCTATCACTAGAAATTGGGCTCAAAACCCCAAATCATTTCACAGAGGCCACCCAACAGCTATTCGACAGTAATGACATAATGACTTTGGGGCATGATTGACATAGGTCAGATTTAAACATGTAACTTCAAGCTGATAGGCTCCATATGTTGGTACCAATCCCCATAACCACCCACGCCTTCTGCTTTCTTATTTTTGTGTATGCTTGTTTCTGGCTGATCTTCTAAAGCCCATCTCCGAGCCTAAAAGCTTCTTCCCTCCACCTCATACATCAGTCTTAACTAGGAAGAAATGTAGTTCCCGTATTTTTCCCCCCCTCTACCGTAGTTTCCTATGGTGGATCCTCTCTTCCTTTGCTTTAGTCATGCAGAGTCCACCTCTTTCTCATCCTAAATTGTCAGCAATGGCAATTGGGTTTCCCACAAAGGATGAGTAGAAGGGATTTTTTTTTCCAGGGCCTATCCCTTTTCAAAAAATGGTCTGCTCTTTGGGTTGATGATGCTCTTCTCTGCTGTTATCCCTTGCAAAAACAACATGCATTTTGTTTCATCCAGTCTGAGTGTAAACACAAGCTGGGGTTTCCTACATAGCTGGGTGCAATTGGCAGCCCAGGTGGTCAGCCCTGCATTTCCTTTAAAAGCATTTATTCTGAGGTTCCAAGACTGAACACAGCTTAAACTCATATCCTGCTTCCCCGCTCCCTGCGAAGTTGGGAGCTTTGCACACGAAGAGAAGATTGCTCACAAAATTAGGACCCAATTCCACTGTAGAACTTTTACAGGATGCATAGTCTGAAACACCCACCAAAGAGCTAAAATCCTCTATGGGTTCCTCTATGTGCTAAGGAGATCACGAAGGAAAACCTCTGTAAGAAAATTCAGGGGAATTAGGGCCAATCAGGGAATGCAGCGCCCCTCTGTTTAGGAGCTAGAAGAAAGAGTTTTACTTGGCAGCAATCTGCTTTGCTGCATCTCAGACTGTGAAAAGAATTTCCTTAAAATAATAATTGCTCAGATAATCGTGATGCACTGACCATGAATATAGAAACAATGTTGTACCCCCTCATTTCCCTCCTTTCTTTTCTTTGTATTTCACTTATTTTCTGTATTTGTACATACTCTGAGACCCACTCTTCTGCTTTCTATCAGAGAAGAGCCCTGAGATGCAAGGTTCTGGCCAGCAGGACCTATGTCTGAATCTTCCCTTCTCACAGGGATTTTAAGTCTACATTCTGCAGCCTCTATTTAAAAAGCCTTCTTCATGCACCAAATTAAACACACAGGGAGAAGTAAGGCCTTTCAGAGGAGGGTAGCCAAAAATAGAAGGAAAAAAACATATTTCACCATTTGTTTTGAAAACACCAAAAATGATTAAAACATATTATAAATGAAACCAAACTAAGAAAAAAAAATCTTACCATATGAACAAATTCCCTGCCAAGTTCCATTTTTAAATCAAAGCCATTTTAAGCTCATATGTTGAAAAAGAGAGTCTTAAACTTACAAACTTATGCAATGGATTTTTAAAAACTGCACAGACGTGCTTAACTGAAATTGCCAAATCTGTTTGGACTACATGAGGAGAGAGAAGGAGGAAAGGGAAGGATGTGCAAAGGTTTGGGATTCATCTGTGCAACTGCCCCCAAGTTGAGATTCTCTTTGAAGTTGGTTCCAGCTTTCAAGGAGCCAAGAAAGATGAATCATTCCAATCTAGTTTCTCCCCCTGTGCCCCTTCAGTAGACCTCAAAATTTGGGACAAACACAAACAGGCTTCCTTACCCATAGTAAAAATTATGAACTTATATGTGGATAGCAAAGGGAGAGAAAAGGGAAAGAAGTGGGTGAGTGAGAAGCGAGATACGAATCCACAGAGACTCTCAAACAAGAAATAACAAAGGTTAGGGAGCTTTGGGGGTTGGTGGAAAAATATAGACTCTAAACTAGGACAAAGAGATTAATCAAGTGATAAGCAAAACACTGTTAAGTACAACAAACAGAAAAATGTGAATGACCATTAAGCACTTGTATGTCTAACCCAGCTTTTGGATAATTCTTTTCCACCTAAGAAATACCAGCTTTGCTTTAGCTAAGAGGGTATCATTGCATTCTTCTAAGCAAGTATAAGAAAATATAAATGGTAAGAGAAAGGACTATGCAACTGAAAAGGCAAAACTGGAGGTCTCATCCTGTCAAGCAAGGACTCCCTGCTTCATGCACTACATGTGTCCTTTGATCCTGAAAAGAATCTTAATACTCCAGCCCCACAATTGCACAACTTCTGTGACCTTCCCTTGGTGAAGAATCCAGACATGCAGCCTGCCTTGTACCTGTTCCTTTGAAATTCTCCAAAGGCCAAACGGAACA
The DNA here is from genome assembly GCA_013396735.1 of Grallaria varia. Classification (NCBI taxonomy): domain Eukaryota; kingdom Metazoa; phylum Chordata; class Aves; order Passeriformes; family Formicariidae; genus Grallaria; species Grallaria varia. The sequence continues at coordinate 345,186 of VWZG01005385.1, read as the reverse complement.
CCCTCTGACCTACTCAGGTGCACCTGCTCCTCTCTTCGTGCCAAGTTTTGGGTGGCCAGGAAGGCCTGCTCGTGCTCTCTCGGGTTGCCCAAGAGACCTTCCAAGTCCTCCAAAGAGTCATTCACGTTCCTTCATCTGACACCTGTCAAGGTCAACTAGCAGGCCTCTTTCTTCTCCCTTCAACAGCTTCCCCAACCAAGTTTTGGTCCTTCAGGATTTCAGCATTAGCAATAACAGCAAAATTACAGCTGCATCTGATGACTGCATGGCCTTGCTTCCCTGGCACGTTTCTGCACTCACTTTCCTGTGTTCAGACAAGACTGTGTCTGGATCCAGGTTTAAAAAGCCCTTCAAAGCCCATAGCTGGTGAGGTGGTTCAGGGGCAGTGTCCTGATTTAAGCCTCTCCCTGTACTAATCTGACAAGAATGCTGTGAAGACCAAAGGGTAAAGAGTTATAATTGCTTAGAATCATAATTACAGGAGGGCAAAGGGGGGTTCTGCTGCTTTTTAAGAATTAAAAATGTGTTCAAGTTCAAGAATGCCTCTCTGTTAAATTTACACAGAAAAATAATCTCAGCTCATAACGATGAACAATGACTTAACAGGAAAAATAAATCACAGGCAGAAGGCAGGTCACGGGACTGTGCAGTCAGTAGAAGATATAAAATATAAGAAAAGTTACAGTAAGGCCACAATAAACTATCCACATTTGGTGGCCTAAATCACTCCCTCAGTTAACTCCCGTACAGCCCAGACATCTTCAGATGTTTCTTCCAGTCACACTTCTGCAACTGCAAGGCCTAAGAAACAATTGCCAGTGATCTATTCTCTACTCCACCATCTTCCGTGAAGAGCGTGGGTGTAACCTAGGGAGAATTCACCCATCTGGGACAAGGCAGGCCAGAAGTCACCTCTGGAATGTCTCATTACAATGGGATTTGCAGGCTGTTTATATAGGCACGTGCACCACTCTTCTTTGGAGTCCTTGTTTAGGTCAAGGTCCCTGCATGTGAGGCACCGAAGATGCAGGTTCCAGGGAGCCATCTCTCCCCATGGCACCAAACCACCACCTCGTCCTGTCAGGTATATTCAAGGGACATGATGTTTTCGGTCTCATTTCCCCCAAAGCAAAGGCTGGATCAACAGTTTCCTGGAAGGTCTCAATAGTAAGTGGCCATCAACTCAGACAGAGAAAGGCCCAATTTGAGCTTAAGTATTGCTTTGTGCCCATAGCTTTGCCCTAGGAATTACCAAATGATATTAAGGTTGGACTTGATGATCTTGGAGGTCTTTTCTTTTAATGATTCTATGATATGCCATCATCATCCCCAAAGGGAGGAGTTGTACCAGACAAGCCTGGCCACTGATCCTGACCAAATCTTTAAAACAGATTGAGAATATCTAGGGACAGTGGCAATGAAACAGAATGCCCATGCTAAATCAATCCCTTCTCATGGTCTTCCCACAGCAGGAATAACATGCTTTGCTGAGTAATTATTTACTTCCCTAACCTACAAACACTGTGCCTAAGATTAAACACCCACGGGATTTGCTCAATACCAAAAGGGGACTGGGACATTCAAGCTGTACTCTACAGCAAAATATCAGCAGAACAAGAGACTGAAATATGCCTTCATTTACATTTCCCATTGTATAAAACCTCATATATTGTGGAGCAAGAGGATGAATTCTGTTCAAAAGATTTTAGATGACTGATCCTAAAAGGTCCTAATGCTCTCGTTTTTAACCAACTTCCAAGGAAGTTGTGGTGCTCAGCACCTTATCATAATGATATGGAAAGAGTCACACATATTCCGATCTTCAAGATTTTGAATTCCAGTTGAAAAAAAATGTAATGAAATTGACACTTTTTTAAAATAAATGAAATAATAACAATGAACCAGAAGTACAACACCCCCAGCTTCAGTTCACCTTTTATGTATGTATGGAAGTGTCTTTCTGGGTAGAAGAGAAGGGCTGTACTGGGAAAACAAGTAATTTCCAGCTGGGGCAATGTAAAAATAAAAAATTGTAATTTGATCAAGTGGGTGATATCTCTTCCTTTCTCAAATCACTATTTGCTGCCAGATATGGGAAAGCTGTGACTCAAATCTGTAAATGCTTCTGTGAAAACATGGCTTGCAATAGAATGCACAAGCACTTACTTGCAGTCACCTTTTTACACGCAAGTAGAGAAGGAAGCCTGGTCTAGGGGCTAGTGAGGCTTTGCAAAATTATCACAAAATTCCACTAGTCCCACAGTGAAGAGCCTACCACAGCTATCTGGCCCCATGGGCCTGATGGGTCAGTGATGAACAATAGTGGTAAAGAGCAAAGATCATTTAAGACCTTCATAAACAACCTGACAAACACCAAACTCCCCGCAACCCTGCACTCTAGAGAAAACTGAGATTTTTTTAAGACTTGTTTAGAACAAACTGCTAAGAAACAAGAACACCTGGGCAGTATCCTCTGAAATCAGGGTGACTCACAGTGAATCTCAGGGCAAGTAAGTTCGTGTGAACACTTCTGACCAGCTGGAGGAGAACTTGGTTTTTCACAGAGCTAAAAAAGCATGAGAAAGTACAGTAGAAGACAATTAGAATGCATCACCACACTACAGCGACGCTGCGTTCTTTTAATGGGCCCATTCCTTTAACAGATGTTGGAGCACTGGGCTGCAGCCTCCTAGAGCTAAAACCCACAGAAAATGGACGCGTGCATTGTTCAGCTTTTGGAAAGGACTCTGCAGCCTTTTAGAGTCGTGGCATAAATGCAAGCCATACCTGATCCCAACCCCCAGAAATAATTAAGAGCCAGTGCCAACATCTATTCCAATTCTGATTTACAGTTCTTGTCAGTATAAATAAACTGTCCTTTTCTGTCACAGGGAAGGGTGAACAGCCTTACAAAAAAATGCAAACCAGCCTGATCTTTTCTGCAGAACACTGCTGAGTAACGAATCCTTTAGCCATGCCAGTTTGGGAGGTAACAACAAAGGCAACGGACATTTTCTTCTGGGAAGTGTTGCATATTTGGACCCTGAATTTTCTTCAGACTTTAAAAATGCTGATGGAATTACTGAGCTCTTTATTACTAGGTACCTACAATGAACTTTTGAAAAAAACACTTTGTTTAGACATACAATGCCTTTTGCTAGGCCTACGGCAATAAGTGACAAAGTACTCTGTTCAAGACAGCTCTTAAATAACTTGCAGGCCAGTTTTGAAAATATAAACATTCAAAGGAGTTCCTACCATTCTGTATACTTAGCTAAGTTGAACTTCCTAGAACTTTAGCTCAAAAGTACTCAGACAAAGGTTAAATGGACAGAAAACAGAAGAAGAGTCTGAAGCTATCTTCAGAAAAACTGGTTCCATCAGCCAGCTTTGCCTTTGATTTCAAAAAGCCAGCATTAAATGTGAGATTTCATTCTCTGCTTTGATACTCACTTCACTGCATGATCCAGTCATTTTCTGCCTCAGTTTCCCCTTGGCACTAGGGAATAAATTCAGTTGCAAAATAAACTGTTAGTTTAAATGATAATATGTCACTGTCTCAAGAAAAAGCCCTGGATCCCTGTAACACACTTCAAAGAGGGGAGAAGACTGAAATTTCATCAGCCTTAAGACAGTTGATATCTCAGTAAGATCCTGAGAGTCTCAGCATAAAGGCTGTGCCTCTAGAGAGCTTTCTTGCAACTTCTGCTTATATTCTAAGAACTAGGAATCCTTTGGAAAAGGAAAACCAGATCAATATAGAAGAGAAGGACCCAGAAGGGAGCTTAAAGAAATCTTGTTCGCAGCAAATCTTCTGTTGATCATCGAAGCATGAAATTTAAATGTCTTCAGCCAAATCTTTGAAAATACTTAAAGCTTGTAGATCTCCACAGGGCGTTTTGTACTTTTTAAAATCTAATAGCAAGATAGATACACTGCATTAGGTACAGAACACCAGATCAGCATTCCTGCTGAGCAGATGGAGCACAGATGGAGGATGCACCTGACCTCAAAGCTAGAGCAAAAGGAATTGGTATGACTTAAAATCAGTTCTAGGCATTGGGATGTCAAATGTTGCTGCCACCCAGCTCTCTATCCACCACTGCTTCAGTGCTGCCTGAAATGCTCACAAAAGCAGATTTTTAAACGCTGTGGCTCACAGTTCAAGGCGATAAATGAAATCAAAAGTGGTGATGGTTTTCTTGAAAATGTTTGGAAATAAACAGTTATGGTTCAGTGGTTGCTTCAAAAGAATGTCAGATATTTGTAGAGTTGGGACAGAGCAGCCAGCTTGGCCAGTAACTATAATTACCACACCGGTACAAGCTGTCTGCACTCGTGAGTCAAAATTCTTGGCTTTTTTACCCACCTGAAATGAACCTCTCCCCTTTGAACCCTAGTGCCATGGCAGAAACTGTATCGGCAGAGAAATCTGGGCCTTCTCACCACTCCCTCATCCCCCACGGCCCCAGATTCTGGGCTCATTCTCTTCACCTTTTTAGGTACTTGTGTAGTCCACACCAAGCACCACTCAATTTTTGCAGCAATTATCTCTAAAGCACCCTTTATAAATTGGAGAGATGTACATACAGGTGGGAAATGGTGATTAAAAAAAACTAAGTCTGAGGTCCACAATGGTATTTCGATTCCTATTTCCCAGGAATTCAAACCAACTTTATCATCCACTTCATCTGCTAAGAAGAGTGGAAGCTCAATTACCGGAATATCATGCAAAAACATTAATAAGTGTTTGGTCAGTCCAAGGTTCAGATTACATAGGCATTTTTCATTGGAATAAACAGGCTATAAAGGATACAATCCAATTTCAGATAAATGGAAATTATTCTTTATCCTAAAACAAAATAAAAATTACTGAACTTGAAGCTTTAAGTGATGCTTGGACTCCAATCTGCTTATTCTGAAGTGCAAGCACCGGACTCAGTGTCATTTCCGCTATCAATTTCTTGTTTTCTTCTTTCTGCACTGCATACCATACGACAGAACATATCATGAAACTGAGTATCATCTGGGTGCATACAACTAGGACGACTTGAGATTTTTCCAATAGAACATATGGCCATTGGAAGATGCCTATTTATCAAAAGTGAAGCACTGAAAATATAACAATTTCAATGAAATTTTGTTTAGGGAAAGAATTGAATGATCTGCTACAATCAAGTCAATATTACATCTCAATATTGCACCTTCTAGAGGGTTTTTTATTCAGATGGAATTGCACAATAGAAATTAAAAATAAAAGTAGAAGTCAGAGCAAATGTAGTAAGTTTTTAATGGACTATCAATTAATTTTTTGGAGTAAAACCAGGGACCCGTATGCCAGAAAAGGAAGAAAACACACACCAGCCCCCCTCCCCCTGAATCAACCCATAGAATCCTACAGTGCCCTGAAAACATTCAGTTCTGCACACATGCTAAAATAAATACAAATCAGTTCATCTTTGTTATGCAAATGAGAGTGGGCTACTTGGAGATAGGTCTGTACTTCCTAAATGCCACAGAGCTGCAATGTTTCAGGACCATCTGGGGAGCAGCAAGTCGAGGAAATAACAGGGAAGAAATACTGTGGCTTAGAGAGCTGGGTATACAGGTTCTCCTGCCTAAATGCTACATATATAAACTTAAGTAGTACCAGTGGAGCCTACTGGGGTCCTAGGGCTACAATAATTTCTGCAGGGGCATCAGTATGTCTGTGGGCTGGGACAACAAGGTCCCTTGCACAAGGGAATAAATGGGCTGAGGTTGCACAGTCCCTCTGAATTTTTGCCTGACACTACAAGATTGGGTCTCCAAAAAAACTCTTGCCTGTACTACACAATCAAGGGATGATACTGTCCCTCCTGATGTTGATTTCAGCATGGCCCAGCGTTCTAAGTGCTGCTATGGACCAGGGCCAGATGGGGCTGTTTCCCACAGCACCGCTACCGAGCCCATGCCTCTTCACACAGAGTTAGCCAAGGATCAGGCTAAGTATTTCAAAACATGGAAGCACGGCAGATACTGTACAGAAATATAAACTGAGGTTAAACTCCCCTAGCTAACTATCAAATCTCCTTCTTGATAACATGCTAAGCCTCCAGCCCTGTGTTTTTCTAAGCAGTATGGCTCTTGAAGAAGAAACATTACATTCTGCTCTGACTCCATGGGGGGGAGACCCATCATTCCCACAGCAATCAGAAAATGAAAGACATACGAGGACATAGTTCAGGCATGAGAAAACCTTACCCTAATTGCTGATTACTAAAGTACCATAATGTGCTAGAGAAGAAAGGATTCCTGAGAACATCAGGACAGGACATTAGCAGATTAATATTAATCTCTGGAGTTCCAGATTCATTTCCTGTCCATGCTAATGTCCTCTTGATTACTGCAGAAAACAATCACACAAAAAAGTTCAATTATAAACATGAGAAGAGACTTAAAATATTAACATTTTTGAAGCTTTCAATTAAATATGTGTAATTAAATGAAAACCTAGGGTAATGCAATGTTAAAGTTGAGATTTTAATTGTGCAAAGGTCATGGAGTTTAGCATCAAAATTCATCAGTACCCTTAATCATACTGGGCCAAATTCTGATCTCAGTTACACTGGCATAAACTTAGAATATATTTATTTCATTAAGCAGAGTTGTTTTGTCGTCATGCCACATCAGTGTGCACAAATGCTAGAACTTCCTCACAATGTATGCAGTACACAAAACATTACATGTGTACTAATAGGCACAGTGCAGACATGAGACAAAGCGTAGTTGAATTTAATTACATAGTCTATGCAAAAGTTCAATGGGAAAAAAATACAATAAGAAAAAAGCACTGCTTTTTCAATTGTACGAGACATTGTCCAGGACAGTATGACAAAAAATTGTTTTCCAGGCCTTCAAGACAGCAGAAGTATATTCATTGTAGTGTTGCACAAGCAATACCTGAATCTTCACACTGAGTTAGCATCATCACACAACTAAAGACCTATATTCAAAAGATGGCCTCATTTTGTCTATCTAACCTTGCACTGTGTAGTCAGACTTGCATACGCACTGTCAACTATCCACCAGAGCCACAAGGGATTGAGCTGCTGTTTTCCTGCAGAGAACAATGTGCTGAACCCCAAAACCTTTTGTGCCCATCAACAGACCTGTTTGTGAGCTATGTGCAGCAAGCAAGTGTGCCTCCCTGCACAAAACTGCATTTGAACAAACCTTGCTTGAAGCTCATCTAAAAATCTGGTATAAAATGGCCTCATTCTCTTTTAAAAGACAACATAATTTAAAACAGGAGAAAACAGAATAATAATGTACTTTATTGGAATAAGTAGGTCATCAAAAAATAAATGCGCCTACGTTTATTGGAACGTCTAGTCCTCATAAATGGCTTAATGGATTTTTTCAAACTTACTGAAACATTATTCACCCCTGAGTTTAGAACAAGCTTCAGAAATTTCAGCCAAAAAGGTAATTGTTTCAGAAAGTTATAAACCACCAAAGATAGGGGGCTTGCAATAAAAGTGCTGTCTCAACCAGAACTTCAATAAATACAGTTAATGAATAAATACGGTCTGGCAAGAACAAATAAAATATGAAAAGTCTAATGTGGCCTGCACAAAACGCAGAAAGGTAATTGAGTGAGTAAATGTCAAATGAAGGATGATCCTATCTTCTGAAGAATTCATCTCAGTGCAAGATTCAGTGAAGGACCTCCAGACCCAAAAGCAAGATATCTGCATTCTGAAGTGAAGGAAAACCTCTCCTCATTTATTAACAGCATTTGTCTCCAAAGCCTGCAAGCAATAATGATGCATCAAAGATCACATATTACTACAACTCCCTGCACTGGTAATCTCTAGCTGAAACACTGACAAGACCCTATCTTTGTTCTCTTCCACAACTTCCTGTGCTCAAACAGTACCAATGCACAAAAAAACCCCAGAAATTGCCTTTCCAGTGGCAACTCTTTTTGTGGCAACCCTATAACTTAACTCCTGTCTTAGTCATCTCGGGTATCTGAAGTATGATTATGTGTACGCATCACATCTTTGTGCTCTAGAACTGTACAGACAGGCAGACTCAGGCAGTGCTTTCAAAAAACATTATCATCTTATGACACAGTCACAGTCCTTGTTTAAACAGGCTGCAGTCTCAAAAATCCCTTATAAAAGGGTACAATTATTCTAAATTAGATTCAAATTTCCACTGTAAATAACCAGAAGGTGTGCATTCCCTAGCGCCATCTAGATACCACCAAATTTTTCTTCTACCAATCCCTCTTGAAAAAATATAGTACAGAGATCTCGTGAAAAAAGCTAATCTTACATCACTCAGATTCAAGATATATGGACAGAAAATTACAAGAAAAGCTTCAAAATGACCACTGATTCTGCCTTGAAATCCAGTCCTATCCATACTTCAGCATGACCTTTTTGGTCCAGTTGTGGAATGCGATACTTCAACTAAAATGTCGTTTTCCACATCCTAAAGCATCGTGTGAGGAGGATTTGGCAACTGACAGACATGTCGTTTATTCCTTAACTGCCTGGATGTTAAAAACTTCTTCACCAAAATAAACTAACCAAATCAAACGAATTCCCAATTGTGCTCAACTATAACAAGTTGTTCAACTTGAGAAATGGCAAAGTGAAAAGGAATTAGAATTCCATTTCACAGCTGATACCTACGCTTTCCAGGGAGTGAAGTCAAGGGATAATTCTGCTGAACTTTGTACAATGCAAGAAAAGGAAAGAAAGTACATAACAAAATAATCTATAATCGCCTTAATGAGTGCTGCACTTGCAAACAGTGGCACGTATATTTATACATTAAACCAACAATTTAGTTCAATCAAGGTCCTCCTCAAATCCTACATCTGAGCGGACTTTGCAGGTGTTTTACCAGCTAAAATCCCACAACTGCCTCATTTTGTAATTCATTCTGCCATACACTTTGTATAGAATACCTTTCTTTCTAAAAAACTTGCACCGGGAGTCGCCAGAGAACTAAACCAGCTCTGTCAGAGTAAGTCTAGGAAGAATTGTAATTCAATGCTTGTGTTGTCATCACACTTTTTCAATTAAAAGTTCCCAAGACCTATTTCTTGCTATTTTTAGGGGTCCTGATTTAAGGCATAGGAAAGTTAATGTTAATTTCTCTATCAACCCAACATTCTTTTTTATGTGAGCCTTCTGGAAAATGCTGTTAAATAAAAGAGAGGTATATGAAATCATAGTATGTTATTCCATCTTTTGACTATTTCTTATAGCATGCCATTTAAAGCACTTCCAAAGCTCTTTAGAAGTTATGAAAACCCCCAAATTCTTGCAAAATGTTGTGTGTTGAATTCCTCCTCCTGTAACTGCAAGTATTCTATCGCTAAACAACATAGGTGTTTTGCTGGAGAGTCTCAGTACTTTTTCCTTGATTCACCAGAGTAAAGGTACCTACGGCTCTGCAGTTTGCAGATTCAGCTTTGTCTCAGGTTTTTCTTTAGATGTTTTGCAATTCAGAAAACCCAAAGAATGAGACCTCTTACAAGAAATGACATTTCCATTTGATTAAAAAATTTGTGTTTGAAATTTTAGAATATCGACACCCCTACAGAAATACTTAACCACACACAGGGATAAAGCTCTTACTTACATGAATTATCACAAAGGCCTAGATATTTTGCAAGTATAACTTAGCATGTTTCAACTAAGATCTAAATAATCATACTGATTTTACAACATCTAAAAATGTGGCCAGACATTCTTTTGGCTAGTCGATATGCTATTTCAACAGCTTGGTGTTTTAACATTTCCTTCTTGCTTGATACTTAGAGCCATCTTTTCTCTATCAATGTCACTAAATGTACCATTTGGAAGCACATAATAGTCAAAACATAACATAAAGGAGAGCTTTTCCCTATGCCTGGAACTGGTGACATAGGTACCTTCTTTTGAGAGGCTGTTTATCAAGCCAAGCTACGCTGACTGTTGAATGACTGAAGTTCATATTGCAGCTGATGTATCTGTTCAGTATTTCAGTGGGAATGTGAAGCCCACACCAAGCATGCCATCCTTCAAACCCATCTCATCCCTGCTCAGCAAACACAGCACAGTGACAACACTGTGGCTCTCAGTGCAATGCTCATCGTACAGACTTTCTCTATCCTTCACAAAATCGGTTCAAATGCCCTATTTTTCCAGCTCCCTCATATTTACACCCTCTTCTCAATACTTACAAACTTCTTGGTACTTTGAGAGAAGCAGACTGGGGCCATATCACCCCCTCACATGCTTCATACAAGAGAAGCCTACAGGGCACTCGCAGCTCTGGTGGCCAAGCTGGCAAGCCTTGGAGGTGGCAACAAAGATCTTTAGAGAAATTGTTATAATCAAACATATCTGCAGGCAGCAACCAGAATTTTAAAAGGCATCCAGTGCCAAAGGAACGCCCCTAACCTGCTAATGTGCTCTTGAAAATATCTTCAGGCAATCAATGACATCTTTAAACATCTAAATGCTTTTGATAATCTGGCATCCAACAATTAGATCCCTCTACTGCAGAGTTTCTGCAAATGGGAGAAGTGACAACAGTATGAATGTGTTGCCAAACACAACATATAAAACACTGCTGTACGGGCTGACACTCATCTCTCATCCTGAATATCGAGGTATGATCCAGAGAGGCTACACTGTCCATCATGCAGCAATCCTCTATCTGGTTCTAGGTATCAGATCATCCCTCCATGCTACAGAAATAACTGCAATCTATTTTCTTTCTGTATAAAGCACGGATGTCTCTGAAGCTCCAGACATCATTTGCCTGAGGCAAAATTTCCATTTACTTCAAGGGTTCAGAAATTATTGTTCATTTACTTCAGTATTGTTCATTTACTTTATTAAAGCATTTGTTTCAGTTTCAAAATATAGCAAATCTGAGGATTAAGAAACATGTCTAGCCAGTCAGATGTCTGGGTATCACCAAAAACTGGGTTGGCAGGCCATTTTGAATCCCCATTTTATGGAAAAAATCACCGTTCAGGAAATCGTTTGCCTTAGCAAATAATGTTTACAATTCAAAGGACCTAAATAGGTTCTCCAAAAACAACAACAACAACAATAAAAAAAAAGACAAAGCCTAAAAACAATGATTAGGTCAGATAAGCAAATGGTTAAACCCAGTCAGAAATAAGGGTTGTTCTCCTCTTTAATTTGATTTTGCTCTCTCCAAAAGAGCACAAAGCTCTTCTCTTACAGAGAGCTAAATACCAGCTATTTCTGAAGCATTATGAGAGCAAGGGAAGGGTTCAGGAGAGCTTTCCTCTCTGAACCTCTTTATTTATCCGACAGGGATCAGGTAAAACAGTGTCATTAGCACTTGCTCGGCTCAAAAGTCCTGGGTGCATCGTGCCCACTGGCATCTCCGGACTCCCAAGGGGGATGACTGTCTGTTGAAGAGCAATGCCAGCCTCCTATTCCCCCGCTCCTGCTGGCACCCTCAGGCAAGCATCTGGGAGTGTACGCTGCCCCTCTCTGAAGCAGGTGCAAAGAATGGTAGTCAGCGTGTTTGCTCCCCATGAGCCTGCTGCAGGCAGACAGAAAAGCCTGGAAATCCCTCCAGTAACCCTCCCAGGGGAGAATGAGAATTTAGCCAAGTGCACTTAAGACCAAAATTGTTGCAGAAAGGAGACACATACACTTGTTAAAATCCGTCTGTAACAGTCCCTCCCATCCTCCCCTTACTGTGGACCGATCTGGATTTCTAAAGAGTATAATTATGTCTTGCACAATGATTATGAGCTTTGGGAGCTCTCAGAGAAAATTTCCTCACTGCACATGTGGCCATTGGCTGACATACCAAACACATATCACTCTATTTTTCAAATTTTTTTTAAAACTCTGAATTTTGCTGAGAGAGAGAGGCCAAAAAGAAAGGACAGAGACCCAAGCCTGGAGCCATGTTCTGCACTATGTTGGTGAGTCCTGAAAGCCAAAGGGGAAGAGCCATAAGAATGGCCTTTGTTTCCTAACACTGCCTCTGTCTGCCTTCCCAGTGCCAACAGCAGGGCATCTAATCAATCTGTACATTACCAACAGACTTTATACCAAGAATTGACTAATTCTTGATTTGCCCCCTTTATTTTATGTCTTCCTTTAACTGCCATATGAAATGGATTCTATTCTGCCTAAAGCAGATGCTCAGAATTCACTGTATGCTCATGCACTGACATCAAGGTTTACAATCATTGTCAAGCTACCTGGAAGCTTTAAAAAAACCCCACTGCCTGGAAAAATGGCAACAGCAAAAATTACTATAATACACTAATTCTCCTTTCTAAATGCATTACTGATGGGCTGGACATCAACTTTGTCAATGGGAGATGCCTTTGTACTGATTACAATTAATGTTTTTATTAAAAAAAAAATCTTTCCTAAATGAGAGAACACATTGTCCACTCATGTGAAAATGGCACCACTATTTATCACAAATGATATAGCCAGTCAAGAATAAAAGAAATTATTTCACCTGCATGCTGTGAAAATTTCAAGGCACCTGCACTTGGTAAAATGGAAGGCATGTAAGAATAGCATCAGTCAGCTTGTACGGCTCAGAGTAATAGACATTATCCTTTTTCCCATCCCAGTCACCATCTTTCCCATTTCCAAAGGGCCTCCAAAGATGAAAATGAATTTGACAATCATTTTGCAAGGCAAACTGATCCTGATTCTTCCAGTCACTTTGTAATTCACTGCAGATGGTAAGAGTGAGATGTTTACTGGCTGGCAGGTAATGAGCCTCGTTGTAGGTAATAGTGATGGACGGGCAATCTTGCCTGCTGACAAGGAGGCAACTCAACATGGGCACATGGCATTCATCCATGACTCCATGTAAAAGGATAGCTGTGACAACATACACAGGTTATAAACTACCCTCCTCTGTTAATGTCAGCATGCAGCCATACTTAAGCCTTTGCAGTTCACATTTAAGTACCGTAGAATTGATCCTGATTGTCCATGAAAGTAGAACAGTCAGATTTTTGACCTAATGTTTACTCTTCTGTAAGAAGAAACTTGATCTGTTTAAACATCTAGATATTCCCTCTTCTCAGGTAATGTCATTCATCACAGCTGTCAGTGCTTCTTTAAAAGAGAAATGACCCTCAGGCACAGTATAAAACTCTGTGGAAGAACTACGTACACCTATGCCAAAAGAAGAAATAGCTCCTTTTTTTCATCCGGCTTGTATACACTTCATGAGGGGCCTACACACACTGAATTATAAATGAGTATTTCTATTTCCATCCCCACCCCCATAGAAAGCAACTTGTATTAAGACCTACACACTGCCCTGTTTTGTTTTTTTTTTAATCTCAGACATAAGGGTAGTGGATTTGGACAAGCTCAGCCATTTGATGGGATATACTTAAGCAGCTGGTTCCAAGGGAAAACCAGAGTAATTCAGAAATGCAACAGAAGATAACAGAAAAGCTATAACTCCATTTCTCCTCTCCTTGTAACTTCAGGAAGTAAAAATAAAAAATCATACACTCAACCAAATACCAGCAATGTCTTTTGTTTCACTGGAATAAATTCCTCTTGAAGAAAGCGACCATGGCTAAGATGCATAAAATATACTTAAAAAATGTGTTTGTTTATATATATATATATATATGCAACTATATACACATTTAAGCATCAATGTTGTTATTCCACAGATAGACATTTGGTCTTCATTTTCCTATTCTGAATCGCATATCCCTTCCCCTTCCCTGGTGAAATCTGATCATTTGTACTGTACCCAGGCTTCAAGACGTGATAAACGATCCCAGTGCTATGCAAGTTTCATCCAAAACCTGTCTCTTCATAGATTCATTCCACATATTCTTTTTACTTTAAAGACTCATGTGATCATCGCTTTGATCCTTTCTCCCTCAGCTCTATTAGGGGCACCATCTCTTCAGGGCTTGCAGCTTATAAAAAGACCACCATATTTTGATATGCCTTTGATGTTGTCTTCCAAAGTATCTTTGTTTTCTAAGTTCTGTTCAACTCTTTCACCATTAACCTTGATTCCACTTAGGAATTAATAGACCTATAGTTTTATTGGAAGGCTAATTTAGAAATTCTGTTTTCTCTGGCACTATTTTTCCTTTCTTAGCTGGGAAAGTAGGTAAAACAGCACAAAGAAACTGCCCAGTGTTTGAAAAAAAAAAAAAAAGAAACTATAGATAAGCTAATACCTTTCTTGAGTCTTGAGTTATCCTTATCGAACAACTCTCTTACTGAGTCATTAAGCTGCCAGCAAATGAAGTGGTTCTGCATGATGATTATGAGCCACACAGACCTTCCACAAGGCCACTGGTGACTGAGAGCTGCTACTAATGGATGACTACTCAGTAGGACTGTGGTCTCAGTCCTGTGCTTGGAGACTCTTTTCCCACATACGACACTTGCATTTCCCCTTCCTTTGATACTCAGCAAAGATGCTGAAGCTGAAAAGGCCAAAGAAACTATATCATTTGAAGTAAACTAAACATAGAGCAGCAAAATACATTCTCAAAAGGAGAAACTGGCACTGTCTTTCAAGTCTCTTTAGTACGTATTTTCAATTTTTAGCTTATGGTATTTGAGATTTATTCCCCCTCCTCAGGCACCACTAAGTGCGACTGAAGATTCATTTTTGCTGGTATAAAGAGACAGATGAAGTCTAAAACCAGGTCAGCCATACACGCGTGCACAACCCCCCACCCTACGAATTTATTTATACACCCTAACTACATTCAGGTGACATTCAGATACATTTTAGGTTCTTGAAAAAAACTGAGCTCCATCTATGGAATCTGTATCTCAGTGTGCTTTTCCTTTATTTAAAACTACCCTGCTTTTCCTCCACGACACTGTTTATTTCCTATTCTTTAGGGGAACAACTCAGAAGACTTCATTCCCTCTCCTCGCTTAAATAAAACTGCTTCTGATGAACACATGCAGTCCTTGCAGCAGCTGGCATGGGCATGCCCATCCTTTTCAGGAACTGCAGAGGGCCATCACTGCAGCCTGTTGCCCTCGCTAAGGCACCACCAGCACAGTTTAAGGGTTCCTTCCCAAGAGCACTCATAATGCCACCACAATAATCATTCTGGGCTAACACTCTAACACCTAACCCTGGGGACACCCGGAGCTTCTGGTAAGACACTGCGATGAGAGAATCCAAATGCAGCTCATCAGATCCGTGCCCTTTCCAATGATCCTTCCTATCACTCATCACACTTGCTATCAAAAACATCTTTGGCACAAAAGCACAGGCTGGGCGCTACATGACCGGCTCAGAGCACTTCTCACCCTCCACCGCCAAAGCGCACAGTCTAACGTTGTAGATGGAGAGTCCCACGCAGGCTCCCTGCGTAGCCCCATGGCCCGGCACAGCTCCTACTGTATCACGCCTTTCCCAGAATCTTAGCCCCGCTGGAAAGCATTCAGCACTGAGAGGACCCATCTTTATGCTGATAACACTAAAATATAAAATAATGCCAACAGCTGGTGCTACAAATGGCTTTTAAAAACGATGTTCATTCACTAAAATTCCTCTTGCTACTTTTGACATGAAACACGCAGTCTCTAATTATTCTGATCAAGACGGTGAAATACAAAAACAAACTTTAATTGTGTTTAACAGATATTTAATCAGGACTCACTGAACTACAGATTAAAGCTGAAATTCATAAACCATAATTACCCAATTGTCGCAAGCTTTTTGGTCCACATTCTGCTTCCGTCTGGGCGTCTGGCACTTTGCCCCGAATTTCTTTTAGTGTCTTCTCAGTTTCATTGCTGTTCATGTTTTCCAGCAGAGATTTAGCACAGATTATAAAATATCTGTTCTTGGCAACTTTATTAGTTGTTTTTTTCTTAAAAAGATTATATACCACCTATGCCCATTCTGAGGCTGAATGAACAGGCATACAGCATGGGTTATTTGTCATCACAGGCTGTCCTTTCCACCTGCCAGGGTCCATGGCATTCCCCTATCCTGCTCAGGTTCTGATTCCCTGACTACGGCCATGCTACCAGAGCATCATCCAGATATTGCTTTGAGTATGCCATCCCACATACCCACCACAAATTACTCCTTCCTTTCTCCAAAGACACAAGTGGGTGCGATATGTTTTCCTGGTTTTGTGGGGGCTTTTTTATGTGCCTGATGGTGTGTATTTAAATTTAAGAAGACATAGTGAAAGAAATACACTTCCCACAGGAAGCAGGGAGTGGCAAAGTACACACTAAGCACCAGGCCCTCAGGGAATCAACTGCACAGGTTCAGACTCACTTCCAAGAAAATTATGGATTGTCCTTTAGCAGGGAGACACTGATTGTGCTGGAGAAGTACGGCTGTTGACAGAAGTTTCTGGGGACATCCTTACATTGTGCGCAGGTCATGTGGGTACCGTGAAGGCAAGGACTCTGTCCCTAGGAAGCATTCTCAGGACCTTGTAAGGGAAGAGTATGTGACCTTTTAGACACAGGGAAAACAAACTGCGGGTCGAAGTGGTGAACAACAAAGACAATACACCTCATCAGAATGGTGAAAGGGGGTTCCCCTGCTGGCACCAGGCCCACATACCCAGCCTGATCAGTTGTGGGGAAACACAGAACTCCTGTCAGCCTTAGTGCCTCAGAAATTTGAGGTGCGAGACAAGATGGGGGGAGATATGGAAAAGATGACACTGTGGAAGATGGGATGTCAGCTCTCTGTTAAGATATGAAAAAGAGTGAACTTGATTAAAAAACAGGATGGCCTTCCATACGTCTCTTCTGTTGCTTTTTCTCTTAAGAGCTGGAGTATTCTTTCAGAACTCTGAGTTTGGGTGAACATATATGGAACCACCTAAGTTCTGCCAGAGGTATTTGTCATTCGTGGTCATTCATAAAGTTCAAGGAATTTCCTGACAAGAAGTATGAGAGTACAGGCTAAACTTTTATCTATTTCTTTGGACCCATTCTTAGCTAACATGCAAAACATACAGGCCTTTTTTTTTCTTTTTTGCATCTTTCATACATTTTTCATTCTCAAAAATAGTATTTCATACATTTAATTCTGCCATGGCCGTAATGCTCTATCTCCACTTCCACTTCTTTTAAGAGTCAGGCACCAAATCAGTCACTCATCTTCCTCATCGGCTCCTTCAGAGTGAGTCTTAAACAAGAAGCAGTGTACCACCTTAGTAGTCACTGCTGCATGTATATCAAACTGCTTTTTTGTTTGTTTTCCTTTGAAACCTCCTCTGAAGCTTTGGTGACTTGACGGTCTCTGCAAGAACCTGTATCTCACATTTCACAGCAGTCAGACACCAGCATGTGAACATAGAGAGACAGGGAGAAGTATGCTGTTTCTTCTGTTTCTTTTCCTACATAAGAGAGATTTGATCCTTCTTTTGTCAGCCACACAGGCTGAAGTCCAGTCACAATTAGGTCTTTGCATACTATGTAGAAGTCTGACAAGAACATAGGATGGTTGATGACTTGCCATACAAGGCAAGCCTGATTTTTCACAGACAAATTGTTTTCCAGTTTGATGCAATTGTTGTCCAAGGGTTTCAAGCTCTGTATTTAAACAGTGATAAAGAAATTGCTATCCAGTGTTAGTGTCATTCTTCATTCAGACTGTTCCTCTGAAAATAGCCTACAGCCTTTGAGATGCAAAATGTACCGTTTTAATGTAGGCAAGGTCCCTGCTTGCTACATTGCTAAATCTATTTAGCAGATTCTTCTTGCTATAATCTGTCCCCAGACCTGAAGAAGCTCAGTGATTTTAAGTGTTTTAAGCTAATGATAATGGTTAGTGCTGAGAACAGATGTACCTGGCTGTGGTGTGATCTATTCTGTTAGGCTGTTAGGAGCTGTGTATTCATATTGACTTCACATTTTATGTCTATTTTCAAGGTGTGATGGCTGCATGGGGTGTAGTCTGGTTTTTTTCCCCTGACATATGATGTATCATCGTATTTGTACTTTTGATACATGGTGACTGCACAGAGAGATGAAGAACCTGTGCATGTTTATTTTCATGCCTTCCTAAGACTTTGTATGCCTATTTTTGCTGTCCACTGGCAGGATTATGGAAAGCAGTAACATATACCTGTATTCATACTAGACCCTAAGCCAGGAAATGGCTGCACCGATTAGATGTGCATGCAGAGGGTTTGATGACTACACAACGTATCACAGAAGTTTACTTTCCCTGGTGTGAAGGCACTGTGCATAACTGAATTCCCTGTAATTGGTGGCTGCACGGATAATATGCCAAGTAGACTCTGCTTTACTATTCTTCTGTATCTGTAACAGAACAGAGTGTAAAACCCTTCAGTCATATCAATAAATGGTGCTTCACTTCCCTTTAGCACAATGAAGTGAAATTTCTGCTGAGAATTATTTTGCTGATCATTTTGCAAGCTTGGTCCTGCCATTCACAAGCATTTGCTACTGTCACACTCTGGGGACAATGCACTATTTGGGCTGTGCTGTAGAGGAGGTCTTGCATCTTAAGCCCTCAGCACAGTCTTCCAACACACAAGCAAATCCTTTCTACTTACATGGACTATACCACTGATGTTCTGTCAGCAGGAAGTAACAGAATTAAGCTCTTGCAGAATAGATGCAACTTTAACTAGTCCATGTTATCACAGTGCAACAGGAGACATGTCTCCTGAAAATGAATGCAGCCTCCTTGAACAAACCTTATGTGTGCAACCTCTTGCTGCTAAGAATTCAAAAAGCAGACAGAAGGGAAAAACCATGTGGGACTCTAGTAGAGACATCATCCCCACACTGACTAAATGAGTGTAAATGTTAAAGCAACGATCCAACAAGGTTAAAATCCAAATCCATTTAAACAACTACAATCGGGGACAGGTTGAGAGATATGCAAACACAGGACAAGACACTAGATCTCAACAGAGACATTTAAATTACAATCCTGATCTGGAAAGATTAACTGAAGGTGTCAGAGTGCAGCTCTGGACCAGCACACCACCAGTTCAAGTTCTGAACCATACTTTGAGCAGTCCATGGGCTACAGGGCAGTGCAGTGCTCTGCTGCAATGCTAGAAACAAGAGGTTACAGAGTTAAATTCAGAAGCCCAATTTTCTCTGATAGTATCACCAACTTGACTAAAGGAGTGCCCAATTAAATGACAGGCTCTGTAAGCTTAATTCTACAGCTTCACATCTCTCAATCAAAGAATGACACCAGTACCATAAATTTAATATTCATTGTAATACAAAAAGCAGTTACTCAGATGTAACTGATAAACATTCTCTCCAAAGCGTAAACCATGTCCTGGGCTTTTTGTCTCTTTGGAAGTGAAAATGCATTCTTATGAAAACATTACAGGCTAAATACCTAAGATATTGCTTCATAAAGTGGACAACTTTACTATGAAAAGAAATAATATAATCATATTCTCACCTTTGAAGTTCTGCCTACACATGAATTTCTCTTTTTTCCCCCTCCTGTTACCCCACTTCCTTCTAAGTCCATCTACCACAGAAATCAATTTACCCTACACAGCCCCTCAGAACATGTGCTATAAACATCCTCCCTTTTCCCAAATCGCCCTTTCCCCTGACAGGACTTTATACAGATGCATAAGGGGAAAAGGCCTGGTATCTGACATTTAATAAGAATCTCAAAGAGAATACACACAAAATGCATTAAGATTTTCTCCCTGGTGCTCAGAAGGGAGTGAATGCTGTTTGCCCACTGCTAGGGGATTGGTCTGTACCTGAAAGTGGGATCTCTGTTTCTGCAGCTGGCACAGCCATTTTGCTCTTGCATTTTACACTCCAGCTAATAAGGTTCATTTTTTGGCATGGGAAGAAAATACCTTCACTTGAAATAATGATTGTGGAAGAGAGTATTCCTCAATAAAAAAAGAAAATAACTTAAGTGTCAGTAACCTGGGATCTCATACACTGGAACACGACACTGAACCAGCTATGCTTGGCTCACATTTATAAGACAAGTTTGTGAGCTATGATGTTGAGAAATTTCTATGGCTTTGGTTTTAAATGCAAATTGCTGTTGAGAGAATTTAAACTTAAGTTCATGATGGAAAACACAATAGCTAAGCTCTAAAAATGATTCCTTACCTTACATCACTCTAGTCATCCTGCTCCCCTCTCACTTGTTTTTGTTGCGTACACACATTATTTGTATGTACTAGGTAGTGTGTCTTTGCAAGAGGCAGCCTGGACTCAGCCAGTGGTGCCTTTTAAACTTCAAGTAACAACAGTGACAAGAAGTAGCCCCTGAAAATTGCAAAATTCATGACCATAACCTCAAAGGCAAAGAGAAGAGCAGATTCTGAGATGATTCAGGTATTTATACAGATATCAAAAATATATGTGAGGAAACTCCTCAAGTTTCCAACACAAATCAGCCACTTGGGCCCTTCTGGCATTGATCACTGCTGGGCTGCTCGATCCTGGTGTATATATATCACGGGTGGCTGTGTCGGGCTGCGTGCCAGGCTGGGGAGGGGGCACAGAGCCCATCACCAGCAGCAGCAGTACAACTCGGTGTGAGCACCCCACTGCTCTCCTTCACACAGCCACTGAAGCAGCACCCTTTGCCTAGCCAGCCCTGGTCTCCTCCATCCTTGCCACTGCCTTCACCCTGCAGGACCACCCAGGGCATTTTGGATAGACCAGCAGCTACAGGGACATGTGGGGGCAGCAGGAGAGGAGCAGGCAAGGACTGGAAGGGGTTGATGAATGACAAGAAGCCTCAAGGCAAAATCAGAAGACACAGAAGCACCCTGTTCCACCTCCTAGCAAGGCAGTGGTTTCACCAGCACAGACACACAAAGGACTGAGTTTCTCCTCCTCACAAGGACCACAGCCCCCAGGGGAGGAGTGAGGAGCACAGGGCAACAGAAGAGACATGAGACAGACAGCTTTCTACCCAGAGGTCTCCAGTGTGACAGGGCAAATACTTCTCAGTTTTTTTAAGTGCCATCAGACAGGAGTTCCCACCAGCAGAAGTGAGGCCAGAACTCCTTGTACACTGACAGGGACAAGTGGCAAAGCTGCATCAGTACCTGACCATAAATGACAGACATTCAGTGTGTGGCATGTAAGGTGTGCCACGGCTTGCAAGATACCCGAACGGCTGCCTTTTCCCACTTTGGAAAGTAGTTGTTCCAATAACCACACTGATGGCAACTCATGGCCCGGGACTAAACTGAACTGGACTAACTCCATGAAGGAGAGGAAAGGAGAGGAAAAGATGGTGATAAACCGACAGTGTAGGACAGGGAGTTAAGCAAACAGTAATTGTTTATTTAACCAGAAAGGAAATGTGAAGTTGTCAATACCCTCTTTTGACATGACAGAGATAGGAAAGCATTCATTAATTTCTATTAACACTCTTTATTCCTGTAACCTTTATAAACTGACCAGAGTCATTTGTAATATGCTTGTCAACTCATAGCTCTGAAGAAACGTCTTAAAAGGGAGGAGAAAAATTCCTCATTATTAAAAACAACCCTAAGCTGTGCTTTCAGGTTTTGGTTTGGATCCAGTACTGACAACAGAAACCTTTCGACAGAAGGCAGCAAGGACTTCTCAGGGAAAAGCTACAAGATCAGAACACACATTTCCAGTAAAAGCTGGCCTTTCTTCCCCCTCCTCCCAATCTCCTTATTCCCAAAAGATACCAAGAAAACACAAGATTGTTGGGATTTCTATAAGAAGATTTGGCAGGTTTTTCATATTTGTTTAGACTGTAAGATATAATTTGAATTTGGGTCTTGCCTCTCTCTCTCTCTGTAAGAAAAAGAATGAGTTATTTGTTCTCTGAATAAGTATTTGTTATTAGTGGATCAGACATGGATAAGGTATATTATTACAACCATGTTTGTTAGGTATGATTTACATTGTTTGCTGCATATCATCTTAGACTGTCTTTAATTTTGTTATACTTTAGGGGGTTTTTGTTTGGGTTTATGCATTTAGTCACAGTTGGTTGTGTTTTGAACTTTGAAAAAAATTAATACAAAGGAAATTAAAAAAAGAAAAAGAAAATATTTTCAAAATGATGTGGAAATCAAATCTATCCCTGAGTAATTTGATTTGTAGGAAATGGAGAGCAAAGCATTACAAAGCATTATAAACAGAATGCCTTGAAGTGCATCATAATTACTTACATGTGCAAATACATTGTCTAGGTTTAGGAAATCAGTTAATAATAGTCATAATAATTCTACGCCCTTCCACAAGGTCTTTCATCCAAGTTACTCCAGGTTTGCGTAAGCAATTATTAACTAATGCTTGGATATCCAGGAGTACTCTGCTGCCCATAAGGATGGAGAAATAGGGGCAAAAGCTCTCCAGGGTCAAGGACAAACTATGACTTGCTCCCCAGGTAGGAGAGAGCTGCAGATGATGGTCTTCTAACGACAGGTGGATTAGAGATTCAGAAGTTTGTAGCTGATCTGACATTTCTACAACTTAATTGCTCTAGAAGAACCAAGGAGTGCAACAAATGTGTATCTTAGATCTTCTGTTCTACAAAGTTTTGAGGTTGAAAACCGACGTAAATCAGATCCGTGGCTGATCTTTGCAAAAATACACAACTATTTTGTACCAAAGCACAAAGACTAACAAATTAGCCTTGTTTGGAACTCTACCATTGTGAATGGATTTCCTCTGAGACTCCACAAATGGTTTTCACACTAAGGGTACTCTATGAAGTTCAGTGGTTATAGAAAATCCCAAACACCAATTTCATGCTGGTAGACTATTCTCACATTGATTCCTTAATTTTAAGAGACCTGAAACTCTCAACAAAAATCTGAGCATGTCACATTCCCAAAAGCTTTTGTACAATTCCAGATCAGGAAAAAATGTTGGATTTTTATACTCTTTTACTGTTTAATTCCACACGAGAGGAACCCATGGTTTCTGCAGCCCAGGCCCTCTACTCCTTGCCAGCCAACACTCCATCCTTATTTTACCAGAATATATGTTTTCATGCTTCACTAGATGACTAAAATCCCAAACTGCCAAATTATTTCTGCTGTTTCATTTAGCCATGCAATAATTCTAATGCTTTAAACTACTACCTTCTGCAGTGGCAATAAGCACTGCACTGCAGTTACTGACCCACACAGACACACAACCGCCTGTTCGAAGGATCTGACGTTAACACATCCCATTTTCTTTTAGCCCACCTTTCTGTGCTTCGTGTAGCTGTGACAAGAAAGTGTTTTTCCATACATTTCCATTACCTGTTATACTTTAATAAAAAACACTGGATATTATTTATTTGTCTGGCTGACTGACAAAGCCAGGCATCAAAGCATCATTCGGTGTCACATACTTCAACGCTCTAATCTTTCAGAACTTGTAAAGCAATCTCTTACGGCGCTTTGTGGGCTGTGAGATCACCCTGACAAACTGTGATAATGTTGGCAATCTCCAAATGGGTGTTCATTTGCAATCTTACTACAGAAGAATTGCTACATTTCCAAATTTGAGGGCTTGACATAATCTGTCTTCACAAAGCTATCAGGGTCTGTCATAAGGCTGTCTGTGACCCAGGGATTTTATGGGGTCAATATCTATCCCCAGTGCAACTTCACTGCAAGCAGTGGAATTACCTAGAGTACAACGTTCTCTATCTATTTGCTTGCTTTCTCTCTATTTAAAATACCTCTTCTTTGTATTTTTTTTTTTCCAGTGTGCAAACAGCACCTAACTAATAACATCTGAGCCAGGTAGGCAATACTTCTCCTCCAAATCGTGGCTAATTTCTTACAGTTCATGCCAAACCCTCTGCTCCCCTCATCACAGTTAGCGGCTGAGAAACAATGCAAATGTCAGGTCAAGCTACAAAGCTACTGCCATCATCTCTTCCCTTCCGTATGCTCCCAGTACTGGCAGTCTCTGGGCTGCAGTCCACAGGATATCCACAATTATGGCCCAGATTGAGGGAGGGGTAGAAAAACGATGGTACTCTGCCAATTATGTCAGAACCTAAACTTGATCCATTTTAAAACTGAAGCTGGGGACTGTAGGATAGCACCGTGTTCTCTATAATCTGTCTAAAGAAAGGAAAATAACTTATCATCTCAAAAAAAAAAAAAAAAAAAAAAAAAAAAGAAAAAGCCAGAGTTAGTGCAGACTTAAAATAAATAACTATTTTATATTTGCCTCTGAACCTTAGCTTTAACTAAAGAAATATGCTGTCTGGACATAGAAGGAAGATTTTTAAAATGCCATAAGACTGTTAAGCACCCCAAGAAAAAGTGAGACAGAGAGTGTGTCAGGCTTTCTTATATTCAGAAGGGCCACAAAACTGCTAGTGAAGTAATTTAGCTTTGAAATTACTTAGGATTCCTTTAGAAAAGCCGGGAACACAGGATGGAAATAGAAAACTAAAAAAAAAATGCATCCAGTGTTTCAAAATAAATTCCCTGAACAACACCCTTTCGCTGCTATCGTCTCCTGAGGCAGACTGCCCAGCTCAGCAGTGCCTCGCAGTTACCAAAAGATCCTCCCCAAATCCTGCTCAGGGTGTGAGTGAGACGCTGGGACCTGGCCACGGTCGGGTCAAACAGTCCCTGCGAGGGCACAGGCGCTCCACGTCAGCGCAGCACTGGAGCACAAGCTTGACTTTGAACACTGCCTGGGATATTCTGCTGAACTAGCCCTGGGATGTTTTGTTATGTTTAGTACGTTCTTACAAAAGAAGTTCTCTTCCTTGGATGATTCCATCTAATCAAAACAAAACCAAAAATTGTCAAAGATGCACTTTGGTTTATCCCCATTTAAGCTATTTTCTGCATTTCATTCTCTATGGAAAAGGAAAGTCAGTGTCGGTATCCAAACTTAGAAATAAGGACCTAGCTGCAATGCTACTGGAAAATTTTGGAATCCAAATAAATTCCAAACTTGTATTTTGGCCTGAATTTACAGCAAACTTGCTCCTCCTCTCGAAACTCCCATTGCTTTTACCAGGAGCAGCAATTATCCCTTGTGTCTTCTTAATCCTTCAGAAAAGAATGCACAGCCTTGGAAGCCCAAGGTAAATGTTTTAATACGTGTATTATCTTACTGAAGTCAGTAGGTTGCATGGAAAATAAAAAAAGTTTACCTTTAAAGATGGTGTAAAGATCCTGGGCTTCAAAAGGTTAAACAGCTTCAATAATAAAAACACTGCAGCTGGGACAGTCTTGAACAGAGCAGTGCAAGTGGTATGTGCTTTTCCTTCCCAAAACTCCTTTCTTGAGGGTGAATGCTTTTATTTTACAGTAAGCTGAAAATTAGTGAGTAGACTTACATACTAGTTATTATTTGACTCTTTTCTACATAAATCTATTTTTAAAGTCAAAAAAAAAGAAAGAGCCCTACATCTCAATTAGTGCCATTTCAGAAGGCTTTTGCTAGCCACAGATGAATTATAGTAATATTTCTCCTTTTTAATTTATTTTTTTTAGTATTTTCAATAGTGACAATAAGTTACTATGCATCCAAAATTTTGTGAAAAATTAAGAGAACAGACCATCACTGGTAGATCACTATTTATAGATGGAAAGAATATAGAAACATATTAAATTTACCATAAACAAGGGAGTTTATACCAAGACAGCAACTTTTAATGTAATTCATTTGTCTTATAAATTACATCCCTGGAGAGATCCCTGAAAATTAATTAGGTCAGAGAGGGAAGGAAAACAAATTGAAAACTTCTCAAGACTCCAGGAAACAATAAGTTTTAAACACAACAGTATCAACAATCTCACTATAAAGTTCTTCCCTCCTCTTCCCCTATTCTTTCCAGAGACCAAGATCATCAGATTGAAAATCATCTTGGCCCTCTAAGGTCAATGAAACCAAATACATTCAAGTACAAAACATTTCTGAAATTGAAGATTTAGCAGAAGCTCAGTCTTTCCAAACTACAAACTCCCTGGAAAAATTCTGAAATGTAATTTAGTAAAGACATTCATTGTGCCAATGTGGCTTTTAAACACAAAGCTCCGGTCACAAAATGAGGACATGACACATTCACCACACAACACAGAAAAGTAAAGGAGAGGAGGGTAGAAGAAAACAGTAAGAATTCCAGACAAATTTTCATACTGGCCAAATTCATGCTCAAATCAAAACTCTGAAGGTTTGCCTGTTCATTAGCCTCTCTGGAGTTTAGGCAAAAAGGAATTTGCCCACATACTTTTCTTGTATTCATTCTGTGCAAGAAACAAGACGTAGCTTTTGTCACTCTTTTCAACACAGTTCACCGAATTGGAAGTATTGATACACATGTACAAAATCCAAGACATTTTCTGATCCCACTTGTGACACAACAAATTTTGCACTTTCTGACACCTGTGCCACCTTTCAATAGTAAGGCAAGCAAAGGAAGACAACGAAATGCAGGGTAGTATCTGAGCTGATGATCCTTAATCACTGAAACCATAACAGACTGTACTAACAGATAACTCTACAGTACAGATTTCACCTGGATCATGTGAGGGCATGAGATCACATTTCTGCCAGCCTTGTATGTGTTAACAATAGCAGCGGGGAACAAAAGGTATCAGATAAGGCATGGAGCTTGCTGCTAAAACTCAACACATCAAAATAAATTTTAAAAATTGCATCAGAGAATTTATAATGGATCTGTGCTTTGCATTTTGAGGTGACAGAGTTCTCAATCTGGTAGAAAGTTCCCAAAGTTCAATTTACTACATTGTCAAAATACAGCCTAAGGGGACAATCTGACTTAGAGCATCTTTATGACTGGAGATGAAAGAACCTCGCTTGGCTTTTAGATCCCAAGCTTGGCTCAAGATAGTGCAGTAGAGAACAGAACATCTTCTATTTTACACTAGGTGTTCCTCTTCAGCACAGAATTAGGTTTTACTGTATAGGACGCTCACACACAGCTTGCTAATGAGTTAGAATTCACACCTTCAGATTTTGGGGATATACTTCACACCCTGCATTGTTACTGCCACTAAAGACAGAGATTACAATGTCCTCATGTCATTGTAGCATCTGCAGCAGAAATCTTTAGAAAATTCAGGGAAAAACTGCGTCTTTTACAAGGCCACAGCATGTCTTATTCAGCCTTGGAAAGGCTTCAGAGCACAGTAACCACATTAACTGGGCATTATATGGACAGCCAAGTATAACTCAGTCACTGTGCAGCTTTTACTGTTCTGTCGTGTTGCTTCAAAACATGCTTCATGTTTTAACCAGTCATATATACATATGAAAGCATTTCACAACACTGGACAATGCTACGGATCCACAGGAAATAATTGTTTCACAAACATGAAGCAATCTGCATGAATATAAATAGTGTGGACCAAATCTGTTCTAAATTACGCTTCTACAAACCCATGGATGTCAACTAGTACCACTAACAGAATAGAAGAGATAAGAGCTCATAAAAACATAAATCATGGCTCGACTATTCGCAGTCCAAAGCCTGCCAGCCTGCCATCACTCCCATTTTCCTACTTTTCCAGGATGGCTTTACAGAAAATAAGAAAAATTAGAGTATCTGGGATTTCTGGTTCTCTGATGCACTGGAGGACACAAGTCCAGGAACATATGGGCTTAAATGCGTCAGCATCCTACATCACTCTTATTTCAAGAATGTTATTAATTTTTGTGGGTGGAGTCCAAAATTTTAATGCCATATTAGCACAGAGTGGCTGTTTCTGTAATGCATATGTCACAGGGAGCATATGTGTAGCAGTTCAAAGATAGCATTTCAACTTGATTTCAAGAGATTTTCTGAACTGTAATACACTCAAAAGATGAAGTATTGATGCTACTAGCAGGGTATTTAACAACCTTTGTCTCCACAGTTTCATCCAGTCATCTCAATTCTGACCCCCAGGATACCATGCTATTGTCAGATCTGCACTCTCCACCCAAAGCTGTTTCAACAGATCTCATTCTACCCTAATAATGCAGAGTGTGTGACTTCAGGATTGATATTTTCAATGCTGCACCAAGTTACATGAGTGATGTATGCTACTCTAGGCAAAAAGCAAAGCTAATATCAGAAGATTCTTTTCCATGCTAACTTTATCTAAATATCAATCCAAATCTTCTCAAATGAATTAGTCTCTTTACCAAACTCGCAGGTACAGACAGATACTGTGGGAACCAGCCATGTAACTGTTCCAACTGGATACAGTGAGAAAAGTATTGCCAAGGGCTTTTCAGCTGTGACTCAACAGGTGGTTTGGCATCGAAATTTCTACCTGTTTGTGGTTTTCATTTCTGGTTGCAAGACAGAAAATGAGATTATACCTTTCAGTGTTGCATCTCAAGCAGGCTGTATGGAGAGCAAGGTTTCATTCCACCCAAATCTCTCTCTCGCTTGCAAAGTTGAGGAAAACTGCCAACCACTGCTGCTCTTCACATCAACATGTGATGCAGACGTCAGGAAAGGGAAAAATAAAGGGAGAGAAGAAAAAAAGAAAATAAAATTCTAAGTTTTACATAAACAAAAACCTGTACCTAATGACTACATCTGAGGAAAACCAAATAAAATGTACTGGCTTTAGCATAAGGAAACAAATAAACAAAACCTTGGAACAGTTTAATCTAAGAGGTTGGTTGTGGGTGTGTTTTTGTTTTTTTTTTTTAGTTTACTGAATACAGAGAAGTGTTTTTAAATTTAGTTCCAAGAGATAAAATACTTAAAAAAACAGCTGATAATCTTAAAGGGACAACATTAAAGAAACAAACCTATCATAGCATCAAAATTAACTATTCCATCACTCAGACAGCAGCCTAAGCCCCTTTAACAAACACCCTTCAAAGCAGCAGAAGCACTCACAACATATGTTCTTGCCTGCAAATAGCCCAGGGTGCAAGAGGTGGGTTTCATTTTTTGGTTTTTAAAGTCTTCTGCATAGGCCTAACTCTGCCTTTATTGAAGGTAGTGTTAACACACACTGCATACAGAAGGAACCGAATGTGGGTAACTGCATACTTTGAAAAATCACACCCAATATGTTCAGCTGATGCCATCATTCCCTGAGGACAAGTGTAGGCTATGGAATACTACAAATAATAGAGAGCAGTAGTCTAAAGTAAGCTTTTCAGAACCAAGAAAGCATAGTTCGATACTTTTTCACAGATAATTGGGAATGTGCATCTTCAAAATAGTAGTCAAGAGTAGGTAAAGACTGTCTAGAGATATTTACTGTGGCAGAATTCTCAACACCTTTTCATAAAATAAGAGTTCTTCAAAGCAACTCTCAGTAAGAGAACAGTCAGTGAACCTCTGCTTTTCGGATTAAAGCAAGAAAATGAAAGTCAGTGCTTCTCTACAGATGTAGACATAATGAGAATGACATCAATATACATCTGCTCATAATCAAAATGGGTCCACCATTCACCAGTTCACAGAAAAGAGGAATCCTAATGATCAGCTGGAACTTTGTTTTGCCCTGAAAACTGTAAAACCACGTCAGGAAGTTGTATACACTAATTTGCCTACAGAAGATGAGAACCACATGATTAAAATGTATTCAATTATCTATACTAAGAAAGACTGGGCTGAAGAGAAAATGGAATTATCTTATCATGAAGAAACAATCACTTGAGAGAAAGGGGCCTCAAAACATTCTATTCCTGAGCTGGAATAAAAAAAAAAACCCAAAACAGCCAAGTGAGTCTCTTTCCCCTATGAGGTTTTTACATAAAAATACACCTCTCAGATAACCAAAATAGAAAATTTCCATCAACTGCCCAGAAAACCGAGGGGAGAAAAAAAAAAAAAAAAAAAAAAGGCAGAGTCTTCTCCCAGAACTAGCAGTTGGGAAATACTTATTTTTAATTTTCTTGGGTAAAACCCTTATTCTCAAAGAAAATTTTCATTTTAAGAAAAGGAATTTTCACTGAAAAGCCATTCCAATGGAAAACACTCATTCACGGCTACAAAGGACAGGACCACTGACCTCAGCCAGGAGAAGGCAAACACTAAGGTTAGTGGACTGGGTGTGTTACAGTCCTCTTGCAAAATCATGGGCACAGCACATCTATGCTCAGCGATGTTATTCCTCCTCCAGCTTTTCTGCCCTGCCTAGACTCTCCATGCTTCAGAGTAGGAACTGTCTCTCACTGTATATTGTATACAGCCTACTGTAACACATGTGTTTAATGACTTCCAGCACTACAGTAACAACAGTGTGTGTCCCTCCTACAGCAGCTAATTCCTGATATCGAGATGAGAAGGAAAACATGACCTCTGGCTGTAACACACTGCTAATCGAACACTATTGCATAGCATGGTGCTGTGCAGGGATGCCTTTTCATTGTAGAACTAATCAGAGTTTATACACAAGAACTCAGATGACTAGATAGTCCAGCCTTGTGATCTGTGTTCCAAGCTGCCAGAAAAAAGGCAGGAAAGAGGGGTGTGAGGGGTGGTGGGGAGCATCTCCTGTGTTCATAATGAAAGAAGAGAGATTACTGGACTAAGAGCTGATGAGGTTACAAGGCAACAGCAGTGCCATGAGTTGTTTGGGCTTAAAGCCAGATGTCTTGTATTTCCTTTGATTGTTTCTAAATAATTAATGGTATTAATTTAATCATGTGACCCACCCACCCCCCTTTTAGTATTTGGCTCTGTGTACTAACACTAAATATAAGGGAGAAAAACAGTACTGTCTATAGCATGCTGAATATTGATGCTGTGTGTTTGGACTGCAACAACAGCTGATACTCATATCCACGAGACTATATATTCTACAGCACTCACACAGTGTTTGCATGGAGTAGATGAAGTAGTATCCTCCATACTCTATCCATAAACCAACTCAACTATGGCATATGGACACTGCATGTTTGAAGTAGTAAAATAGAGGGTACATCGATCTCTCTCCGCCCACACTAAGATGAACCTGCCACTACTATTTCACGTAACGTTTTCTGGCAAGCTCCCAGTTTTCAGTCATGCTGGTTTGCTTGAAAGAAACACTCAGAGGAGACTCTGCTTGTCTTGCTGTTCGAACAAACAAAATAATCACGCATCTTGAGTTAATGGTCCAAAGCTTAATGAAGATCATAGAAAAGAGGCTGCCCGTGCTGAGAGCATTCCCTTCTGACTTAGCCACATAAGTCACTGCTGTTGGCAAAAGGAAATGGATTACAAGGATAATAAGTAACCCTGAGCTCTGGTCTAGACAAACCTTTGTTTGGTACAGTAGCAGTAAGCGCACAAAGAAAACAGCAACAATCAGAGGTAAAAAATTCACTTCTCCGCAAATTCCTACACCAGGCCACTGGCAGTAACAGCAGGAGGACCCATGTTTCTTGCTGGGGCTGCAAGTGTCACAGGCATCAAATACTCTCATGGGAATATTAGGGTTGAGTACTAGGATTGCTGAAATCCTACAGCAGAATTCCTGAACAAATTAAAGACTAATGAAGGCACGTCCCTATGCATGATTCTATTATATGTACTCAATAATTGCCCACTCTCCTACATAATACAAGCTACTCTCAGCTCCCCATGTCAAGTCTCCAGTCCCACCCATCTTATCTACCTTTTTTCCTACCACAT
The DNA here is from genome assembly GCA_013396735.1 of Grallaria varia. NCBI lineage: Eukaryota > Metazoa > Chordata > Aves > Passeriformes > Formicariidae > Grallaria > Grallaria varia. The sequence goes on along the minus strand of VWZG01005385.1, from coordinate 313,599 downwards.
TTTCACTTATCTTGTATCCCATGGTACTTACCACAGAATAAGAATCATAGCATAGTTTGGGCTGGAAGGGACCTTTAAAGGTCAGCCAGTTCAACCCTCCTGCAATAAGCAGGGACATCTTTAATAAGATCAGCTTTTTCAGAACCCCATCCAACCTGACCTTGAATGTTTCCAGGGATGGGACATCTACCACCTCTCTGGGAAATCTGCTCAAGTGCCTTACTCACCATCAGATAGTATTAAATGAGGCAGCTGTGAGGTAATGGAAGAAAGAAATCTGACAGCTTGGAGCAGACCCTCACTTTGTTCAGCAGTGCCCCAGACTTCTGGAGGTAAGGACAAAGTGATAGGAGGCCCTCACAGATCTCAAAAGAAATTTCCAGAAGTGTGCAGAAACCTAACCTCATCAAAGAGTAGCTGTGAGGAGTCAGAAAGGGCTTGGTCAAGTCTCATTTCTTAGATGTTATCCATGGTTCCCTATTTGATTGTCATTTTGCACCTAGGCTATCAGATCAAGACTGGCAGTGGTGTTTTCTACAGGTACAGTTCTTCAGTCAAGTGAAGTAAACACTGAAGAATTCTCCACTAGAAAGCCTGGTTCTAGTCTTCAAGGACTTGGCAGTCAAGGCCTGGCAATCTTATGGGCATTTTCCTTTACCGATAACCCATTACAGGTTCATAGGAAGAAGTCTGTTTCATTATACAAAGATAAATATGACATGTACATCCAAGCCCTTCAACTGGGACGGGGGCAGCATCAAAACCAGCACTGGCTCTGCACACTACAGAGAACATCACCTGAAGGGATACTGCCAGATCACAGGCTGAGGCACTGCAGAGAGCATAGCAGAGTGCCTTGGGTACCACAGCTCAGGCTGTGGGGCTCTTCTGCAAGAGAGGAGCACAATGAATACCATGCTGACCGTGCTGGGAATAAAACATCTCACCCTGTCCTATCAGCACTTCTCTAACATGGTATTATAAGGCTGAATAACATCATGAACAATACATATTACTCACAGACATATGTAAATGGAGAAGACACTAAATCATATCAGTTATGACAAGAAGAGGAAGAAAAACATACAGACGAAATTAAAGTGACTCCTTTAGTTCCTACCAGCTTCCTACAGCAGAATGGCAACACTTACACAAGCAAAAAGCATATCAGGAATACCTGATACCAGAGTTCCCCTCTTGGGGAAGATGGGCTCTGTGCTTTTGAACTGGAACAAGAGGAAACTGCTTCTAGACAGGAATGATCATGCAGGAATGAATAAATTCTTTGCAAGGTAGAAACATTGGAAATAGACAACAATATAGCAGACAGCACTTTATGAACAATCCCTGTACTTGACTGCTTGGTTTTCAGGACTTCGCGTGGTTGTGGTAGAGTGAGACGCCAGCACTTTTCCTGGGGTGACAAGGATCTTTGAAAGTGTTCACATGTCTGACTTTGCTGAGAATGTATCTTTTGGTCCTTTTGCATTATTTCCTTCTAGTGATACCTTTGCAGTGAACCCCATTTGTGAGATGCCCAAATAAATGCAAATTGTATCTTGTAAGCAATACTGTCTGAAACAAAAGTACAACTGATAGTAAAAATCTGAAGAGCTAAAAAGCTGTGGGTCTTCCCCAGTGCCCTCATCTCCCCAGTGCACCGGACTGCTTGCTATTATTATATATGGAGTTCCAGGCAAGGTACTTGTTATTATAAATATGTACTGTATTGAAATATATAGCCCAAGTCCCCAGGGCTCAACATTTTAATTAGAATTACAGTTGTGCAAATAACTGATTTATTTGGCTAGCTGACCAAACTGAGAACAAGGAAAAGAAAAAAAAAACCCTGAACAAAAATCACCTATGTGTTTAACAAAATGCGCTAAATTTTTTGTTTGTGTCTGATACATTTCCATTAAAATTGACTGAGTTTCAAAACAAAACCAGAAACCTTGTTTAGAAATATCAAAACAAAACGTTTTGGCTTTCCAAAACTTTTCATTTTTTTCTCAGTTTATTTTTTTGCATAATTTTGGCTAACCCGTATCAGGGGCAAGCAGCTTTCAGCAAACAAAACATTTAATTCAACAGTTTTACCCAGATTTAAATCTAATAGCTGAACTGTGAGTTGACTAGCTCTTGACTTAATGAAAGGAGAGCAGGGAGGCAGGGGATCTGCACTGGTCCAGCCCCTGTCTTTGTGTCCAAGGTGAGTTATTGTTTAAATTCTTTATGGTTGTCCCTCTGTCCCCACTTTGTCTCTGAGCTTGTTGGGGTTAGGTGCACCTCCTACAACATGTCTGTACAGTGCCTAAAACAATAGATTGCTCATCTCAACTGGGGCCTACATGATTTACTGTAATATAAATAACTCCTCAACTGCAGTCAAATCTCTTTTTAATGCCAATAGCTTCACTTGCACATCATGCTCATCATGGGAACATCATCTTCCTTTTTAATTAATTACTTATTAATCGACGTAAAATATGAACGGACAGCAAGCCTACATTTTTCTTGCTTCATCAATTTCAGCACTCAAAGAAAGCATCTCGTTTACAGCTACCAGGAACCAACAGGGACATGTACTGAATGAAGCCTGAAACCCAAGATCCCCTCAGCACTTTTGTACCCCCATTATTTGGGGACAAATCCTCTCCTCCCTCCAGGGAAGGAAAGCTAGCTGGATTGAAAGAGCTGATTAGTGGAAAGCCTCACAGGCAACCTCCAAATTCTCTGTGCAGGGCTTTAGGCACACGGTTGTCACCAGCAGGAATGGGAAATGCAAGTTCAACATCCGCAGAGAGGTGGAAACAGCCTGTGGGAACTGCAGGGAAGGGGTCTTGCCTGCCTCTTTTTGAAGACCCCCAGCACCTCACAAGGCCAACCTACCTAGCTGAAAGACAACTTCAGGGCTCATTAGAAAATAAACAACACAGAAACAGAAACGACTGCAACACTCTGAACTCTTCAACTTCCATATGCAGCGCTCAGGGCTGGGGGTGGGGAGGTTTCTCAGAGCACACATGGCTGTCACTGACAATAAAGTCAGTCATGTTTTTAAAACACTGGGGACGGAGCTGCAAACGTGCCCCATTATGTCTTGAGATGTACTCCCTGGGTACAAAGGGTGCGTGGCTTACGGTACGCTCATGTGTTACTCGGCTGAGATCGTAAAAGGCAGTGCGAAGTACAGACCGAGGAGGAAGGAACTGTGGAGAACACAGGGTGGTTATTCCTACTGTACAGGTGTGATCCTGGGTGTCCCAGGTATCCTGGGGTCTCACTGCAGCGTTAACCTCACCCTACTTTGCTCCATCCTTGGGGCTGCCGCTCAGCTCTGGGGACTCCACTGCTACTTTGCAGCCTCCATGGCTGCGCCTCAGCCCCTGTGTCCTGTGAGGGCACTGTGACAGATGTACAGACTGCGCTGGGCGATGCCGAGGTGACCACACTCTGCCCAAGGGCAGCATTTGCAGGCAGCCGTTCCCCTCTGCATTTGTGTGCCCCCGCGCCGTGCTAAAGGAGCAATTATTATCATTAAAAATAAATCACCCTCCCTGTCAACTGACTGTACTTATTGGCCATTGCTGCCATCTAGCCAGATGCATTTCCAATATTCACAGAAGTCTCAAGCCTGTTTATTTCCCATTGATGCTGGGCCTGAAGCAGTGATAAATGCACCCCTTGTTACTCACTGCCTCTGTGGAGACATTTGTAAACTTTCGCAGGGTTTTCCTTTTTTTCCAACAGGTGACAAACTACTGTTTAACTGCAGGTGCTCTGGGACACAAACAGGAAAATGGAGATCAGATGCAGCTGTAGTTGGAGCAAGGGAAAAATCAAGATAAAGTCAGCAGATAAGAGTGTGCTAAAACACGTAAAGAAATTACTGAGAAGGGGTAGTTAGCTATTTTTGTTGCCAGCTTACTCTTGCAAGGTAGCTATAACAGAATAATTTTGTCTATTTTGTTATCATGCCAAATTTTTGCAGGTGTTACCAGGGGAAGTTTGGAAGGTTGTTGAAAAAAAGAGTTCTGAACATTACTGGAAAAGGATGAAGAAGTTGTCAACTCAAGCCAGCAGTGAAGGATGTGCTGAGGGGCGTGGGCTGATGTTACTGGACTTGTGAAGTAGGAATGCTAAGGAAGAGGTTTCAGAGAGCTTCTGAGTTCAGAATTATTCTTCTAAGATTTTTTTCCCAAAATTCCGTCAGGAAAATGGTCATAATGGAGGGCTTACTCTGCATCCATTCCTTCATCTCCTTCATGTATATATGGCACAAAATAGGTTGAAAAAAATAATATTCTAAGAAGACTTAGAATAGAAAGATTCAGATAGAGTTTCATGACCTGATTTTCATCCACAATTCAGCTCTAAAAATCCAATGTAAACTTCCAGACACTGTGGCCTTTCACTTCTCTAGAAAATCTGGTTTCAGAGCCATATCCAGCAACTTAGGAAAGAGGTGAAGTACAATGAGTAAAGAGAAAATAAACACGAGTGTGTTATAAAAGACAGTAATTGCTCTCTAGTGATAACATCCCAACCAAACAAAAGAGGGAAGGAGGATACCAATAAAGGTCTCTGAATTCAAACTCCTTCTACTGTACTTTCTATTCCACCAGAGGAATGATGAAAAAGTTGCATTTTGCTTCCCTGATTTTTTTTCCTTTTTGAAAAGGGAGGTTTCATGGATAATCCAGAGTAATATTCAGCTGTGAATCCAAATTATGCAGTGGGATAGGATTAAAAAAGGAACAGAAGGTCTGGATTCTGAACCTGCTGTAACAGTTTTGATTTGAATACAACCCAAGTCTTGAAATGGCTTGTTTTCCTCTTCTGGTTTGGAGCTGGTTGAAATACTGCCACAGTAGCACTTCCTGCAAAATTTTTGTCCAAGATTCTCATTATTTGGAACTGAACTCTAAAGATTTTGGCACCATGAAATCCAAACAAAACTCTGTTCCTAACTCAACTGGCCCAGAAGTCAACCCAAGCTTAATCTGGTTCTGGGTCCAAATCCAGCTTCAGCCCATTTCCATTGTTATACAGATTATGCCATAATACCACCTCTAGCCTCAGGATTTATGATGCCTCCTCACAGGATGCATATTTGTGTGTAAATACATAAATCACATCAGATAAACAAAGAAGACATGCCAGAAAACAGGAGGGGAGGGAAGAGGAGAGATACCTACCAAGCAGTTTGTCTCTAAAGTGTTGCCAGTTGTGAAAGGACTCGACGTGCTAATATCCGCTCATTCAGACTCTTACAGACATGCTAAGAGCGTGACGGCTGGCAGGCAGTGCATTTAAGTGCTGTTACCGAGGCCCCCAAATATTGACAGAGTGCCAGACTCCGAGAAACTATTGATGTATGCAGCCGGCCGCTGCTCCAGACACCTCTCAGACAGAGTCTTTAAATGTCACAGATTAATGAATTTTCATGAAACGGAGAATGAGAGAAAGAATTAAAAAAGAAAATATCCCTTAGCACCAACATGAAAGCATCTTTTATCCCTACACAAAATTCTGCCCTCAAGCCTCAAGATTTCTAATAGATTATAACAGATTGTAAGTCGGCATGAGATACGGGATGAGGAGGTTAGACCCTCTAGATCATGCAGAGCATCCTCAAACAAAGGCAATATGTGAGATGTTCATTTTTACAAAAAAACAATGAGAGTAAAGGGCCACTCAGGTCTCAGTTTCATTTTAACCTAACCCATGAGCTACAAAGCTTAAGGGGTAGAGCTGGTTAAACTTTTTTTTATCTGAGATACAAAAGGGGCCAAACTGCAAAGTTCAGCTGTTGACTTTGAGTGACCCTAACTTTAGAGCCATTGAGATAGACAGCTGTACTTGGACCCTCTCTTAGTATTTGCTCTTGTGCTTGATCTTATCCAAGAAATTGCCAAAGTTATGATAGAACATTTTTATGCCACTGGATAAACCAAGTATGCTGATTATTTCTCTTTTTTCATTTATATCAGTGAACTCAAATATGTATGCAAGAACTTCAAATATCATTAAAATGTAATAATGCAAAATGCAGTTGGAGTGTAAATGACAAATCTATGCATAACACATCACTTGAAGAGTAAGGAAGTGAAGAGATGGTGTAGATGATGTATGCAAAGGTAAAAATGGGTCATTTATACCCAACTGTATTAAAAATACAGCTTCAGTGAATCTCTCTGCACACAGCCCCTTGGAAGTGGGGCTCCATGAGCCATTTTCTCCCTTGTCCCCAAAGGCATAGGCACTGATTCCTGCAAGGCTGTAATGCCTCCACGGCCCCCAGGCTGTCCTGCAGAATTTGTCTTCAGAGCAAGTGGGGTGACCACCAACACACCCAGCTCTTTGCTGGCTGCCTCTTTTCCCCTCAAAAACACAGCTGTTTGACAAAGAAAGGGACTTTGGCACCACCACAACATCAAGGCCTGTTGCAGGAAAATCCAGAGAAGCTGAGAGCACCTTGAAGATCGCTGTTAGAAAAGCCAAGCAGCAAGACCCTGTTGGTGGGACAGCAAGACCCTGTGGTTTTCTACTTTGTGGGAGAGTCAAGAGGAGGGCAGTGAGTAAGCTCGAAGGGATGGAGCACCTCCCCTATGAAGACAGACTGAGAAAGAGCTGGGGTTGTTGAGCCTGGAGAAGAGGAGACTTTGGGAAGACCTTATAGGAGCCTTCCAGTACCTAAAGGGAGCTGACAAGAAAGATGATGAGGGAGATTTTACAAGGGCATGAAGTAACAGGACAAAGGGTAATGGCCTTAAACAGAGAGATGGCAAATTTGAATTGGATATAAAGAAGAATTCTCTGTGATGAGGGTGGTGAGGCACTGGCACTGGTTGCCCAGAGAAGTTGTGGATACTCCATCTCCAAAAGTGTTCAAGAGCAGGCTGGATGGGGCTTTGAGCAATGTGATCTAGTGGAAGGTGTCCCTGCCCATGGCAGGGAGCTTAGAACTAGGTGATCTAAAGTTCCTTTCAAACTCAAACCATTTCATGATCCTACGATTATAACTGCAGGAAAGTTAGTATTCTTCACTGAAAACTGTACCCCTAAATTCCCTCTGCCTATGGCCACACAAGGCTTTGTTCACCACAGCAGCTATAAAATCTCACTGAAAGAATGGGGACTACCATGTGCAGTGTTTAAGAGGTGCTTATTTTCACATCATCTTAGTAGTCAGACTATTTGTGGCAACCTTTGCCAAAGTAAAACAAAAATTTTTTTTCAACAAACAAAGATACCTTTCTGAGTGTGAAGCCAAGTGGAAACAACTGCAAGGGCTCTGATGGCAACCCCGCTCTCCTGAAGTCTTCAGTTTTCAAATGCCAACACACTTCTGCAGGTTGGCACATCTGACAATTAACTACATTGTGGACTATAACAGTCAGCGATTTGTGTTATCCACTCTTGTCACCACCCAAAGCATGTCCTCCCTACCCCCATATATTCACCACACATCCCACGACCATCAGAGTTGCAGCAGGGTCGCCAACACTGTTTTCCATTACCCACAGCTCTACAAATTATTTGGATAAAGTAGCAAGTAGCCCTGCTTTGCCAACAGCCAGAGAAGACAGAGCACATATGTGCCTAAGAGGGGATGACACAAATGACTGATTAAGTACATGAGAAGGCAAAATGTCAAAGCCTTTCTATTCTGAGAACAATCTCTATACAAACAAAGAAAAAGAAAATCAATATAGATTTTCACACAGGGAACTATTTTACACATCATTGCAATGTTACTTTAAAACACTCGGTACTTTTTCCTTGGGACTTTCAAAGAGCCTGTCCAACCTTACTGCCCATTCTGGCCTGTTATTTCTCCTCACATGCCCCTTTTCCTTCCTCCTTTCTTCCCTTCTCTCTTTTTAAAAGCAGTAATTGAGGAGCTACCACGAAGCACTGCCTCGGTGTTTCCTTCAGTCCAGGAGCACATCTTCAGCAAAGCTATACTGAAGGAAAATGTAAAAACCTCAGTATTCCTTGCTACAAAAGCCTTCAAATACCTCAGCAGAGATCGGCTTCAGCCTAAAGACTGAAATCAAGCATCAGCTGGGATGATCCCTGAACCTCAGAGAAGCCAAAGTGCCCAAGGCCCCAAGCTATGAAGTTGCTCTTCACAAGGGCTGATTACCCAGACCCTCTGCAATATGGGCACAATGATGTCCCTTCTGGGTGACTCCACGTCTTGAGCATGTGCTGGGGCACAGCAGGCTCATGAAGAGCTTGCCTGACACATCTCTTTTCAGGAGCATGGTGTGTATCCCCAGGCAATGCAAACACTGTCTCCTCCAAGACTGCCTCACACGGTAGCCAGTAACAAAACTTCCTTGGGAGATTTGTCTGTTTTCTGGAGGAACAGAAAAAAGAAGCTAAAAGTTTGAAAAACTAGCAAAACTCTAAGTGAGCAGGTTGGGAAGGGAGCAAGCTGGGCAATTTTCTAACTCACTGCAAGGCTAAGACACACTTTTATTCTAATGAGCCTCTGGCATTTTAATTAAATAAAGGGACTGAGTTAGAAGACACAACAATGTCTTATGACTTGTCCAAACTTATGCAACAGCTTTCCCTCCCTGTCTTCTTTTGCAAATACTAGAACACCTAATAAGCCTTGTCCCTGCTCCCTTTGCACGCCAACATTACAACAGCCATTTCAGTTCCATAAACTCTGCACCATCTCCAAGACCGGGATAACAGAGGTGGGCAAAAATTTAGAAGAACTGGAAGTACTAGTGATAGCACAAAATTTAACATAGAAGAGAAAAAGTAGAATATTATATGCACACAAAATAGCAATGGCAAGGTAATGAACAGGAGCAAATCTGTTACAGAATTAAAATTATTAGGTCTGAAAGGGATCTTCTAAGCTCCTGAGTTCAAACTCTTCCACCAGGTTTAGGATAGTACCAAAGGGGATCTCCTTCGTCTCATCTTGTCTCTTTGATTGTCACAATAGTTTCCATTAATTAATTAATTAATTTCTTGTAGTCATTTCTGATTAATGTTCTCTGCCTTCTGTCTTTTTCCTTCCTTTCCTCCATGTGCATACGTGTGCATACATCACAGATCACAACGAGCTTAGACCCCCCTCCTTGTTAGAAGTCCCACCTCTTCTGCTGACTTAACTGCACCCTTAATCAAAAGGGCAGGAGGAAGCCGCCAGGATTCATTCTTCCCCCTCTCTCCTCCTCTCTCCCTCCCTTTTTTCAAATGGCACAAATGTCAAACTTTCTAAAAGGATGTTTGGCATAGCTGAGTTCAGTCATGTAATGTACAAAGTCGGTATGATCAAAAGGTTGCAGGGCTGCCCACTGCTAAAGAAGAGAGGGAAAAAAGGAAACAGATCTTTTCTAAAGTGTGAAAGAATGCATGAGCCAACTGTTGCCACTGGAAACACCATGTCTATTAGCAGCAGCAGTGGGTATGAAACATGAAAACCTGTGTCCAGATTCCAGATTCTCTGAAAAACAGGGCTGTTCTGATCTGATTTTCTGCCCGTGAAGAAACAGGACGGACACGGCTATGGGACTGAAGACTTTTTTTTTTTTTCCTGTACTTTGCATCATTATATGGAAAATAACTGTATCTATGTGGAAGTAAGAGCAGTTAGTTTTGTAGTCAAAGTTACTGAAACGAATCAGATGGAACACAGATTCACATGTTCAAAATACACGGTCTCTCTGGTACTTTTATACTGCTACCTTTCACCACAGTATTTTCATTCTTATTCTACCCACTGCTGAAAAAGAGGGCAAATTATTCCTCCCTTCTACATATCGAAGATTGTTATGATTTTGTAAGGCAACTGGTTTGCAATTGTAGAGCACTTCACAATTGCATGCTCGTGTCTTCCTCTACATTTCTGATGCAACTCTTCTGGTTTTATTCATCTGTTTATTTGCTCCACTTTTGCTGAGTCCTTGTGAAAATGTTTGCATCTTCTTACCCAACATCAACACTAGAGAACAGTCCAGCTATGCCACCAGCTCCTGCAAAATGCCTGCACTCATGCTGGCATGAAAATTGGTGGTCAGAACACTCAGCATGAAGAATATCTCCATGAACTGATACAGAGTTTCCCTGCAAGGAGATAACCCCAAAAATGTAGACGAAAAAGCTCATCGTCAATATCCATTTAATAGAAAAATCTTAATTATAGATAGCTTTCAGTCCCAGAACAGTAGATAGGAACTTGAGATTAATTCCCTCTATGACAAAGTATGTGAACAATAACCAGAATTTGTAATCAATACCCAGAGGAGAGAGCATCCAAATTGTAACGGGGATTTGGGATTCATTCCCAGAGGGCGTAATATATGATTTGGAACAGGTAGACTGGGATTAATTTTTGATTATGAAATATTTGAACAGCAATTTCAAGTTTTAATGAAGCGAGGATGTGGACACCACAATTAATACAATTTCTAAGTCTCTCCATCATATTCCAAGAAACAGATGATGGATCACAAACAGCTGCTCAGGTCATACACAAGTCAATGTGGGAGTGCCACCTAAAGGAAGGTGCACTAGGATGGAACTCTGGAGAGAGGCAGGCAAGGACCAGAGTTGCACTTCCCCCATTTCTAACAAAACTTGCTTATTGCAAAGTCTGCATTAGAAGTAATTACTCCATGTTTACTGACTTTACAGGGAAAATTGCAAGTCAGAAAACATCAGTATGAGAACATGGTTTTTCTCTTACACAGGGAAAAAAATATAAAGGTGTTCACAGGAGAAATAATTCTCACTCTGAAGGAAAATTTCAAAATAGGAAGTGCACAAGGTAAAATACATAGAACCTCACCACGTCCTGGGGGAAGAATACAACCCAAGTTTCTAAAGTTCCTCAGAATATAATAAAGCAGCTAATTGTTTGCCTAGAACAAAGATAATGAGTGAGCTGTGAATCTTACCCTTTTCTGTTAGTTTCCACAAAATAATTTTCTTTATGTTTTCCTCACAGGCCAATGAGTAATTTTAATGATTATGAGCTGCATCTGTAGCCATGTTAGACAAGGCAAATTTCCTCTATCTGCATATCCTGCCATTTATGGATGAATGTAACAAAGTGATGTTTCAGGACACAGGCTGATCATCAAAAGGTTAAGAAAACCTAGTCTCCATGTCCAGAATTCAGTATTGCTTATTTGGAAGGAAAGTATCCAGAAGGAAAACGTCTTGCCCCGAAACAACTGATGGCAGAAGGAATAAAGACGAGATAAACTAAACTCCTGTTTCAGCTCAACACATACTTTATTCCTTTTCAACCTTGCAGAACATTCTAAAAGATGCTCTGAATTTTTGAAATTTAAAATTTAACTCTTCCCTTTTCTGCCTGTGGTGTTACACCTTTGGGTCTTTCACTGAAAAGGGACAAGCTAACTGGGGTTCCCTGCGGGGCCACCCCACCCCTCTCTCCTTAAGCCCTCAGACCCGCATCTACCCAAGGATCATTTCCTAAGCCTTCAAAATTATATATAAGTATGCTGTCTCTGCCAGAACATATTAATCATAAACTTCTTCTCATTTCATTTCAGTATTAAACTCATCTTGTTCAAATCTCTAATTTTCCACACTGACAGAGAAGTTCTCTATACATCATTCAGTACTATTTCCTAGATACGTTCAGAATTACGAAATTCATTCAAGCCCATCTGATCTCTTCTCACTAAACCTTCTGCCTTCCACTGACTGACAGAGAAGAATTAGCCTTCCTCCTGTCAAGTATACATCTTTTCCCCACAAAAGTATGTGAAAACACATCCAAATAGAGCCAATGACTCAGCTTGTCCTTGTACTTGTGTCTTTGCTCTACAGAGCAGTCAGTTTTATAGAGCAGCATGTCCTATTGATATAATATCAGGCAGACTACTAATATTTCTAAAGTAAAAACAGCTGTAGCTACACGGCACTGAAAGCAGTGTTGCCATCGGCACCCTTCATTCTAGGGGAGGCAAGAAGTCTCACAGTGAGCTCATGCTACAGAGTGACACTCCTGAGCCCAGTATATCACAGGTCATTTTAAGTTATTAAAAAGTCTAATTTGCCAACCACAATTTTCCTCAGTGATCCTATCTAATCTTAAACCCAGATGCAGATCTCAGGGTTGGGAAGAAAAAACATGTCAGATATTTTCTGTTCTTTCCCTGCTGCAAAAATGTCATCTATCTCTTTTCTAACCCAGTGTCACAGCTTCTCTCCAGTTTTACAAAGACACTGCAGCACTATTCCAGCAAAACAAATTATGGTACTGCTGTAGCAAACAGGAGATGGGACTAGAAGAGCACTCAAGCTTCTCTTTGTGTTTTTTTTCTGTTGAGCCAGGCATTCAGTAGAAACAATGATGCCTCCCTTAGAGAATACATGAGGAGTTCAGTGCTCCATAGCTGGGAACAGCCCTTTTCCTCTCCTAGGGCCAGGTATCACTGCTTTGAGAGGCTCTGGTTCCCAAGCAGCAAGTTTCAACCCACAACATGACTCAGGGACCCACAGAGTCCGCTGCTCCCACATCCTCACACAGGTTATACCAGCTCTTCCAGCAAGTTAATCAAAGCATTTTTAGCAGGGGACTCAGAGTCAGACAGACTTCATGAGGGCATGGTGTTAGATTAGTCACCTCACCAATTTCTGCCTCAGTATCCCCAGGTGTGAATTAGTTTTTGGCACCTACAAGTTAAGAGGTCGGCAGCTTGAGAAGAACTGTATGTTAGACAGACAGATCGATATTTCGTTTTAAAGAACAGTTTCTGTTCTACTTTTGCTGATTTGAAAGAAAACAGACTCTGTTGCAGTATTTTTTGACTAAAAACCTGTAGAAGAAATCATTACAGTCTTTTACAACCAGAATCTGGAAGGGCGTCCCATTGTAATATTTTCAAAGAGAAGTTGTGCATGCAGTATGTATGTGCATATGGTGTTTATGAATTGTTTTTTAACTTTAGATATTTTATTCATTTTTCCACATGGTACAAGTAGAACACACATCTTTGTTGGACAGACACCAATACAGTAACATAGCTTTTGATTTCAGGCACTCAAGACTCTGTGGGACAAAAGGCTACTCTATCTTCATGCCAGGACATCACATCCCAAAATTAGGACGCGTGCCATCAGGCAGTCAATATCTCACTGAAGAAACTCAGCCCCCAAGACATTCAGTTGTACTAAATGAAGGAAAGTGTAACCAAGCATTCCATACGGAGATTAAGGACCATGAGAACTTTGTGCCTTGGCATACAGCATCCTATTTTGATTTCACTGTACTGTGGAATCTGCTGTTATCCACAGTTTGTGAACTTCACTTTCTTCCTCACTTGCAGCATGCACACAGCCAGGATAGTAACTTCAGTCATAAGAAGGTTCAGGAGTCCCTAAAGCGGAGGGAAGTGTGTAAGGACTGGCACAAAAAGACCTGGCTAAGCTTTTTAGAACGGCAGCAGAGTGAGCACAGGTGCTACTGATACCTGCATCCCCAGCCCCCAGCGAGCAAAAAGGAGTTCAAAATTCACTTCTCCCACTTATGCTGTGTGCCTGTGTGTATGCTGCTCTCGCAGACCCACGGAGAACACCGAAAGCATATTCTCAAGGCTAAGTGCCTATCCGGACTCACTAGTTTACTGTGCAAAGTCAGATGAAACGCAAACAAGTGAACAGCTCACTGCCATCACAGAAAAATCCACCCTGCTACTGCAGACTGCCATGTCTAATAACTATATAAACCTTGTTTATTTAATTTCAAAGCTGCTGCTTCACTTAAGCTGTACCACAGTCTCAGGAATCACAAGATGGTGGCATTTAAGAAGTAGAGGCCATGATTTCATTGATTTTCCAGGAAAAGGCTCGGTCCAAAAGCAAAATAAAGTTTCCTTTACAAAGAACGGAAATACCTAGAATATAAATGAGCACTTTTTATCATTTAACATTGTGAACCATCATTCTGTTAAATGAAATGTAATAAGGGACAAACCAGTTCAGAGAAAATACATAAATATTAATTCTGTTCCCACTGGTAATATAACACCCATCTCCTACTCCAAGGTCTTGAAAATACTGTGTACAAAAACCAGTTCTTTTCCACTATCTGGGAAAAAAAAAAAAACACGGGTAAGGGAAACAAAGATTATTATGTGAATTTGAGACGCATTGGTTTTAAGATAGCCAAACTAAAATGCATATGCTGAGAATCTATGGCACACAAAACTAATTATTCTTGTCCATTGTCCTGTTGAAAGTTTCTTCCTGTGCTTGGCTTAAATTTGAGGTTTCTTGACAAGCTCTAATGAATGGTTAACCTCGTTTTCCTGATAAAAAGCAAATGCTCCCTGACTTCACTCTTTTCTTGAAACAAGTCCATATGGATGAAATATACAAACTTCTGTCAACGCGAATGCTGCTCTGTGCATTATTTAAATGCTAAAATAAAAGAGGGGGAATGTTCTTTCGCTCAGGCGTGGCAGGTTCCACCGAGGGGAAGTTCAGCTCTGCTCTCCCAAGTGCAGAGCTGGGGCAGTGCCAAGCCCTCTGCCCTCCTCACCCATCCCCTTTCCTGCCCTGCCAGCAGCGGGGCAGCCCTGGGGCAGCCGGCAGCGATTCCAGCGAGGCGCGGTATAAACAGGAGATGCGCTGTAGCCTGGTGGATCGCAGGTGGCACAGAGCATTTATCTTCACACTCGCCAGGGTGGATATCTACAGCTTACGAGTGGGAAAGGTCAGGTATGTCAGCTATGATGGCAACAAACAGCCTCACTAGCAGGCACGGGTGTGTTCACCTCTCGCTGTCCGCAGCCGGCGGATGCCTCCTCAGCTGGAGCGGGAGCAGCAGCCCTGGAGCACCCGATACCTCCGGGCATGTCCCCACCTTGGCTTGGGGCTCCCTCTCCTTGCCCTGCCTGCTGGGAAGGCGCCACTGACAGCGAGGGTGGCAGATAACACCAGCATTTTGGAACGGCTCTCTTCTGAAGCCACTGAAGAGATTTATTATTTATAGGCAGAGGGATGAAAACATGAAGTACGTACATGGGGGCCCAGGGGGGGAGGGCCAGTTACTGCCAGGCAGTAATTTCAGTCTGAAGTTCCTATGACTTAAATAGCCACTTGAGCTCTGCTCTTGCAGTTTATGATGTCAATAGAACCCCTAAATGAAATTACAGCCTTCTGATACGCAGCGGGGTAGCTTTTCTTCACCGTGTAATATACCCGGGCGGGAGAAATTGCACTGTACGCAGAGTTTCACTAAAGCAGAGTTTATCATAAGAATGTTCCCGCTAAAATATGATTAGGCTTCTTGTTTGCCAGATAACACATCTAATGAATCAGGGTATGCGTGATAGTCATGTTTTGTGAACGCAGACATATACCCTGAGGTGAACTGGGCACTCCACTGCCTCAAAGCACCACTATTTCATTTCCACCATAATTTGCACCTGCTTTGTTTTGCCAGCAGCACAGACTCATGCTAGCTCTGGAACTCGCCTCAGTTCCAGGAACTCGAAGCTTGCAAAGACAAAAAAACAAACAAGGCAGCAATGAGGGGATCTACACACTGTATTCACAGTCTGACAGTCTTGCTTCTTCTTTTTTTTTTTTTTTTAAAGCATGCCTGAGCCTGGCTAAACCTGATGAACTAGTCCAGTGTGGGCAGGAAAAAAAAAAAAAAGAAAAGTCCACTTTTCAGGAGTGTAAGTAAGAAACACAGAGAGGTAGAGATCACAGTGATAGATCTGGGATACAGCTACAGGTCTCCTAAAGTCTATTCCATTTCTCTCCACTGTCATTATGTTACTCATACATTCCCCTTCTCAGCCCAGGACAGGAAGAAAAACCCTTCATCTTACCGTTCACGAACCTTGCTATTTCTTTATCCTTTAGATGAGGACATGACTGCAGTTGATAATTAGTGCTCTGTAGTTGGTGGCTGCCTTACCTTAGTAATCTGCAAATCCTTCTCACTTTTCTAACTTTCTCCGTCATATGACTTAATTCAAAATCAAGTTTCACTTTCTTTTTTGAATTACAGGAAGGAAAATCAGTGCTGTTTCAATGTTGTAACCCAGGAAAACAAGCTGCTGTTCAACTTTTGGAAAAGATAGGCTTACAGTATAAAATAAGAGAACAAACTGAAAATACCTTAAAGCGGGCAATGTACTCAAAAACAAGGCAGTTGCTTTTGTGTACTTTTACTGCAAAAATTGTCTCTGGATATTGCCTAAGTTCTTGTACTTCTGAAGCATCCCAGAACCTATGAATCTGTGTACCTTTATCATTACATCTTTTTCTGTGCTTTGTTCTTGTCTGATGCAGTTAACAGTCATAGAATAACAAGCATATCACATCAAACAATTGTTGTGCAGAAAACAGTGGTTTTCATTCTACTACATAAATATATATTCTCTTCCCTAAAAGTATAAACTGGTGGTTCGAAAACGAGCAAAAGAACACATTTTCTCTTTGCTGGTGTCAGAGAAAGGATGATAACTTTCCCACTTTACCTGTGGGTAAAAGAGAGAGGCTTTAATTTGGCAGTGCATGTACAGCACTTCTGGATTACTGGTTGGAAGGGACGTTGTAATTAAAATGGCTACTGCTAGAAGCAAACAGTGCACTTATAAAAGAATGACCACATGTATAAATTTTCATTTTTTAAAGCAACTATGATAAACTATTACACAGTAGACAAAGAAGCTACTACTAATGAGACAATTTATCATCTTACCATCCCAAAGTGCTTAAACAGACTGTTAGAATATGATTTGAAATTGCCAATTTTCACTCTAATGATTTTAGACCATGGACAAGCCATTATAACCTTGGCCTACAGTCAGTAAGCAGCTTATACCATAGTAAGAAAGACTGCTGATTTTTTCCACGTTGCTGTACATAAATACCAGCAAAGACAAGTTCCTTTGCTAACCAGAGATACTTGCAGAACAAATAAACTAATGAAATAATTTAAATTTCGAGAGGTTTAGAGCAACACAGGGACTCTTAAAAAAAGAGATTATGCCTTCTTGGTGAAAGGCGCCAGAGTGACAGCCCTTGACTACAGTATATCCAGAGAACAAGTGTTATACAGGCAGAAGTTTGAAGTTTCAGACATTTAGCACTGTGCTTTGAGAACTTTCTATTTCAGAAGTACTTATGTCTTTCAGACTTACGCTGCCTGGAGGGAGAAAGTAAATCAGAGATAAGCTTCAAAGATCAGACCCAAAAGTGTGTGTGGGCGTTCAGTATAGCCCATTTAGAGAAAAGAAAAAAAAATCCATTATGTTTCTATCTGTGATGTGAACTGCCTGAAAGTTTGGGATGTTCTGATCTGTCAGCTGCTTTGAGTACACTGCAGAAAGGTGATGCAACAGCCAAGTTGGGATCTTAACATCAATTTAGTCAAAAGCTGGGACCATTTGGATTGAGGCTTTGATGTATGTAAAGGTTATTTCAATGTGTATGTAAGACTTTACTGAAGGGATCAGCCAACTTAATTGTGGGTTTTGTTGAGAGCTGGCGATTTAGTTGAAGTTCAGCGAGAGGTCTGCAGCACCAGGGAATGAGGAGAAACTGCTAAGCCTTGCTGCTCAGTGCTGAAAAACGTCTGCGGTCAGCTTAGGGGTTTGTATACAAAAAGAGAGGAGTTCACAGTTCTTTATGGTTCTAATGCAAAACCAGATGAAACTCAGAGGTTTTGTCTATCTTTCACTGGAAGTTTTCAGTCAAACTGCAGGCTGAAATTGAAGCAGGGGGAGGGACTGACAACCCACATGGATTGAAACCAACACAAATATTTGCAAAAATTGCCAAGCAGTAAAACCACCAAATCTTACATGACTTTCCTTATTGGTTATAAGAAATAGCAAGTACTTTAATATGGGTTGGATGTGATTTGATTCTGAGCTCAGTTCTGAAATCAGTGTCAAAGGCTCCAACAACTTCACTGAAACACTGCTCAGCGCTGGCCTTTATGTACCATCCTCGGGACTTATACTGGGCAAGAAACCAGGGAAAAGGTGACTGGACTTCTCTGTATGTCACAGGTGATCAGCAGCATTTGAAGAGGGGCTGTCTCCCTGAGTGTCAGAGACACATGCTTGTTGATACGTGTGCTGAATGAATCCTACTCAAAAGCAAGACAAGGGTGAGAAGAACACTTCCTAGTTAATATCCCATGTGAGATATATTGGTGCCATTAAAGATGCTGGTCTTTTGCCAGGGACATGTTTCAAAGAACAGGATAATAACTCCAAATACAAATATTTTGACTGCTACCCTGTGTTTCATATATGCCTACTTGGTTAAGAGTAGAAAATGTTAGTCAAGAAATGATTCATTTCTACAAGTGATATAATATGGAAGATGATGAAGGATGAATGGAACAGCCCACACATTGTCCTGGCCTTCTTTATCACTACAGCAGAAAAATATTAACAGAAGTGATACATTCAGTGGGGCAGGAGAGGCCAAAAGGATACAAGCTGGGCCTGGAGCTAGAGACACTCATCCTACCTCTTTTTCTTTTGCTGGCTTTCCCATGAGGCTGCGAGCAAATCACTGCAGCTTTCTAAGTCTCATCTTCCGCATCCAACAGCTGAAAATAACTCTGTGTAAGTACCTTGATGTTGGCTGAGACACTCAATTCTTTAGCATCCAAGATTTTGTATATTAAGTTCTTCAAAGTACATTTCCCCCCTCCTGACTCCCAGTTCCCCATACAGACCAAAGAAAACAGAAGGGAAGCGAGAGAGTTAAAAAGAAAAAGAAAAGAAAAGAAAAGTAAAAAAAAAAAAATATCCAACCCTTCCCTCTCCCTCAAATGGACCAGCAGCCTATAAACCAACTAGTTCTTCCTATTCCCAGAGGTGGCTTCCACAGAAGCATTTTCTTTCACTATGCATCCACTGTTGAGTTTCTTTTCTGCTTGGCCGGGCAATCAGGTATTCAGAGCATAATGTAAATGCTCAGAACACAGAGGCATGAAAACTTGCCAGGCAGCAAACTCCGAGCGAAGGATTAAGATTCGCCCGCTGCCCGTTCCCGGTTCCCGCAGCCCCTCCCGCCGCCGCCCGGCCGCGCTGCCCAGCCCGACCCCCGCTGGCGGCCCCGGGGATGCTCGGCGTGGCCACAGCCCCCCACGCCGGGCTCCCTGCGCTCGGACCAGCACCCTCTGCAGCTCCGAGCTTCCTATTCCTCCTGTGCTTGTTGCTGGTTTTGTTTTGATATATTCAAAATAAAAAAAAAAAGAAAAAAGAAAAAAAAAAAAAGCGCAGCAAAACACAACAAAAAAACCTTTATTTCCTGCTTCGCCGCGGCGGCCCCGAGAATAGAAGCCTTGACACATCAAATTCTGGGAGCTCACCACTCACCAGGGCTGTGGTTCCTGGTCCAAGCAGTGACGAAGGAGAATCACCTCACAGTCTCTGGAGGGTGGCAGGGCTTGGCTGCGAAGCGCGCCCAGCGCCGATGGGCTTTTCGAGTTCACTCTGTTCCAGAGCGAGTGCCGAGGCAGAGAAATTAGGGAGGGGAGAGGTGGGAAGGAAAATCACTGGAGCCTCTTACGATCAAACTTCCACTAAGCAAGAGGAAATGTCTTATAAATAAACAACAGCAAGAGAAACAAAAAAATCCATCCCGTCCTGCCAGAGGAATGTACATTATTGTCTCTCGACGGAAAACTTTACACCACACCAGAAAGCAAGAAAAGCAGCCATGTCTCCTGAAGCCACCCTCCCCTGAGCGAGGGGGTGGGGAGGAGGAGGGCGACGCAAGCTTTAAAAAAATATTGGGAAGTTCATGCCATTTCCCAGTAGACAAACAAAACTGTCCAAATTCAACAGATGTCAGTATTCCAAGGTCTCACACAGTGCTAAATTTCTTTAGGTCTGATGATCATCGCTCGGCCATGAGGACACGTTCAAAGAAGTTCAAGGCAAGGGGAAGGAGGAGGAGGTCACTGTATATGTAGATCTGTATGTATATATGTGTATATTTATTTATGCCTAATAGTCACATTTTATGCATTTTATGATTCATATTTATAAGACTATTTTTATATGTGTATTTAAAATCTTGAGGCACGGGAAATTCTCTTGTCTCGTACCTCCCCATAATTTTGGAGATTTACGGGCCCAAGTTCCAAGGCCTTCGTTCTCACCTCACAAGACTGCAACTGTAAGCCACTTCAAACTAACATGTTATCACACTGCAGCTCACAAGTGGCACGAATTTGGTGATTTCAGTCCAGTCCCTAGCTTTGCAAAAAAACTATTGCGTGATTTGGCACGACGCACGGCAAATAGCAGTCGCTTTATGAGGAACTACAGATGGCAATTGGAAGAGTAATTCAAATAATTTATCAAGCACATTTGGAGACCTAGAATGGGGGATGGCCTGAGTGTACAAGAAACCAGTATGCTACAAGTCATTATTAGCGAGCTTATTAAACCTGCCTCACATGTACAGCAGTAAAAGACCAGAGATTGCTGATGAGAACCGAGGTGCTTGGCATTGCTGTGTCTTGGGGCAGGACTAGGAAAGCACAGTACAGGAGGTGAGGACCTACTTCTGAGGAGAAGTGAGGCAAAAGACCAAAAGACCATGAGATAACTGAAAATGGCTTGGCAGTCTCAACCTGCACTTTGGTTCTAGGGGACTTCACCATTTGAGACAGAGATGCAATGCTGAAAGCATATAGTGCCCACTCCAAAATTCAGTTTACCAATTCTCAAAAAATTTGCCTGATCCATTGAATTCCTGAGGACTACCATATTCACAAGACACAAATGAAAATGTGTTTTTTAAACTAATTAGTTTTACATCTGTGTGTTCTTGCTGTTGAAGTAATGCTGCCATAGACTTTTGGGAGCAACAATCAGTCTACAATGCAGGTGGATAAGGCAGAGACAAGCTTAAGATTGAAGTATGTCTGAAAATAAAAGGCAAGAGCCTTTAATGCAAAATTTATAGTAAATCCCTGCTTCTTCAGGCTCAGATCTTTAGAAGAAGGTATTGTTAAAACATTTCTAGATCTACAATATCAAGGTGATCTTAATAAAATAAAAGAAGGCATTTTCAAGAGATTTCTTAGGACAGAGCAGTAGATGTGACATCACCGACACAGCACCAGGGGAGCTGTGGGAAGGACGTGAGTCTCATTGATCTTACCAGATTAATCGGCAAATTGTAAATCTGACCATCTAGCTCATACTACCGAATGCTGGTACCGAAGAGGTCCTTAAGCTTGAAGGATGCTGGGTGAGAGAGAAGTTCTAGGCTGATGTGACTTCACCAAGAAACGCTTTGCTCATTTACAAATCAGCTCAGCATTCACCTCTCCCACTGCCTTTATGTTTACTAGCATTGCCAGAAATACTTAGGAAAACTGAGACAAATGTGAGTTCTTGCAAGTGAAACCTTGTTAGTGAGAGGCATCCAGAGAGCCAGGTGCTCAGAGAGCAGAGCGGTGCGCAAAGGATAATGGAACAGAATTTGAAACAGTAATTCCTGTCTGTGACGAGGTAAACCTTTAACATTTCTAAGCAGGAAACACAATTAGCAGGCTGATCAACTGACCTTAAGTTCCTAATACCTTAGCTGCCTTTAGGGGATTTATGTAGATGGAAGTGGGGACAGTATATGGCCCACTGTTTAATAAGTAATTTGCTAAACAGTCCAGAGATCAATAGCAGACATAAAATTAAGTGCTCTGGCATTCTTATTATTTAGTATCATTAAGCATTAGGGATGGTTGTACTGTAAACACAGGGTACAGAGAACCAAGTGAAGTCTTCTATTTAAAAGAAAAAAAAACCTGTGAAGTTTCTGAAAATTAAACTAAACAAAAAAACACATGCAGCAAACAGATCAAAATCTCAGTAAATTCCAAGTGTCTGCCTGTCAGTGCAGACTATTTCCATTACAGACTTCAGGAGACTGAACTGTGCCATTCCTGTTTCGCCAGCATTAACAGCAGCTGCAGCCTCAGAACTGCAAAATAATAAGAGCCAGGAGGACAATAATTTTCCTCAGATTTTTTATTTTGACATTTCCCATTTGTGCCCTTTTTCAAAGTTTTAATTTGGTAAAGGCACTTTTCAGCCTGTCTTTTAACAGGTCACTAATAACTTGGGATGCAAGATCTCATATTTCATTTTTTGCTGCTGCCACCACTAAATATTTCATTTACCTTGAGTACAGCAGACCACTCTGGAAGGTTTTGTTGGTTTTTTTCCTTTCTTTTCCACAATACTGTTTACAGGCTAGTTTTTGTGATTCCTTATTTGCATTAGGCTAGTTTGATCCTACCTGTTTAAATAAATTAATAGACTGCCTACTGAAATATTTTCATTCTTTAAGTAGCTCAGTGAGGCAACTGTACTAACGTTCCTTCTTCTTGGGACCTATATGCAAATAACAGGGAGTCTTGGAGGTGGTATCTAATTATAGCACAAGCTTGTTCCATAAAATATTTTTTAATATTCATAACTGTGTTACACACACAAATATAAATGCATATATCTGTACATACACACAAATAAAATGATCAGAGTTTTATTTCTGCCCCCTGACTTGACTGTTAGCCCTTGAACTAGAAGACTGGATGCCTTCAATTCTACATATGTGCAAAACACAGAACTAAACAGAATAATTTTGAGAACAACAGCACGACCTAAGGTTTCTCTGCCTGCCCTGTATCAGTCCAGAGAGCACAAGCTTCAAACAGGCTGACACTTTCCCCATCTCAGCAAAGACAGAGGGAAGAACCTCAGCAAAATCAAGAGAGTGCCCAGAGACCCTGACTTTCCTCTCCTCCCCTCCACGCATCTCTCCATGCAGCTAAAGCTCTGTGCTTAGAGAAAGGCCATGCTGTGACCAGACCTCGGGAGCAGCTGCAAATAAGCACATGGAGGTTAATTCTGCTTTTTGCTCCATTAACCTCTGCTCCACCTTTGTGGCACCTTCAAGAAGGAAAGACAGCAAGACGGTGCAGACAGGGGAGCCAGGCACCTGCTGGAGTCATACCATGATAGGGCTGCCACTGCATCCCAGGTCTCACAGGATGGGGGACTAGTTTCCTTTGTTCCTTCCAGTTCTGCCTCAGCACTGGACACCTGCAGGATGCCAGTATTCCCCTTCTCTGCAAGGCAAGCTTCATGGCAGTTCCCTATAGCCTTCCCCTCTGCTGTATGTTCCTCTCCATAGGAGGAGATACGCAGTTTTTGGCAGTGGGTGCAAACAGATGAGATGAACAAAAAGAGATGAAATAAACCTAGTGGAAAATTCTTCTCCAGATGTAGTGTCTCTGCCTATAAATACAGATTCTCCTGGTGTCCTCCAGATGCAAATACAGAGCTGGGATTTTTGTTGTTTTCTTGTTTAGTGCAAAGCAATTAAAATGTAAAAACCTCTCAAAATCTTCCTTTATTTAAAAAAAATAGGTCACGGACGCAGAAGCAGTCAGTCACGGTTTGGAGTGGGCAAGCAAACAATTTTCATTTGATTGTGCCCTTGTTTCTGTAACTAGCTTTTCTGCTGTGACCTGCTATACTTACCCTGTCTGCTGTGCTAACCAGCAACATGCCTTTTTAATCTGCCTTCCTGGGGTCTGCATTTGATTACAGCATTCATGTTCTATTTAGATTCTTTTGAATCATGCCCTGTGGTGCTAGCACGAAAGGTGTTATTTATAAAATGAAATTCTGTTGTATTGCAACTTGGATTCAAAGAGGACAAGCAATATTAAATACTTACTTTATTTAATAATATCTTGGATTTATTAACTCAATTTCATTACAAGATTAGAGACGGTAACCTGGAGGGGGTTATTAACTAATAAACAGGCTTCAGGCAACTCTGCCCTATATAAAATAAAATAAAAATACATATATATGCATTTAAATTACTCCTATTTTGAGGGCCCAGATACACACCTCTGCTCGAAAGAATAGCTTTCTTGATAAATATTGTTGGAGAGAGCTCTAGGCTGGAATCCTTTAGGACAGTGGGACACTCAACAGCTATCCCAAGTGACTGACCCTATTCAGGTGGTTGCATGCCACGTGGGATAAGTCTGCCACCCAGCTGTGACAGGACTGATACAGGCTGCAGTTACTTCAAACCACCGTGGGCAGCACACCAGAAACCATGAAACTCTGACAACCCATCTGACCCTCCCTGCTTTGCCCAGCACTGCAAGGCTTATATTTGTGAGCTATTCCACAGATCTTACTTTCCCAGCCTTAGTCCTGGATGTACAATGGGAGAAGCAACTCAAGCATCTGGGGGATCTTGCAGATAATATGCTATTTCTCCCCAAAACAAGCTCCTAAGCTATCAAAGAGCTTCTCTTTCCAGAAGTCAAGGGGACAGAAATTTTCTGACTGTGTACATAGTAGGATATGAATTGGTATTCTGATACTTAGCTCTTTATGGTAACTTAGACAACATTTAAAACCAGTGCATGCTCTATTCAGTCAGATATCATTCATCTGGCAGCTGAATTTAACTGCAATCTCTTCACCTGGTAAGCTCAAGCACATCTGTTGGCATCCCAGCCTAGGAAAGAGGACCAGGTTAGAAAATTCACAGATGGTTCAAAGCTCCTTAAGAGTGCAAGAATATTGAGATGCAGGGTTTTTTTGTCCATTTCCTAAATAAAACTAACAAATGCTAATACACTATTAAATGCCTCTTCTCTGAAATGCTCTACGACATGTCGCTTATGTGACTTTGAACCTGTCAGGTCCACAATAAAGGCTGAACCTGACAGGGGAAAATAGCACAGTATCAATGTCACAGATACTACAGGCTGGGAATTCCCACTTGGAGGTGCATGGCTGCTAAAAGCTTTCACCCCACATCTGTTGCGTAGTTAGCTGTGAGTCACCTGCAGTCAGCTTCATTAGACCTGAAGTGTCACTCAAATAAGACAAGCTATTGCTAGAACAAGAGAACTCAGATTTTTAAGCATTTGATAGATTAAAAGGAAAGTGTCACGATATGTTAAATGGGTATTCAAATACTTTAGGTCTCAGTTTTCATCTGCTTACAGATTGTATGCCTTTGGTTAAAGCTGGATGGTAGGCAGAGACCAAAAATAAAGGGCAAATTTTTTTTTCCACTCGTGGTGTTGTTCATTGCAATGACTCAGTGAAGTATAAAATCCAGTGCATGGAGATTATGAAAATACAGAAATACTAATGAATTAAATCTGATCAGAAACAGATTTGAATTCAGAGTATCTCTCTAATTCAGGAGAGAACACCTACAGCATGGTGGTGCACAGATATTCCAAAGAGAAACTGAGGTTAAGAAACAGAACTGTATGGAGAAGAGGTTAATTTGGGTCAAAAATGAAGGGAGATTGAGAAAGAGATTTATGGTAAAACTTTCAAAGGCAGAAGCAATAATTGCACCCGCAAAAGGCATGTGCATCATTGCTACAAACAAAAACACATGCTTGGACTCTCTCAGGCAATCTGGCATCTGTCTCTCATTCCCTCCCTCCTCCTGACCCTGAGACCTCTCTCTCTGGAATTTTGTTCCATGAATATTCCATAATGCTACACTCAGCTCCTATTTTCATGAAAAGTCAGCATTAGCTAATAAGTGGAAGTTCACAGCATTACTGTCAATCAGTGGTTGGTTTCCATGAGAATGGAGACAGATCTCAACTAAGAAAAATAGTGAGGTTCAGGCACAAGTGATATTCTGTCTACATATGTTATGTATATACCACTTTGAAACTACTGAACTAACTTGTTTGGCATTTGATTTATTAGCAGACTCTCAAGGGTATCTACAAAATAAGCCAAGTTTAAACAAGATTCATTTGGGTCATTTTGAAGCGAGGCAGAAACAAAATATATTATGTGGTATGTTAGGAATACTGCAATTTATTCTCATTCTCTCTTTGCTCACTTCTTCTATATGCTTAAAACCACCATTAAGAAAAAGACTGAAGCTTTTTTCTAGCTGTCCTTTTTTTTTTTTTTTTTTTAAATTTCATCCGAACAGGTCTAAAAGTATAACAGTTTCTATCCTAAAATAATTAGTGAGAGAAACTGTGGATTATAATGGGGGGAAATTCTGTTTTATTGATAAAAGCATGCTAGTATTTCTGAATTGATGCAGTCTGTTTACAATGAACAGAGTAGGTGAGTATATGATGCAAGGGCACACAGTATAAATGGAGTAGAACTTTACAAAAACACATTTATCTTTCACTATTTTTACCCACTCATCAAAGTTTCTTGCATATTCTCCTCTAGAACTAAACAAAGTAAACAGTGCAAGAGAATAAGAAAGACAGTGATTTCCTTTT
Organism: Grallaria varia; assembly: GCA_013396735.1. Taxonomy (NCBI): domain Eukaryota; kingdom Metazoa; phylum Chordata; class Aves; order Passeriformes; family Formicariidae; genus Grallaria; species Grallaria varia. The sequence goes on along the minus strand of VWZG01005385.1, from coordinate 287,270 downwards.
TAGGGACCATTAAAACTAGAAATGCTATAAAATGCAGATACATTTCTAAATTTCAAATGTTGTTAAAATTTAATACAATTGGGTCAATAGTTTTATAAGGAAATGCTATGAAAAAAAGATAGTTTCATAATTTTAAACTAAAGAAGGATTAAATTTTAAAACACACCCCAAATTTAAGACTATTCAGACAAAAGCCCTTGGTTTTACTTCTGATTAAATTAATGGAGAATGAGCTCCCAGGGAATGAGAGAAGCACCAGCAAACCAAAAAGACACAATTAAAAAGCCTAATTCCATACAGTTGCTTCAGTGTGACTTATCTCAGGAAGAATAAACTAGTCCTGCAGGGACAAAGGGTCTGAGCAGTGGATGGAAAAACAGGAAGAGACATTGAGGAGAGAACATCACTGGGTGAAGCCTGCGTGAGCTAGAAATCACTTGGCCTCTCAAAGACCCACCAAGACATAAAAGGATAAATGAAATACTATTTGTATGCATTCTTCCAAGTCTTTACTCTCTTTCTATTCTCTCTGCATGTATCTACCTGAAGAAAAATTTATCTTCTTTTCCTCAATGAAAGTTTAAGAAGTTTCTGGGACAGACCTGTTTCGAAGTCAAACAAGAATCACACTATAGCTACACAGTGAGAGAATTTTCTCCCTCTTGGGATGCTCTCTTTTTGCCCCCATGTGAGGTCAGCCTTTGAAGCGCACTCACATAAGACCTATAATATACTGTGAGAGTTCTTTAATTAACTAGATACTAATATAAAATTGTTACTTGGTTTCAACACTGAGATTCACGTATCCACTGTAGGAAGCTGACGGACCTGGGTCCAACACAGTTCTAATCCTGTTTCACAGTATCCAGTGAAACCACAGTTTAAAATTTTTATTCTAGTGTGCTTTTATCCAGCATCCTGTAGAAGGACTGGGACCCATTACAGCCGTATTACATGGCAGAATAAACCAGTCTGACCCCAAGCAAAGACTTTATCCTTCCTCTATCTCAGTTTCCCCGTGTGTCAGGCTGGAAGAGTCATTCTTTTTCACTTAATAGAGATGTCTTGGGAATTATCTTCCTAACATCCAGTTAAAAAAAGGCTCAGAATGGCAAAGTACTGTGGGGCTGAGTGAGTAGGCTTGCTGCAGTAAATGGGTGTTGCCAGCAGGCAGCAGGTACCACAGATCTCATGAAAGATCACTCGTCGATTTTAAGTTATGTTCATTTTTGTGCCTGTTCCGTAGGCCCCCAGAGATTAAATACAGCTGAGTGCTATTATACATTTAGCTCCAGCGAATGAAAAATATACTCTTTTAGCAGTTTTATTCCTTTATCAATTACTACTTTAAGAGACTTGTACTGTATTATTTTATATTGGCCAGTTGTAAAAATAATTTATTCCCTACAGAGTTTTACTCCTTTAACATTTCAAATTTTTTTGTTCAGTGTTTACCATGTCACCATTTTTGACAGAGAATGAAAGGAACATTTTATTAAAGGAGCTAATATAGCTCCTTTTCTTACGTAGTTTTTGACCGTTTTTTAAACTAAAAGATTTGGATAGGATTTCTAGTCACGCAAAAAATCTAGTAAGATTTTTGTGTTTGCAGGTTTCTTTGCATGACTGTATTTTCACCATGGGGTAAGAAAAAAGGAAATTCTGTCCAGATTTCTGGGAAAGCACCAGAACTACCTACTGAGGACAAAACCAACTTTCCTCCCTTCTTCTAGGAACATATTTTTTTCTTAAGCTTGCTCTGACCAAGGACTGTTAGAAGATGAGTTCCTTACAGACTAGAAACCCAGCAGAAGAGCCATCAGGATGAAAACCTGTCAAGCAAGCACAGAGCCACTACAGAACTAGCAGGAAAGCACACTCAAACACTATTCAATAACTGACATCATCAGGTAGCTCTGTGACTTGGTTTTCTCTGGAAGTAGCTCAAACCGCAATGAAAAGAGCTGTCATGATGAGGAAGATGCCCAGTTGGATTGAAAGGGCAAACCTGTGTTGCATTTGAGAACACGGTATCATGGAGGCAGGAACTCAGATCATGTTAGCAGAGGCCTGTGGTATCACAGAACAGGGTGACATCATCACACGTGCCTCAGTTATGGTTGTACACAGTACAGAATCCATGAGGGATGAAGCCATCTGGGATGAAGTTCATCTAAGGATGAAGAGCAGAATGAACAGAGTGTGCAACAGAGCAGAGCTGGCGCTTGAGCACTGCCGAAAGAGAACTAAGCTTTCATGGAGACAGTGCTGCACAGGCTCATAAAACCTTTGCTGCTCAACAGAAGATGTTCATTTCATTGCCAATTCATAATTCAGATCAGATGATGAAGGATTTCCTGAGGTTTGCAAGCCCTGTTAATGATGGGGGGCCCAGCTCAGACTAACCCTGGAGCTGTTAAAGCAAAAACATGCTGTACACAAAGTTCTGTACAACTTCAGCACAAACCCTGAAGGCACTGAAGGCTCACCTGAGTTTTGCTTTAGGCTACTAAACTCAAGCAGACTTTAGGAGAAAAGACTGACAAAGCTCGTAGCCAGCACTTTTCATCAGCAGTACACAAAGGATTTTACAAAGGGATTTCCTATTTTATGAGGACAAAGTTAATACAATGAGGAGGAACATCTCGTTTAACACCATTTAGCATAGCAGCAGAGCAGGGACAGGACTTGGGTTACTTGTGGTCCAGGCCACCATACTTCTCACTAGACACAATGCCCGAAGAAAATGAATACTACAAATTAGCAGCAAAGTTTCGTACAACTCTAATCAGCAGCCACAGACATACCAGTCCCTCACAAACATCTCCTCCTGCTCAGTCACGTAAGTTTATTCACTGGACAAGGATGAAAAGAAATCCTTCATTAACTGGAATGACTTGTGTCAATCTTTAGCCCTTTAAAACACTAACTAATTTTAGACTATTTGTGGTTAAATAAATTCATAAACTATTAAAACAGTCTCCTGGTACATGGAAAACATATGGTTTCAACAATGTTGTTCCTTCATGAAGGCCTGTTTCTTCAAAGTTTCTTTTAGTTGTACACTAAACTTGTTTGCTGTTCAGAGTGCTTACTTTTATAGCTATTTTCCTCCTTTCCACACCTATTTACTGGAATGATATATATGTGCATAAGTGTATATATATATATTTTTTTTTTTTAAAACCACATACTTTTATTGACTGAAGATGCAATGATATGGTGCTTGTCAGAGAAGAGTATAAAAAATGCATATCCCCAGGAACATGTAGCTGATTCACTGTAAGTTTGCAGAGAGCAAATGCTGCTCATTGTGCAGTTTTAACTTTTTACACATTTGGTTAATACATTAAAAAACAGGGAAGAAGACAGACTGCCGAGACCTAAGCATAAATTCAGAAAGAATCCCTACATTTTACTGAGGCTACAGTCTACTAATGAAGAATTGTTTCCTCACCACTCCCAAAATATTAAGCTATAGTTGCTCGCAGTTTTAACTGTTTTTCTGGGGACTGTTTTCCATGTCAGACTGTAATCACCATTTTTGGCTAGCTCTACAGCCACCCTGCTTTTGCCTGCCTTCTCTGATCCCAGCAAACCTTCATTGCTCTGATCTCAAGTCAGTTTGTGAACTCAAAAGAAACTGTGTTGATCTTGAGTGTCTTGATTGGCAATGCAGACTGCTCTTGGGTAAGCAGTTAACCTTGTTTTGCACTTTATGGTTGAAAGGGAGAAGTATGGCAAACAAGACCAGGCTAGTGTTAAGTGGGAAACAGTCATCCTTAACGAGTGTTTGGAGCAGGGTGTAAAACCCGGAAGTCCATGAATTCCATCAACCTTTGGTGGAGAAAAATTAAGGAGGCAAATTTTCAGCAGCCAGGTGGGCTACGGTGAGCATTACTTGTTCACTTCTGAAGAACAATAGGTCTGGCCTAACACTGGGTCTGAATACATGAGAAGTGGACAAGAACAATGTTGGTTATATGAGAGAAGTAAGGTTGCTTTAAAGAAATTGAAAACCATGTTTGTCTAGGAAACACCCTAGACCTACAGTCACAAATTAGGGAAAGCAGCTGAGAGAAATGAGTAAGCAGGATGGGGCAGAAACAGAATTGGAAAAGGCATGGTGACAGAAATGCAGGATATAAGTTGGGTACTGTATTCTGTTGCTGGATGAGGAAAAGCAAAAGCCAAACAAGACCATAAATTCATATCAGATATTAGCAGCATTGCTTAATGAACTTCCGTGACGTGCTCAAATACTATGAGTGCAGAATGATGACCTATAAAATAGAATTGAAAACTTTTACAGGCATGTTTTGTTCCTTTGCATTTTACTGTTCTTTAGATTGAATTTCTTTCTTATGTATGAATTTATGCTGCAAGGTGGGGACTGACTGATAAGTATGCATCTTTCTTGTACAAAGGAATTTAAAACACTGCTCGTGCAAAAGTCTGGACACAACTCAAGAGTTCAGAAGGAAACATTTATCCATGGAATCAAAATGAATAAATTAATAGATTTATAGCTCAAACAGTCTCCTCAAGCAGCACAGTTTTACCTCCTTAGTAATGTAAGCTGCAGAATTTCACTGGGTTATGTCTGCATTCAATCCATAAGGCAAGAAACTTCTCTGAATTGTGAAAACAGAAAGAAACAATAGGTAAGAGAGAGATCAAGGAAATGAGAACTTGACCTGGCATGGGAGAATAACTGTCAGTTAAGAAAAGGTAATGAAGGGAGAGAAACAGTTGAAGGAATAGGTGTCTGTACACTGAGTGGAGGTACTTGCAAAAGATCTAATAAATCCGTAACGCAAATATAGAGAAGACAGCACTAGGACAGCAAGGGAATATAAAGATTTTTATAAAGATATTATGCCTAAAAGTTACCAAGGACACAGTAACTATAAGACATACTTTTTAGGTGAGCACATCTGAACTGTCTTGATTTTTGACCTCTTGCTTGATTAAGTTTCAAAAAGAGAAAAAAGGAAAAATGAACTTAGCCTCCAGACGAGATGCTGAAAGAAGTGCTGTTTCCTTTATTTGTCCATGAAGGTTTTTTGCGTGAAGGACAATTATTTCAAATGTAAGGAAATGAGTGCCCTAATGTGAACACTTCCCAACAGGAGATCCATGACGCCTTGCCAAGCTAGTGCCAGAACCCTCTGCCACCACTGCTCTGCCCAGAAACTGCCCTCAAATATTTGAGACATTCCTGGAATTAATAAATAAGTGCTGATTTGGCCTGGCTGGTTGCTGCCTGGTATCCCTGGCTGGCACTGCCTTACAATGGATGGCATTGTTATGTTGCAGCAATTCTTTTGCTTTTCTTCTTAAATTTCCTAGTGCTAGCAAGAGGAAGACTGATTAATTTCAACTAATGTGACTCTTGAATCAAAGATAGGACTCATTTTAAGGAAGCTTTTGTTGGATGCTTAGTCTATCAAACCAAGCATACTTTAGATTATTTGGCTCTGTGGATGATATGATCAGGCAGACACAACCATTTTGGTTGAACTCAGGTACACATTATTTTTGTACTGAAAAGCTGGACATGAAAAAAAGTTATAGCGCAGCCTCATCTATGACCAAGACTTTCTGTGCTATCTGGAAAGAGCTGCATAGTACAGTATGTTTAACTTTTCACAAAATGACAAAAAGCAAGTAAAAAGGACAAAAAAAGTTTGTCAGTCCCAAGTCATTGAAGCTGTAGTACTCAGAATGTGCTTTATGCAATATACATAAATGTCAGGTCACAATGCAAAAACTGGAAAAGAGAGTATTTTCTCCTGTTATTCTTTCATGCCATGAAGCAGCCCATAACACATCACTGAACTTGGGGCTCCTTGCTGGACTAAACAGAATAATGTATTTCAAACATTTCTTTAATGAATAAAACTAAATGTAGTACTACAGATATGGTCTGTACTTTTTAAAGCTGACTGATACAGAGCTAAGTTTCAGGGAAAGTTCATCAGAATGACTTTGGAAAACACCAGTTTTGGATCATACTGTTTGCTTTTCTATCCATGCATTTCCACAACTAGCTTTCATTTGCAAAAATGCTTCCAAATGTTGCTTAGTCAAGGCTCACAATGGCTAAGATGGGAGAACAGTGGCATGGGGCTTTTGTGATTTACTCATGGCCACAAAAGGAAAACATTGTCAGAGACAGCACTGGTAGAAACCAGGATTAGCAGAAAATTTCCTTGTATCTGAAACACGCTTTCATTGTCATAGAAATAACTGCTCAGATCACCCACACTTCTTTAAGACAAATACAGCCCTGATCCTATTATTTGAAAGTGTCTGGAAAGAACTAGCTTGCAAGGCAGATATATGTAACATGCATGGCCCTTTTACAGAGAGGAAAGAAGGACTGCTATGGGTATTCAAATTACATTCAAGCCTTCTCTGCCAAGCCATTTGAATTGAAGCTGCTAAATACAGAACTTCCTTTGGGTGCATGAAGGTACACTTGAATACTTCCATGTATTTATATGTAAACTATATATAATACATCTACATATGTTTGAGCAGGAACATACAATATAAAGTGACTAATGAACAATTCATTGGCATGGTAGCTAGCAGTGCTGTGTATTTGGAACTTGCAAACAAACTGGAAAGCATGAAAAGTAGCACTCCTGCTGTCTGGGCAGGAAGAAGAGCAATTATATGCCCCCCTCTCGCATCAATGTCTTAACAGTCCCAGATAGCAGTCTAGTCCCATATAGTGTTCAAAGGAATCCATATAGCATTTCTTTGATAAAACTGTCCTTTTCTATCTCCTGGTGAGACATTTGAAGTTGCCCCTATGACGTATATCACAGACTTCTAGCAGAAAGGATGCATGTGTAGGTAAGAGGAACTGCACTATGACCTGAACACGAACCAAGAGGCTCTGGGTTCTTGATTCATATGTTTCTGGGACCTGCAACCCATGTCATAGGAAGAATTTGTGCTTCCACTTACCTACTTATTAGAAGAGGAATGAAAATAATTACCCATAGCACTCGGGAGACTGAAAGGCTTGATAGGTGTATTTGTTGTGGTTATTTGTGCATAAAGTCTCCCAAATAGCATGGAGATATAGGGGGGGCAGATGCTCAATTTAGCCCTGTCCTCCCTCTCCAGTGGAGGTCAAGAATATTCATCTAGAAGAAAAGGTACAAAATCGAAGGAAACCTCTTGTCAGACCTTCCCAGAATACTCTCCTTCCTTCAGTGATTTAGCTGAGATAGCAAGTAATTTGGAAATAAAGGGTAACAAAAAAAAATTTAAACACTCTGGAAATATGGAAGAATACCCTGCATTAGTACTTGTGCTGTGAGCCTGATCACTGTCCAAGTTAAAGGGCTACTTCAATCAATCAATGTCAGCTCAGGGAAAATCCAACAGGAAAGCTCAAATTAGAAATGAAGAAGACCCACTATAATATTAGATAGTGTTCAACTCACTTACTGTAGCTATCTGTAAAGTCTGCATTTGGCCAGGCACCCTTGCTAACCAGTGGATAGAGACAGGAACCTACAAACAGAGATCTGTTCTTTCATAACAGGACTATCAAAGGAGGGGAATAATTCACACTCTGGAAGGGCTCACTTATCTGAATTTATTTTAGGAAAAAGTCTAAAATCCTGACTTAAAGATTTCCAAGTTAAGCAGGAAGGATTTCTACCCTTAGCTGCAACTTCGACTCTGTCAGCTCACAAAATAGTGATGGGTTAGACCCAAATGCTGGATTCCTGAACTTCAGAGATTGAAGGAAGTTTAAATCCCAGCTCACATCAAACTAGTCATACTTTTTCTGCATGTACATATTCCTGCTTTCCTGCAGGGGAGGTATGTGTTGGAGGAATTAATTTTTCTGCTGTAAACTGGCACTCTTTTGTTCCTTGTCATCTCATGGTGGTCTCAGCTACAGATGAGAAGACCAAAACACTTGGGATCCCTTCCTCTGTATCTACAAAAAGGATTTATGTATGAATCCCATTAATATTAGCAGAAGTATTGTGAAGAAATCTGCATTAAGAAGAGAACGGGACTCTGAGTTTAAAAAAAAAAAAGTCAAAGTTCAGACATCTGGGGATCCCTGTTACAAAGATAAAGTAGTAAGGAATGCAGCAAAACTTACTTGCTCAAGAACAGAACATCTAGCCTGATAAACTCAAGTTTCCTTGATTCAGAAGCAGAAACTGTAGCAAGTGAAACACTTTCAAGGTGGTTTCACTTTCATTTATAAAACCCCAAAACTGGGATAACTGACAGATGTTCGCACAGAAGGGAAAGCAACCCAAATCCCTTAATTTTTTTTAAATACAACAGAGAGTAATGCTATTCCCATTATCAGAAATGGATCATGAAGCTACTCTTCAGTTTGTCCAATCTCTGCTGGTGCAAAAGAAAGATACAGAGAGGTTCCCCAAGCATACTTTCCTGTTCTTCTCATTCCACCTGGAAAAGAACGACAAGCCTGTGCACAAGTTACTCCCAGTACATCCAAAGGCACTGCCTGTGGGGTTCTGCAGTGAATTGCCTGCCTACAGGGAAACCTTAGGAAAAGCTTTTAACAGATTCCTGCAAGAAAAATTAAATAGTTCTTCAGAGAACAGATGGAAGGAGAAAAAACATTTTTCCATACCCGGCACCTGCTCCAGCCTCATATAACTGGATGATTATAGCATTCCTGTCTTAAATCATTCTCAAAAGGGGACCAAGTTTAAACTTTACAAACCTCAAACCCTAATTTAACCAAATAAAATACCACTCAACCTCGTTGAATGCTTTATACGAATTCTTAAATAAAAGAGGTAAGTTCTTCTCGAGTAAGGCATCATATTTATTTTGACTTTAGACCTAGCACAAATCCTGCAACTCTGTGAATAAGAAAGAAAGAAAAATAAGAGTATTTTAAGTGCACTTGCCAGATTCCAAACTGGGTAAATGCAATTTTCTCATTTCAGTCCATTTTGCAGTTTCAACAGTCTTTTTTCTTTCTCTCTATTTTAGGTTAGTAATGCTCTTGTTTCTTATTCCAAAAGGGGTCCTGTGTTTGGTGGTTTTTTGTTTTTTTTTTTTTTAAGTAGATGATAAGATTCCTGTGCAGTTTCTTAAAAAATTCAAAACGCTAATTATGAAAACATGCACTTGTACTTACAGCTGGTTAGCTATTCCCCTGAATTTTTAGTCCTAGAGGACTAGTCACACACTTAAATAGTAAGCAGTTATAAGTATTCACAAGAGTTTATAAGTTCCACTAGAATTTTTTCAGGTAAAAAAACCTACCAAAATTCAAAATACTAATACCAGGGTTTATATTATTGCTCTGAAAATATCACAAATATATAACATAAAATGCATATGTAAGGTAAATATTGCAATATTTACAAATGCAGTCCCCAGCCAAACTGAGATATCCCAAAATCAGTGACATTCCCAAATTTCAGAAGTAAATCTTCGGAGCCATTATATATTGCAAATTGCAGTACACATAATGTTATTTTTATAATTGTTATTGGTAGCTTTTCATGTAGTTACTACTTTTGAATAAAAAAAAAAAAAGCATTATTGATCAGAACATCTATTTTGTTTTACATCCTTTTTAAACAAGAACACAGACTATTTTCAGTAGTACTCAGCTCAGAGGTACCTGCATATGCAGCCCTGACCAGGGCATACAGGCATTACTAGAAGCATTCCCTCTAAGATAAATGGGGTTTAGTGTAGGCTTATTGGGAACGTTCCTGGAGCTGGAACAACAACTGCACTGAAGCCAGTGAAAGTTCTGGGTGTGCCATTAAATGAGAAAGAAATACATCCCTGTGAGCTTGTACAATTTAGCAATAATCTAAACAGACTGCAAAACTCCTGCTGATACCTTAATTTGGATTTTTTTTTTAACTAGAAATTCTTTCATCTGCTTTTCATATAGCAACATCTTCATTTTGTCCAGCCTTTCACTCAGAAATATGGTCACATACATGGCCAAGACCAGGAACATAAAAATCCAACATTAAATTCTGAAGCACTACTTGCTTCTTTCTTGGGCAAAATTCCCTCTGAGATCTATAAGATTATGGGCTAAAAAAAGCTGCTGAGAATTTATCTTACTCAAATAACAGATGACATATTACGACACGGTCCTGTGACAGTCCACCCAAACTGGAAGAGCTGACATGCAAAAGGATTTCTTCCATGACCTGCCAATTGCACTCTGACCTCTTTTTAGTAATTTCCTTAGGCCTTCTGCTGGAATTCAAAACAGTTCTAAAGTCCATTGTCAAAAATGCAGACACCTTACGGAGCTTCACTTTCAAATCTCAGAAAGACACCTGCGTACCTAAACTGTTCTCCTCGCTCCCAAATGCTTTGTCCAGTAAAATGATAGAAAAGGACTGATTTGACAGGCTAGACACTGCATTCTACTGCTGAAATTAGGTATTTCTAAGCATCCATAAGTAACATTAAGACTAACCTAAAGCCAGTGTTCATTACTTAGTTCATTTTCTTTAAGAAAAGATATATTTCACAGAAATTGCTGTATGACCCAACAAGCTCCTAAAGTAAGCATTCTCTCCAAAGTTAAGCAGTAAGAATGTCACAACATTTTGTTGATGTGTATGTTGCACTTCACATTAGATGCCACAGAAACAGTCCAGGCTGGAAAATATTTGTGTGGATAGTAGATCACAAAAATAAATATTACATAATCAACAGAAATTCATATTTAAAAGAAATAATTCATCTGCTACTGGCTAAATGGATTATGTGCAGTTCTGGAGATGAGAATGATGTCTAATCTGCAAAGGCAAAAGACCTGAAGTAAACAGAAAATTTCTATATACATCTTATTTCTCTTCATCAAAATGATCTATTATGCTATGGAAAAGAATTTCTGGGAACAAAGCCTCTCTAAATTGTGAAGAAAATTCTCTAAAATAAGATAATAGGGTTTCCATTATTTGTTGCTTTGGAATTTTCCTGTACACAGTCAAAAACAAGCCTACCAGGACCTGGAAGCTGTACTACCTGCAGAAAAATTCCATGCAGCAAAAAATCAGAATCATTTAGGCTGGAAAAGACTTTAACATTGAGTTCACTCGTTCACCCAGCACTGCCAAGCCCACCACTAAAATGTGTCCCCAGGTGTCACATCTACATGTCTATTAAATACATCCAGGAGTGGTGACTCCATCACTTCCTTGGGCAGCATGTTCCAGGGCTTGACAGCCCTTTCAGTGAAGAATTTTTTTCTAATACCAAAACCTCCCTTGGTGCAACTTGAGGCCATTTCTTGTCCTATTGCTTGTTACCTGGGAAAAGAGGCTGACCCCCATCTTGCCACAACCTCCTTTCAGGCAGCTGTAGAGCGATAAGATCCCTTCCCAGCCTCTTTTCCTCCAGGCTGAACCCCCAGAGCTCCCTCAGCCTCTCCTGGTAAGACCTGTGCTCCAGACCTTTCACCAGCTCCACGGCCCTTCTCTGGACACCCTCCAGCACCTCAAAGTTTTTGTTGTAGTGAGAGGTCCAAAACTAAACACAGGATTTGAGGTGCGGCCTCACCAGTGCTGACAACAAGGAGACAATTGCTTCCCTGGTCCTGCTGGCCATGCTATTGCTGATACAGGCCAGGATGCCACTGGGCTTCTTGGCCCCCTGGGCACATGCTGGCTCATGTTCAGCTGCTGTCAACCAGCATCTCCGGGTTGTTTTCCACCAGGCAGTTTTCCAGCCACTCTGTCCCCAGTCTGCAGCAATGCCTGGGATAGTTGTGACCCAAGTGCAGGATTTGGCACTTGGGCTTGTTGAAACTCCTACTGTTGGGCTCAGTCCCTCAATCCAGCCTGTCCAGATCCCCCTGTAGAGCCTTCTTACTCTCCAGCAGATCAACACTCCTCACCAATCTTTGTGTTGTCTGCAAACTGACTGAGGGTGCACTTGATTGTCAATGAAGATAAAAAGGTCTGTCCCCAATACTGAGTCCTGGGGAACCCCACTACTGACTGACCACCAGCTGGATGAAATTCCATTCCTCACCACTCTCTGGGCCAGACCATCCATCCAGTTCTTTATCCAGTGAAGAGTGCACCTGTCCAGGCCAGTACAACCTCTCCAGGAAAATGCTGTAGGAAATGGTGTCAAAGGCTTTACTAAAGTCCTGGTAAACAACATCCATAGCCTTTCCCTCATCTACCAGGCAAGTCACTCTGTTATAGAAGGAGGTCATGTTGGTTGAGCAGGACCTGCCTATCCTAAACCCATGCTGGCTGAGCCTGATACCCCAGTTGTCCAGCATGTGCCATGTGATGGCACTTAAGATGATCTGGTTCCATAACTTTCCCCTGCACTGAGATCAGACTGACAGAGCTGTAGTTTCCTGGGTCCTCCTTCAGGCCCTTCCTGTAGATGGGCATCTCACTGGCTAACCTCCAGTCAACTGGGATCTCCCCTCTCAGCCAGGACTGCTGATACATGATGAAAAGTGGCTCATTCAGTGCACTTGGGTGGATTTCATCTGGCCCCATGGACTTGTGTGTGTCTAAGTGGTGTAGCAGGTCCTAACTATATTTCTCCTTGGATTATGAGGGCTTCATTCTGCTCACCATCCCTGCCTTCCAGCTCAGGGGGCTGGGTATCTGAGGAACAACTGGTCTTACCGCTAAAGACTAAGGCAAAGCTCTAACATTGCATTTAGTCAGCCAGACAAGGATTCTTTGCTTCCATGGGAATCAGTGTCCTTTCTGACATAATCTAGAACCCTGAAACCCCCGTTTTCTGTCACCTCACACCCATTTATATGTGTAGTTGTCATCTGTTTGATCAATAGACACGACAATGAGAAGGGACCCAAGAACTCAGTACATATAACATAAATCTATTAATTCTGTCCTCAAATCAGTGCCAGGCTCATGAATCAGTGTACTACCCTGAAAATACAAGCATTCCTGACAAAAATACCACCTTTCTTTGGAAATCCTAATGTTATAAATACGGCCTTACCATAAAAAGCTCATAGCCTTTTTCGGGTCAGTATTATTCTGACCTCCTCCTTTACATAAGCAGAAATAGTCCTGGGGGTGCTGTCACAAGTACTACCTTACATCAGACTCTATCAAGTAACAAAAAACATAATAAGGACCTTCTGAATGTTCCCCAGCAAATAAAAAGACGACGTAGCATATGAACCCCTGCACTCCTGAACCCTAGGTTTCATGCCTAGGCTGAAAATTCCATTGTAACTGCTGTATAAATACAGGATCTGGATGCTGATGATGGTGAATGCTGATCTTGTGGAAGTAACTACTACTGACTTTGCAGATCCTTAACACTATGTCTGGAGCAAAACAGTCAGGAGTTTCCTCCTACATGCTGCCTGTTTAGTGTGCAATACCAGGAGTTCTCATGGTGTCTATCAGCGGCACTCAGGAACCACAGCAGGAAAAAGCTTCCAGCAGCAGTCAGAAGCCCATGGAGCAGACACAAAACCTGTGTTTTGGAGAACTAGGCCTCCCTGAACCTGGAAAGCATTACCATATCTTGCTTTCCTGTGTAGGAAGCTCTTCACCTCCATTTTAAGCAAGACACGGCAAACAAGAGTCTGTGCCGTCTCCTGTAACATCGGCAGCATGTGACAGTCCAAGTGTTTGCTCGTGTCTCCTCAGAGTAGGTGCTGCAGATTAGACATGCCTATAAGAGAGAGAGTAGCTGAGGGCTTAGGATTTGTTTCGGGGGTGACCAAGAGAAGATGTGAGTTTGCTTATGCACCACGTCACCCCCTTGGCCTGATGAAAGCCGGCACACCTCCCCTCCTTCCCCTCTCCTTTAATCTCTGCATGCCGCTATGCGGAAGGTGCCAACTTGAGAACAGACAGTTCTGAAAAGAAGGCAATTAAAAAAAAAAAGGCACAGTACTTTAGAAATTTAAACAACAAGCCCTATGATCAAAATAATTCATAAAGGGAAGGATTTTATGAAGTCATTTCATGAGCACACAATGCCTTTTTTTTTTTTTTGCTTTGTTTTTTAAATAAATCCATCAGTACACATGCCAAGGCAACACATCTGAATACAATATCAGTAGACACACCCTGAATCCCTGTGCCTGTTCTCTCCCAAGTTACAGCAAAAGCTAAAACTTGGGCTTCATGCCTGAATTTTAACAATTATCAATTTCTTTCTTTTTGTTTGGGTGCGTTAGTTAAAACCTTTGTCTTCCCCTTTCTCCCTCTTTCTCCTCCTTTATGAGGGTTTCTTTTTCTCCTCTCATCATAAAAAAAAGAGATTTGAAAAATGGATTTTTCTCTTACTGACGGTAAGTGTGTCTGTTTAAAAAAAAAACCAAACAAAAAAAAACACCTAAAGAGATCTAACTTATAATGAATCCCTCTGGCATAAGGAAGCCTGTTCTAATCTCTCTTTATAGGGCTTGAGTGATAGTTTTGCTCAACGAGTATTGACAGGGCCGTCCTGTTTCTCAGGCTTTCATTTTCCCTGAGTTGGAAAAAGGATACAGTGCATTTTCACATTCTCCAAGTCTGCAGTTGTTTTTATATAAGAAGCAATTTGCTTGGGTCACATCAGGTCAAATGGGAAGCCTGCCCAGCTCTTGGTTTTAAAGGAAAAACATACAGAAAGACACAAAAACACAGCAGTTTCCTTCATTAAATTCCACTCTACCTGCCATGGGCTTGCAGCCACAATGGAATTTCCCACCCTGGCTGACCATAGCTAAACTTCTTTTTTTTTTCCCCTTTCAATAAAAAGTCTTATTAGTTTTCTTTCAAGTGAACTTTGAGGTAAGGGTTATTAAAGTCAATGCAATTGTCCATTTTAATAAATAAATAAATTTATAAAGGCCCTCGCAGGACAGGGGCCAAATGCTGAAGTCTTTATGGAAGCCCAGATTCTGATCTTTGTTACAATGCTGTAAGTCAAAAGCAACCCTTCTGAAGTTGTTGGAGTTGTGCCTGGGTAAAAGATCAGGATCTTGCCTCAGTTTTTAACTCATTTCTCACTCAGGGGAAACCTCAGCTGACTTTGGTATGAGTTTGCCTGCGTTAAGACTGCCTGTGAAGCACAGCGTGAGTCTGTCTCTGCAATGTGTTAAGCATTCTGCTGAGCTCTTCCAAACTCGCAGTGGCTTCAACACTTGAAAGGAATGGCACCCAAATAAGTCACTTTCTTATTACTTAGTAATTGCAAAAGTTACCAGAACTAGGAAAGCTTACTCCCAAGGAAAAGGAAAGCAGCCACAACACCCCCCAGCCTCGCAAACAGTCACTGAAACCTGAGGTGAAATTCTACCCTGAACTGCAAGAAGAAGATGCTGATGAAGTGACTCAGTATGAACATTTTTAAGAACAATAGACCCTGAAGATGCTTCATTGATTTCAATACAGCCCTTAGGAGGACCATAGCTCCTTGCTTTGCTTTGCTTATGATTTCACTGTACACACAGGCAAAGGGGGGGGAAAAAAAAAAGAGAGAGAGAGAGAGAAAAAAAGGGGATACATCCTGAACCAGAGATGAGACTGTTTCTTCTAAGATGCTAAAAAGGTGTCTAATTCAAATTCAGACCTATCTAACTAACAAAGCATTTTTATCTGACCTCTCTCTGCTGAGCACCCAGTTATTCCCACTGCTTTGCTACTCGTTTGCATTTAACTGCAAATGCTGTAATTAAGTTTGCAGAACAGTTTCCATTCAGACTGTTTGCCCGGAACTTTCTGCAAAGTTCTCCTTTTGGGCTGAAAGACTGGCTGCAAATGATGCAAAGTGTAAGGCAGATTTGGGGCAGGTGGAACGATAGTGGAGGGTCTGCTCAGTCTTAACAGGCCACCACAAGTGGGTGGCCCCCTCCTTTTCTCACAATTTTCTCCACTCTGAAAAGCTGTTGACCTTTTTTTTTTTCCTCCTTACAATAAATTAAAAAAAAATAAATAAAAAGGAGAGGGAAAAAAAAAAGGACACTTGGCTCAGTGCCTCTGTATCCTCTGTTTTCCAGACACTCGTGTGTGAAACAATGGCAGTTTTGCCTGAATCAGGACTGAGGATTGCTGAACTTGGCCTTTGAATGATTTTTTGGACTTACTATCGTGACTTACATCCAGAGATCACAAATTGGTTTGCACTATTTATCACACCGGGCAGACCTTTGAAGCAGTTTGAGCCGTATGAGAGCAGAGCCACTTCTTCCCTTGCAGTCTCCTTCCCCTGGCAGCCTAAGAAACAAATGAGTTTTTACAAATTTCATATAAGCTCCTCAGTTTCAAAGGCTGGCTAGTAAGATACTGCAAAGTTCTCTATTTTGTTTTCCTACGGTCAGATGGTTCTTTTCTTTTTCTTTTCTCCCTGCTCTCTCTGGTGTCTGTTTTTCTAGTTGATTCATCTATTATCCCTCTTTATGTAATTAAATTTCTCTACTCAGTGTGTCATTATGCTCAGGCTGTATTGTGCTCTGTCACCTCCAATTCCTTTCCTTCAGGAACTCCACATCCCAATTCCTCTTTAAAGTTGCTTGCTGAAGCATTTGTCCTTTCAGCATCCCCATACGTTTATAAACTGGAGATTAGTTCACTTTGTCTGACTTCCAAAGCCATTTGCTGCTTGAGACCGTTTCACAAGCTTGTCTATTCATGTGGATACACACAAAAAAAATCAACTATAATATGAATAAGGAAGAAGAAACAGCAGTTGCATGGAACAAACACCAAGTGAGGGTGAAATTAGTAACAGTCACAGTTTTTACCAATGTTGCCCTGCCTGAACTATTTTACTTTGATATCTCTTTATACAGTAGGATTTCAAAAGTTAAAAGGATAATATACTTTTTTAGTAGAACCAAGTGATGTACCATAACATTTAGCTCGTGATTCCAGCATTTCTATACTGAAGAGTCTCTAAACCCACAAAGTTCTGCCTAGATGATTAATCTGAACACTCTGCAGTTCCCCAGAGCAGTCCATTATTTGCCAAAAAGCCTTGAAAACTTTCTACTAAATTCAGGATTTTGAAGTGATGTCTGGCTAACAGATGTGCGTGTTCTGAAACTTCTAGTTATACCTCAAAACAAGAGTTCTTTCAACAGTTTAAATTCAAATCAATGCAAAACTCCTATTGAACTAAAAAGATATGCACAACTCTTGAAATAGGGAACTGGGCTTGAGTGTCAGACACTTTGTATGTAACATTAGACTAAATACAGAAATTCCAGTCTCCAGATGTATCCATCAAATTGTTTCCATTATTTGCAGTTTATTAATATGTCAGAAGTAAAAAAAAAAAAAAAAAAGTTTTCAAATGGTTTACAGGAGGAATGATGCCTGCAGTCAGATGCAGCCCCATTAGCTACCATGAGCAGCAGAAGGCCTGCAAGATGGTCTCCTTTCCCTTGAGGATGGGGCTTGGAGCGCCCTGGTCTAATGGAAGGTGTCCCTGTCCATGGCAGGGTGATTGGAAGGAGATGATCTTTAAGGACCGTTTCAACCCAAACCATTCTGTGCTGATAAGATGTGACCTTTACGGCAATCTCCACAGCACACTTCCACTCCCCTGCAACGGCCTCACCCAATTTGCACATCACACACTCCATTTTGCCGCTTTAATCCCCTCGGGACCTGCATTTCTTCTCACAGAGATGCACAGTGCCAAAACCTTCCAGGGTCTGTATTCACCATCTGAAAGACTCAGAGGGAAACTGGATCATCTCTGTGCAACCACAAATGCTATGAAGTAGATAGAGGTGAGAACCAGAACATTTTGCATATCTGGTGCAAATCTCTGCATAGTAAATGGCTCATCACAGACTAATGATCTATTGGAGAAGGAACCTGGAGACCACTGAAGTCTTAAACATGTGCCAGCAGAGCTTCCATTCTGGTCAGGGAAACTTAGCAGCCTTAAACACCACAACTGACTAAGTAAATATCTTATAATTTTATAAATGACAGCAGGAATGGCTGCAATTATGCTTATTAGCAGATAAAAATGTCTCTAAAGGATTGGATTGGGGGGGGCTTATAAAGCAAAACAGGAAACAGGCTCATTGAACACATCTGTGGTGCATGGTTAATCTAAGCCGAAGCCTTGTGTACGTTCATTTTCCATGCCAAGCATGATCAGTATAAGACATGATTATAGTCTATCAGTTCTAGGGGTTATAGCTTGAACCACTACAGAAAACTAGCTTAAAATTATAATCATGTTAAGATATTACATGTATTTTCTTAAAGATCTGCTTAGCAATTTCATATTTTGACTGCTCCAACAATATTCCCAGAATCAAGCCTTTAAAACTGACTACTTCATTATTTGTGTTGCTTAGGATTTTTCCGAAGGCAGAGTAGAAAAGAAGTTTCAAAGATGTTAAAGTTGTTCTCTATAAACTGCTTGTGCTGCATACAGTTTGATTGAAATTCCTCATAATTTATGATTTTTACAGCCCTCAAGATTGGTAAGCACAGAAAAGAGAAAGTAAGAGATATTAATCAACTGTAGCTCAATGATTTGGATATTTAGGATAAACCCATGGATCCAGAAAGAAAACACTTACAATTGATTTCAATATATCTGGGATTTCAGTTTTCTTATGTGCTTAAATTATAGATAATTTAATTACTGAAGTACCTAATTGATAAAATAACTGGGCAGAGACAAAAATGTCACAAATTATATGTTAACCACCAACAAAACCAATATTTACCCTTTTAATTCTCTTACATCAAGAGTAACCAGCCTTCCTGCCTTTAAAGCCATGCACCATACCTAATCTCTACACAGCTGAAAGCCACAAGACACATTCCACAGACAAAGAGAGATATGAGTTATGGAACCTCCAAAAGCAATTCACAAGTTGGAGATCACAAACTCTCTCAAGGATCCTGCTGTTTTACTGCACAACTGGGCTGAGCCGAGCTTGCAGCTGGGACGCTGAGTGAGTTGCTAATATTGGCCTCCCTGGTCCTCGCAGTGAGGGACGGAAATGATTCAGCGGTGCCCTGTGCCAGCACAGCCCTGCTGTGCCTCGTGCATCATCCCTCCTCAGCCCTGGAACTGCGCTGAACTTAAAGTGCTCACACGCCTGAATACAGCTAAATACTAAATGTCTTTGTTATCACCATTAGGAGACCTGTGGATTAAAGGTCTGTGGGTCTATACTGCTTGCTGTGCCGAAGGGTAGATATACCTGGACCCAGCTCAGGACAAGTAGAAATAAGCCCCACAGGGGTCTTTAATGGAGGAAATCAATTCGCTGCCTAATACGAATATTTGAAGGTTTTTATTAAAATCCCAAAAATTTTACTGCAGGGCTGACATTGTAAGGTAGGTGAGGATACTTGGACTTCTAATTTAAATTTTATCAGTCACCACAACTGAAATACTTACATTTTTGTTCACGTTTCAAAACCTGCGAAGATCATACTTTGTATTAATTTAATAATAGTATCATCATTTCCCCAAAATGTGCAGTTCCTGCATCAAAAAGAACTAGTTGAGTACTATGTTTGAGATGCTAAAGCTGTATAAATTCTCTGGAAACATTCAGCATTCACTTGCTCAGAATGGCAAGTTTCAGTGAGATTTTCCTTGCTTTAATCGGTTTGAGCTAGCTCTTTGGCATTGTCTTATAAATAATAGAAGCTACACACTGCGCTTTTATAACATCATTCATCTAAGGATCTCATAACTTAATTAAGAGAGACACTGTCAGGTTAAAAATCATATATTTTTCATTAAGTAATTTCCTTATCTATGTTACTAATAACATTTTAGGCTATTAAGCTGAAACAAATTCTTAAAATCTAATTTAAGATCTACTACCAGCATGTATATATTATATATATACACACAGCTGGTTTACTCTCTGAGATATTAAAACAGATGTCCTAGCTTTACTTTTGTTTCAAGTCGGTTTCATTTACATATTTTCATGTGTGAACAATGTTCTTCCTTGGGAGTGGTATAAACACTCCACAAGAACATTTAAATGCAAACAAAAAGCTGTATTAACATCTAAGAAAATAAAACATATGTTTTTGTTAACATAAGACTTGCAAAGATTCAACAATAAAACTATAATTTTGGGGAAAACTGCCGAACATTGTGTGGTGGTTATTTTAACTTTTTCTAAAGGGAGGGTGACAAGTACTACTTCTGTATTGCTTCATTATAGGAGACCACAGATCTGTTTGCTGTGAGGGAATACATCGTTAATAAATTAATTCCACTATATTTGAGCCTTTTCAGAGATCCAGAAATGTGCTGTTGCTTCAGAGAGCCTTAAAGCAGAGGTTTGCTTTTGCTGGGAGAAGCTGGCTCTGGGGAAATTTAGCATAATGAAGTTGCTGCCTGTCAGAGTTTAGCTACACTCTAAGTTGTGGAAGCCTACACGACACTTCTGTAACAGGCGGACAGCACCCAAAACACCACAGGGTCTCTTGGAATCCATATAAATTAAGTGTAACATCAAAAACTACAATACATATTTTTCCAGTCTTCACTTAATGCAGGGGAAAACTAAGACACATGATCAAAGTCGCACAATGAGTTGATGGTAAAACCAAAATAAAATCCACAGCCCGTACCACTCACTCCTCACTAAACTACTTAGTTTCTTCCTGACATTTCAATGTATTTTTATGAAGAACAAAAAAAAGCTACTTTTCACTTGTACTCTTACTAGCTAATACAGCAAGCAAGATGGGGTTTTGACTTCCAGTTGGCCATTTTGCTTTGAAAAAGAGTCCTTGTCTTTTCTCCTTTCCTGAGGTTCAGTGATCAGCAAAGCAACTGTTCACTTGAGGACCCAGAGCTCCTGATGCACAGGCAAAAAGGAGTTTTACATTTCATGTTGCTTTTTAATGGTCCATTGCTCAGACATCAGTCCCAGGAGACATACTGCCAACTACCAAACTTTTTAAGCAGGTGGGGGCTGAAAGGGGAAGCAGGTCATGGAGTCAACAGCAGCAAGTCAGCTCTGTCTACTGTTTAAAAAGAAAAATGCAAGAAGACTGGAAATAATTAATACAAATAATAAAACATACAGCCTAAAGGCCTTTCAAGAGCTGGTGAGGAGCCACGGAGGTGTGCTAAAGCCAAGAATGGTGGTACAACCTGATATTCAAAACTAAACACCAAGCTGCCATGCACAAGAATCCCTTAGATGCGAAACACTAGGGTTCTTCAGCATTAAATGAGACCACCTTCAAACTCAGCTGCAAAAGTGACATGTTCAAGGTTAATCCACTTCACAGCGAAGAGACAGTATGAAACTAGGCCAAGGACCACCTTCTACCACAGGAAGAATTAAAGAAACATATTTTTGTTCTGCCTGAAAATGTGTTTCATGCAGTAAATGTGTGAGCTTTCAGAGGTCCCCTTTTGCTGGCTGATTGCAGTAGTGGGACGTCAATGTATATTTCTTTGCTCATAGCCAAACCTCTGCTAAAACTCTCATTATTTCACACTAGCATCATCTTATGTCAGAGTCAAATACACCTGCAGGAGAGCCATAGTTTTCAAAAAGGGCATGAAAATGTATTCAGGATGCTACAAAATATGGATCCCTAAAACAGGATACAATTTTTCAGGTTAGAGACTTTTTATGTTGCACCTGGATTCAGGATCCAAGACATAACAGCTAAGAATCCATGGCATGGGTCTGAACAGTGGCATTCCTGTGTCATCTGCCAAAGAGAAAGTTGCTTGACAGGCTTGGTTAAGTCTCTCAAATTATTGTTGTTTTGTTTTCTTAATCAGTAATGCACAGGAACTTATCTTGAGTGACGGTGCTTTAGTACTATGAAGTCCAACTATCTCTATGTACACCTCAGCCAAGCTAGCCAATGACAACTACAGATAGAATGATGCTTTTCAAAAATGTATTTTGTGTCTTTATGTTGGTGTCTTAAAAGTATGAGGTCTGATTACTCTGGTATTAATGTGTATAATTGTCTCATTAATCAGCACAGACCTTTTTCAACTCTATGTATGCTTCAGCAGTGAATAAATTGTAACAGTGATGGTATTTTTCAAGTGAGATGATTTTTAAATGTCACACACACATGTATGTCTGAAGATATCTGCCTTTCTCCCTGGCTATTCCTAAGACCAGAATACTGAATTTAAAAGGTAGCTTGTCTAATACAGCAAAATCAATCCTAAGGGTCAAGCACAGCTATTACTTTCCATGCCCACTTTGCCTGCTTTAAGGCTATGTTAATGCCCAGAAAGCAAATTTAATCCTGTATTTCTATGCCTAGGGGAGTTTCTCTTCGAATTTAAAAACAAATCCCTAGTTCACAGTTTTAAAAATACTGCTGAAACCAAAGTAAAAGAGAAAAAACCAACACATTAAGACTTGATACAACTTAAAGTTCATATTTACTGAAATTACCAAGGAAGAACATCACAGCAAACTAGCAGTACCTATTTGCAAGGGAATTTAAGACTGGTATCCTGGTGGATATCCTTTTCTCATGGACAGGCTGAGCACACGGGGAAGATGTTCCCAGTGCATCACTCTTAAACTGCTGAAACTATGAGCCTGAGCAACCACGAGCCAATGGACTCAAGCCTTTACACATAAAGGTAAGAAAATTGAAGTTGACCATTATCCTAACATAATCTTGTTGGACCACCACATGGTGATATTTGCTACGTGTGTCCAGTTCAAAGTGTTGCAAAACACAGGTAGAAAACTTGTGTTTTCAGAGTTGAGCACTAACAACAAAAAGCTTGGTTTTTCAGTGCTGATTACACAGGAAACCAAATGAGTTTCTATGTTCCAGTGGCTGAAAGCAAAGATGATTGTATTTCACATCTTTCTCTCCTTTGCCCATATACTCTAATTTTCTCCCCCAAACAGGCACTGTCTCATATAGTTTCTCCCTTGCTCCTGGATTCCTCCAGCCTCTCTGTCCATAACCAGCTACCAATCCATGGATCTACAAGGTGTTCATATTCTCCCTTTTCTCTTTCACCATTGCATGTGCCTGCAGCAGGGATCTCTCCCCCAAGAGCCACCCTCCTGTCAGGTTATGGGGAGCCCAGTAAG
The DNA here is from genome assembly GCA_013396735.1 of Grallaria varia. Classification (NCBI taxonomy): domain Eukaryota; kingdom Metazoa; phylum Chordata; class Aves; order Passeriformes; family Formicariidae; genus Grallaria; species Grallaria varia. The sequence continues at coordinate 264,208 of VWZG01005385.1, read as the reverse complement.
GCAGTAGCTGCTGCAGAAATTCCCTGCTGGGAATGGGTCCCTCTAGGGTTCATGCTAAGAACTAAAATGTAGCTTTCTGGTCTGCGTTTGACTGAGATCATCATCAGACAATATAGCCACTAATTATAACTTTGCCTTTTCCCTCACCTCTCCCTGAGCCACTTTCCTCTCTTCCCTATGAGGAGAGCTAGAGACAGTGAAGTGCATCCTTTGGGTATGTAAGGAAAGCCTCCTTCATTAAATGCTATGAAGTGCTTTGATATCCTCAGAAGCGTGGTGTTATTTAAGTGCTAATCACTCTAGTCTTCAGTATGTCCAAAATTATTTCACTTGTTACCAAAAAGCTCCGTTGTCACACATTACACTGCTGTTGCACTGAAAAATAATTAACAGCCTACATTTTGGGGTCCATTATTTGAGCTGTCTGCCTGATTAGGGAATTATCCAGAATTCCCAAGTTTTCAACAGGGAAATTAGAAAACATTAAAAAGGTAGGCCAGGGAACAGCTCTATGAAACAACTCATACAAGAAATGATAAAAGACATCATTCCTTCCAAACACTTAGACAAGGCAGTAGGTAAAAGTCAAGGCCATCGGATGTAACAAGCACCCTATATGATAATTGAGGAAGGCAATCTTTTAGATGAAGTCCCGAAGATTATCAAACTGAAGTATTCTGTAAACCATGTTTAAATAGCTAGAAATCCTACAAGTTATGAAGAACAGCAAACAGTGCTCAAAACGAGGTCTAACACATGGCTATACCATTTTCAATTTCAAACAACATAAAAAATGACGTGTATACAAGAGAAACAATCTCTAGCACTTGGAGCACTATCAAATGAGGAATTCATTGTCTCCTCTTGCTTGTTCAGAACTTCAACTCTTTGCCTTTCTGGATGCAACTGACTTCATCATCTTGAAGTCTACCTAAGACACTGTTACACTTGTAAGTCAGAGTCAGTATCCTTGACTGACCCCAATGAAACCAGGTGCGGCTGAAACTGCATCCAAACAGACCTCGGACCTCAGTGCCCACAAGAGTATGACCCGCATCACTTCCTTATCCTCCAGAGCTCCCAGATTCAGTTAGATAATACTGGGCAAATACTTTGGTTACCAAAAATTCCCCCATCAGATCACCTTCCCCGGAAAAAAAACCCCAAACCCCAACATAACAAACCTAAACCACAAAAAACCCTAGGTAAAGTACTAGTGATACAGAAAATTCAATAAATAAATAAACCAACCACTAAGCTTACAAATGGTCTACAAGTAAGCTGCAAATTTGCACAAAATCAAATCTATAGTTGGAAGTAGAGGAGAAAATGTCTTCGAAGGTAGTACAGCTGTTAAGAATCTGAACTTCAAGATCAAACTCAGCCTCTGAGGAGAACTAGTCCGGGAAGGGGCATCTTTCAAAGACTCTTTTCTTACATTCCAAACTGGTTGGGTTTTTTGAAGGTTTTGGTGTTGGTTGTTTTTGTTTTTTGGTTTTCTGTTTTGTTTTTGTTTTTTTCCTAACATTCTCAACGCTGTAGAAAGTCATCTTTCTTTTCTTTCTATCTCCAACTCCTGACTTCCAACACTGACAGCCAGGCCAGCACCCAATGCATTCTGCCTCCAGCCACTGTGGAATTTCTCACCCTGGCACCACATGCCCAGCTGTGCTCATGGAAGTGGAAAATCTGACAGCACTGTCAAAGACACAGCTTGGGATAATTGTTCCTCATAGTTCCTCTGTCCGTGAACATTCACATATTGCTCTCACAGGATAGCCACTATACCTCTTATATTCCTCTGCTTGCAGCCACAGAATTCCTCTTTGCCATTAAAGCAGCAGTTAAGTATGTTATAATGTGAGAAAAGGTTTAAAAATCTTGAGCAGATTAAAACAAAAAACTTCATAACTGTATCTCCTTTAATAAGGTCTTAGTACAGCATAAATACAGAAAGAAAAGTAGAAAAGAAACCAAAAGGTACCTATGTTTATCTAACACAGCTGGATGTCCCTCTGTATGCCTGTAAAGTGCCTGTATTTTACATTACGTATGGATGTAAATTACAGGCATTTTACACGCCTGTAAATTCCTTATTTTATAAATGCAATATATAGATTAAACTTCTGTTAATACAAGGAAGAAAAAAAATCATTATTACACTACGAACTCGTAGGTGTAACTTGTAAACAAAACATAGGAAAAAAAAGATGTGCAGCAACGGACAGCCCAGTGGACATCTGGAGCCCATGCAACAGATCCCAGTATGAGAAACCATTTTCATCAGAGATTTACAGTATCCACTTTCAGACCAACCAAACCTTGGTATCTATCGAACTTCTTGGGAAGGCTACTGTTACCATCGTGCCTGAGCTCCCATACACCTCTAGTGCCTCCACCCCAGTGCCCTGGGAGGCAGAGCATGGTGTTCCCCCAGGGCCCTCTGGAAGAGCAGTGGCAAAATATGAGACAGCCCAGGGATTATATGTGTCAGGCTGGTACACTGTTTGATTTTAGTCTTAAGTGCATGCTACAAGTTTTAGAGTGTTTTTTTAGGGGCACAGAACTGAAAAAAAAAAAGAAAGATGCCAACAAAAATCCCGCTCACTCCAGCGGGACAAGGGCTGCACTTTCTAATGTCCTCCACTGATTTTCCTCCACTTTTCCCTGCCCCCTTTTCCCCAACCAGTGATGTTGTACCTGATTACTCGCAAGTCATCACTTTCTCTTTTTTTTTTTTTTTAATTTTTTTAAAAATTATAGCCAATGCTTAAACTGTCAAAACCAAAGTCATGACTGGAAGGACATTCTCTCTGCTGCTTCCTTCTGTTCCTTTTGCTACAGGTAAAGGTGCCATTGTTAATTGAAGAGGAATAAACAACATTCCTACACTACCCAGAGAACTTGAACGACAGTTTCTTGAGCAATTTTCCAGCCTCGTATCTGTGCACGCTGCTGCAAAGGTGAGCCTTGTGCTGATCTCAACACTTTCAGGTGAAAGTTCATGTTAATAGAGAAAACTAAGCTATGCAGTTTCACACCACGTCTGGCTGGTTCCAGGTCAGGCCTGATCTCCCATCAGAAACAGAGATGATTTGAAACCAAAAGAATTTCACTAAAGACACTCAAGTATTACACTGGTATCTCAAAGCAGCTTTGGTGATCCAGAAGACATAAATAAATAGCTGATGCCCATGTGTGGGAAGCAATGCTGTAGGTAATATATTCAATGATATACATAGTCTCTACCTCTTTTAGTAGTCCCAACAAGGGTCTCCTCCATTTGTTTCTATATAGAAGCAGGTACAGTCTAGCTATTCATGTATCAGTAAGTCTCTTTGAAAAACTAGTCATGATGTGAGGTGATGAAGAGATAACTTAATGACTAATACAGCTCTTAAAATGGAGGTGCACAAAATCCTTAATCACTTGATGAAATCTAGGCAAAATCGTATAAAACATGCATAAATAATGAATGTATTTAGTGCAATGGATGTCTTTTCCTATATATTTTGTATGCTATGTATTGAAAGAAATGAAAAAGCTTGAAGTAGATACAAATACATGCACACACACAGAGAAAATTATGTGGCCCTTTCTAGCATGAAAAGGAAATTATTAAAAGTTGGATAAACAACAACGGAGGATATGACAGGGGCAGCTGGAGAACCACACTGGGGGACAGAACTTCTAAGTGAATCCACACAAAAAAATGTCTCCCCTGACAATCCGTTGTTCTTCAAAGAGAATAATGATTCTAGAGATGAGTTTGCATTTGTCTTCGGATGTCACAATAAATGCTAAGAAAGCAGCTGAATGAGAGTTATTATTTCCTCTAAGCAACGAAGGATTTGGGTAGACTGTCAGAACACCAGCATCCGCAAACTGAGAGCAGATACAAAGCAACAGCAAGTAGTGGGAAGCTCAGGATCTGTCCAGGGCCCTGGGAAAGGAAGATGAAAGAGGCCATGGGGCAAACTGGAGATCTGAGAAAGGTAGATCTAAGAACCACAACTCCAAGGCAGCTGTTAAATCACGAGGGGAATAGGAACATTGTTTGAGAAAGCAATCACAGGAGGCATAATGTTTTCCAAGACCAACAGAACATAAATGCATGCAAACTGGCAGAGAATGCGCACCACAGAGGTCCATGCTACTTGGTTGGAATAACTCAGACAGTTTGGAGGTACTGGGGCTGCATCCAAGTCCTTACCCTATTCACACACACGCTACTCTGAGCACAGCAGAAGGACTCGTAAGCCCTTGGTGCTCAAGAGTATCACAGCTATATTATGGGCTACCTAATCCTCCCTCTCTAATTGAGCGTGCTGGGCAGAACATAAATCCAGCCCTACCTCTCAGTAACAAGATGCTTTTCCAACTGGCCTGATGGAGTACTTGGCCTGATGATGACTCTCACAGTCAGATGTGCAATCTACCCTCTGGCTCCCTCTTGGTTTGGACTCATTGCCTATATACTCTAATACCCAAGACTGCAAGAGATAAAAGAGAGATTCCTGCCTGACTGTATAAGACAATATGTTACAGACAATAGGTAAGCCATGTCCTTGTCACCTGCTGTTTGTAGAAACCGGCCCTTTCCACTGCACACTCTGGCCTGCAGTGCTCCTATATGAAAGAAGGCAACTGTAAATGACATGAAATAATCTTTAAAGACACTGTATGGCAGCTGGAAAAACATCACAAATTGACCTAACGATGTAGGATGCAACCTCCCACTTGGTAAGGCTGCTTTGGAGTGTTAGTGTCACAACGCTAAGGAACCTGTTTCACAATCTGCTAACTTTCACAGCACATCTGAATATCTTTGTTTAATCAGAACTAAGTCTGAAATGGACTATGGTTTGTGTTACGAAAGCATAAAAATATTTTTTAAATCCACAGCCCTGCCCTCCGCCCCCATACCATTCTATCAAAACATACAGAGGAAAATGTTTACAAGTTATAATCTTCCAACTAGGCTTAGTTTCCTGTATATACTTCAAATGCAATGTCTAAAGAACACACACATACAAGAATCTAAAAACGCAGGTGGGGGCTGCACAGTGCTGAGCTCCAAATTTTAGATGGGAACCATGTTATCTTCTCATACGAGGGCTTCGGTCTCACAGTTTTCCCCAGTTACAGTTGGGTTATGAGATGAAGTTCAGACTAAAGCTGAATGAGAGAGTATCACACTGCTACTGCTTCTGTATGTGAAGGTGCTCACAACGAAGGGAAAACTCAGAATGACAGTTTAATTTGGCATTTTCAAAGCTGAGATTTCTTCATTTCAAAGACTGAGGTAAGTCTGAAAATTTCAAAATATCTAGCACACATCAAAAACAAGAAAACGGAGCAGTCACCAGAAGAGAGTCAAGTGCTTAAACTATGACAAAGAAATAATTGACATAGTATATTTGGTTTGTGTGGCAAGGCTTTGTTAGCTGCCAGAAGAATCCCCTATGTCCAAGAGACCCAAGGCCAGATGGCTCCAAGATGAACCCACCACTGGCCAAGGTCGAGCCCATCAGTGACTGTGACAGCACCTCTGGGATAACACATCTGAAAAGAGGGATAAAAAGCTGCAGAAGAGCAGCAGTAGAAAAGAGTCAGAATATGTGAGAGGAACAACTTTGCAGACACCAAGGTCAGTGGAGAAGGAGGGGGAGGAGGTGCTCCAGGCACTGGAGCAGAGATTTCTCTGCAGCCTGTGGTAAAGACCATGGTGAAGTAGGATGTGCCTCTGCAGCCTACAAAGGTCCAGAGAGGAGCAGAAAGCCACCCGCAACCCATGGAGAACACCACACTGGCACAAGCGGATGCCTGAAGGAGGCTACATCCCCACGGGAAGCCCACGCAGGAGCAGGATCCTAGCAGGACCTGTGGCCCCACGGACAGACAAGCCCATTCAGACAAGCCCAGGTTTGCTGGAAGCACTTGTGACACCGTGGGAGATCCACCCACACTAGGGCAGTCTATTCCTGAAGGACTGCACCCTGTGGAAGGTACTCACGCTGGAGCAGCTAATGAAGAACTGCAGCCTGTGGGATGGACTCACACTGGAGAAGTTCATGGAGGGCTGTCTCCCATGGGAGGGACCCCATGCTGGAGCAGGGGAAGAGTGTGAGGAGTCCTCCCCCTGAGGAGGAAGGGGTGGCAGAGACACTGTGTGATGAACAGACAGCTGCCCCCATTGCTCCTCCACCACTGCAGGGAGGAATTAGAGAAAAACAGGAGTGAAGTGAAGCTGAAGAAGAAAGAAGGGGTAGGAGGAAGGTGCTTGGAAGATTTGTTTTTATTTCTCACTATCCTATGTTGATTTGACTAGTAATAAATTACGTTAATTTCCCCCAAGCTGAGTCCATTTTGGCCATGATGGTAATTGGTGAGTGATCTCTCCCTGTCCTTATCTCAACCCATGAGCCTTTTGCAATATTTTCTCCCCCCACCGCCGTCCGGCTGAGGAGAGGAGTGATAGAGTGGCTCTGGTGAGACCCCAGAGACTAGTCAGGGTCAGCCCATCACACACGGAACTGGGTTTTTCCCCATTTTACTCTCACAATCCTGTGGTAAACCATTTCACTTCAACTTTGGTTTAATTCAGGAAAAAAAATATTGAAAACTCTTATGCTCAGAATGAGCACATATTAATCTTTTGTTCTGAGTAATAAGGTGCAAAGAAATGTAGTCCTGGCAGGATACTAATTTCTGATGTTGTCAATTAAAAAACTTCTCCTGGTGTTTTGAATGGAAAAATCTCTCAGAAAGTGTTTTTATCAAAGCACCCAGTTCCAAGTCCTGGATTATTAGGTTAAGCTCCGTCAGCAGAGAGACCAATATAAATGCTTTTCATACCATCTGCCTTGATGCCTTGACAAAAAAATAAAGAAGAGGAGAAAATATGTAAGTCCAAAATACTGTGATTTTAACCCATTTCCCTTCAATACAAAGCTGGGAAATTCAGGTCCTAAAAATATAAAATGAAAAACACATGATTACTTTTTTCTTTTTATCTTTCCCCAAAACCTTACAGAACCTCTAAAATCACTCAGTGTTCCCAGGACCTGATTTCTTTTATATTTTAAAATCAGAAAAGCAACTTTAAATACATACACGCACTAACAATTTTCTTCACTCCCTTTTGCTATTCCAAAAAGAGCTTGTTACAGTGCATTATTTTACCTGGTGTTTATTAGGAGGCTCTATACAATTACCAAGGTTTTGATTTTCCTGTTTAAAACCAAATTAGGGTGGTGTGCAGGGCCTTGCAATATTAGGCAGTAACTCTAACAGCTAATGATGGAGGACAATGCCTTAGTGAAGGCGTTAGCAATCCATCTGGCCAATTAAAGAGTAACTTAGGCAGAGCCCAATACTATTTCTCAATTATGGTGGCTGTGACATCAGGAGTTGAGAAGCAGTGAGATTTGGTGTGTAACAATAAAGTGAATCCATACGGAGAAAAAGCAGGGAAGAGCTGCTGAAATCCCACAGCAGAGGGGAAAGGGAAAACAGTATCAGCCAGAGACGTACCGTGACTTATCAACAAGAAAGAGAGCTGGACTTTAACGAAAACAAAACAGGTCAGACATGAAACAGGTACTGATAAAGTCCATCTTCCTACAGATTTACTATCAGAGCCTGTGAGTGCTACACAATACAAGTACAATTGTCATCGGCCTCCTCTGCCACAACAAAGACAACGCTCTCGGTGAGCAAAAGACAGCATGTGCTGTGACTCTGCTGGAGCAAAGCCTGTGCTGCCCAGCCAACTGTCCTCTGCAGAATATGCTCAGCTGATAAGTTCTGCTTGTCTTTCCCTCAGCAGGGGCACTAATTTCAGTTTTTCGCCTCTCCTTAGATACCCATTCTGTAGAAAACGAATCATCTTTTCAGTTCTCTCCGACTTGGCTGAATGAGATCGGCACACTCAGCAGCTACGTATGGGTGTGACAGATGGGCACAGGGACAGGCAGTCCCGTAAACTTAGATGAGATAACTTGGCAACAAGTACTCCAGAAATCTGAGGTGTTTAAAATCTGGAAGTGGATTCAAACTTTAGCTTTAGCAATGCCCAAGGTAGAGAGAGACCAAGGCCTTGTTCTGTTTTCTGTCTTCCCATTTGGATGTCTGTACGTCTGACCATGCACTGTTCTCTCTTGAGGGTTCTTTCTCATGACTGCAGAAGCAGGCCAGCAGGATTTCCCGTCGCTTAATTTGGATCTGGATACCACACAGGACTACATGTATTTCATTTCATATCACAGACTATTTTAAAACTTTTTTTTCCTTATCTTGCAGCTTCAAAAGCATCTAACTGGAACTCAGAAGTCAATAATAGCATATCTCCCTGTCCGTTCCCACCTGAGACATTTCTTCTGCCCCCACTTTTAGGAGGGTAGCACATACCTTTCTTCCCACAGCCAGTCTCCCACACCAGCTTCTACTCCTTTCTCTGATCTTCCAACCACGACAGAAGAAAGAGTTAAAAAAATCTCATGCTGCTTTCTGGCCAGTACCTTCTTAAGTATGTCACCCCTCCCCACGCACGCAGGAGTTGCACTGCCCTCTCCCTGGATGGTTCCACATATCTGTTCTCTGAAGTTACAGAGATGGGAATGATTTTCCTCAACATGAAATGCTGTATAAAGAGTGTGGGTGGGAAATATGCAGTGTAATGGAACTGAAACCCCATAAGGGAAATCAACGCAGGCAGCTGCTGATACACTATTTACTTGGATAAATCATCCATTTTTCTCCCGGGCCAGATGACTTAAGGTATCACCTACCCAGGATGGCAAGTGCAAATATAAATAATAAATAAAACTAACTGAGGAAGAATTCTCACTGTAATGGGTTTTGTAGAGAACTAAGTTTCAGTTAAACTTAATCCTTGCTGTCTTCTGTGTCTCCAGCAGCAGAAACATCTGGTCGGTTTTAGATTCCCCTTGGATTCCCAACTTCAAAGGGAGTTATAAAGAATAACAAATACATGTACTGGCACTGAAAAAAAAAATTAGAGCAGCAGGAGAGAATGGTAAAATTGTCCTTATTTGACTGCTAGTGACAGGCGCCACAGGCAGAACTGTGAGAAAAAATCTTAATGGCTCAGGCAAATAAGCTTTTTTTTTTTTTTTTAATGACTGGCTCTCTCTACTAATGACGCAGAAAATCTATGGGATCTGCCCCATAATGGCAAGAAGCACATGTGCCAAGGAATATGCACGCAAGGGGTATGCAAAAAATAGATTTCAAATCAGATATGTTCTAAATAATAGGCAGGAAACCAGGAACTAAGTTTTTTTCCCAGCCTTTTCACTGATAGTGCCCTGTGTACATTGCTGGCTAAATAATGCAGGTCCAAATTTTGGCTCTCTAAGTCAGTAGGACATTGTGAAGTGTTGTCAAAAACAATGACTGTCATTTGTGCTTTTCAAATCCTACTTCAAAACTTCCAGAAACAGGGGTAGGTAAGCAAACACAGTAACAGATGTCTGCAGCTCTGTCTTTCCATTACTCTCTGGTGGCTGGAAAGTGAATGCTGTGCTCCTTTTATGAATGCAGCACTACTAGCAGCAACTTCTGATGTGTTTCTGCCCTTGTGTGCAGTGAACAGAAACATCTAGCTTCACTCTGATCTTCTGAATCAGTGCACACAAGAAAGAATCACACCCCATTCCCCACTTCATCCACGCAGCATCAGGAACTCATTTTTCCAGTTTTTGTTCCTCACACGTTACCATTTCAGTCATAGGCATAATAAAATAAATGTAACATGAAGGATGTGTGAGGATTCAGAAACCTGTGTGAAGCCTCCTATGTGCCAAACACTAACTTGTGCTGTATGAAGATTAAATCTTGTATGAACACTAACCTTGTTACCCTCTTTCATCAAAACTATAGGCTCCTAAATGCCTGGTATCACGTAATGTAAGTTTACAAGACAGATGCCAGAGAGGAAAATTACAAAATAGGCTTTTGCAAATAGTATTAAAACCACAGACATCCTTCTTTCACCTTCCCTTACAGAGGGTCCATAGATTATAAGTTTTGAAAGCAGTCATCAAACAAATTCCAACGATTCCTGAATCAAAGAGACTGATCAACTTGTGTATATTTGATGGGACAAGAAAAGCTATATTTGGCAAATAAATTATTTGTTGCAAATAATTAATTCAGTTCTATTGCTGGCGCTGCAACCATGACTTCTTTAATGACCTTATTTTACCTTGCTATGTCAAGAAGTAAGCAGCTTCCCATTGTTTCATTTTTTAAGATATTTCAGGATTTCTTAAATGCTCCACATAACATCAGAAACACACCAAGATTCTTCCATAAACACAGCAAGCTAATATTTATATCAGAACTTTAAACTGTAAAAATCCTAATTTATTGTACAATGTAGTGATCAAAGGACTTCTGTACTTCTGCAACAGGCTCCACATTGAAGGTCCCTATTCCCATACTTATTTCTCACTGAATATTAAAAGACCATAAGTGAAGATGCTTTATAAACTGTTAGAGAAATAGGAGCTGAAGAATATACTGTGCAATTTGTCATGCCCGAGACAGAAATCAGCAACTTCTGAAGCCCACTTCCTATCTGTTAAACAGTTGAAAAGGGAATCCAAGAATAACCTGAATGGACATAGAGACAGGATGAGCCAATTCTATGGATGGTGTACTGCTAACGGCTTTGTGGGAGGCAGTGGGATAAAATAATTTCTTTTGCCCTGGAATTACTACTCCAAGCAATGGTACATGCAGTAGGATATCTAGAGATATCAGACTTTCAAGACTAAGCTAACACTTCTGGAAGAGCTACAATCCATGACACACTGATGCCGAATTAACTTTTGGGGAAGTCTCTGACTTCTTGACCTGAAGACCTTTGATTCTTGAAAGGGATCCTGCCTTCTCAGTAGGGCTTTATTACCTGTGTTGCCAAATTCCTCCTGTTGGGAACCCCTTTGGATTAATGCTTACAATCTCAATTTTCCTTCAAAATGCCCCATTTACTGTTAAAGACACTAAGGAAAGATTAAAAAAAAATAAAAAAATAATCAGGAAAATTCAGGGTTCCCCAAATTCATACTCCAAGAGGGAATTCCATATGTAACACTTAATACCAAGTTAACATCAAATATTTTCTGCGTTCTGTATTTGCAGTCAGGCTTTACTGCAAGTGTTGCTTTGGGGCTGGAGGCAGCACAGACTGCAATAGCATGAACAAGAGTAGCGGGTTCTGACTGCACCTAGCAGTTTGAATGGAGAATTTCCAGTATGAACTTGATCCCCAGCCTGCTAAAGCCAAGAGAGAACTTAAGATGAGGCTCAGTATGTGTTCCAAGGCAACTTAATCTGTTTTCTACAAGAAATACTATATAAAGCAAAACACATTTCATTCAAGAACCATGCAGTCATACCTCCTGTCTGTACCTCTGAATCTCTGCACCTATACCCTGCAGAAACCACCTTGACTTTCTGAAGACAGACGGGCAAGTGAACATCAGGTTCAGAGAAGGCCTAGTGAGATGTGTCGGTATTCCCCTTACAAATAGTGAGGGAAAGAAAAGGTACAGAATGAGGAGAGGCAGAACAGCATTCTCTTCACATTTATTATATGTTTTTAGTGATACGAATCTTTCTAGTTAAATCATATCTCTGAGTTTCATGTTATTTATTAAAGGCAACAGCAGAACAAAAGTGACATAGGCTATCAATCCTGGGCCATCAGCTAACAAACACTTCAGTTACATCCCAGTTTCTCCAAACACCTTTCCAAATGTTTCTTTACATCCTGTTTATAGCTCTTTACATTCTCCTGTGACTAGAGCTGGTAGACCAGATCCTGCATGGTCTAATAGTTTGAGTACCTTTCCTGTCCTCTTACATATCTGTAGGCATTCAGGCACAATGCAGTAATTGAATATAACCATTATAAAGGCAGTTCAATTCCTGGCCAACCCTCAGCATGCACATATACATTTGCAAAGCATTAATGGCATGGTAAGCTAAAAACAACCATCCCAATAATACTAGCCAGCTAGGCAAGATCTACAGATGCTTTCTGTTTGCTTGGGATATTTTACTGCTTATATTATTATCTTTTTGATGTGCACTCCTCTGTTAGCATGCAGGAAATACTGTAAGCGTGTCCAAAACACAAACTATTCTATTTTATTTATTTATTTATTTATTTAGCTCTGAGGTGGAGGAGATTTTATTTTAATATTTTTTTAAGGCCTAAATACATCAATATCCCAGCTCTTCATGTCCAAGACCAGTGCAAAATATATTCTTTAGATTAAATCAGCCTTCTTAAGACTCAATTCAATTTATACTGATATAGCAGGTTACACATTTAGGCACGTAAAAAAATCCTGATGGATACAGGAGGCAGCTGTTGGACAAAGCATATCTTTCTGCCGTTCACGTCATAGACCTGTTTACTGAGAAATATTGACTAAACAACACTATGATCCAAATATATATTTATTTTAAAACAGCTTTTTTGTATCACAAAATACCCCTTTCCTGATTTGAAAAACAGAAACAAAAGATTAAGTGGTCTAATGAATGGAAAAATTTTTTGATTTGTATTACTTTGTCATCTTCTGTTTACCTCTGATGGGAATGAGCACTCCAAAGTCTGCAGAGCCACAATTTCCCCCGAATGGGTGATCAGACATTGACTGATCTATCCTTAATTTAAAAAAGTTGCAGTGCTGATATTCTCAAGGACTATGACGTTGTTGTATCTATCCAAACTCAAAGAAGATAGATCTGAATAACCAAGGTATCACAGGAGTGGGTTAAGTATCTCAGTCCTTGTTCAAAAAATAAGGATCATCTCACTGTTGAGACAAGGTCAGATGCTTTACATTTTCCAGCAATAGAACAACTATGTTCTTTGTTTTTAATCTTCACCCTTGCCCTACTTGTCCAAAATACCCCCCTTACATTCATGTTTTTCTCTTGTAGGGTGCTCTCACTGAAACAGACTTGGGCCACTCCTGAAGAATTTAAACTTAGCCAAAACCATAAGCTAAAGTAAAATGCCTCCAAGGCATACACCACACTGTGGCCCTTGACAAGACTGCTGCCAGAAGAATTCTACTGTTTAAGTATACGGATTCTACATGAGGAAGAAAAAGAGAGAATGTGTTACGGGTGTTTTAAGGACAAAGAGAGACTCAAAGCAATAATCAGATGTGCCCTTCTAAGGAAAGGTCCCTCTTAAATAAAACCTAAGAAGTAACAAATAAAAGTGAATGCACGGATATTAACTCTATAGGTTTTACACTCGCAGCGTCATTACCTTTAACTGTTTGCTCAATTTGCAAGCAGTTGCACCAAGATAGGCACCCAGAATTTGCAAGGGTTGAAAGGTTTGAAACCAGCCCACAAAGAAGGAAGCCAGGAGAGCTGAAATGGTATCAAAGGACTCCCAATTTGCCGAGCAGAAATGCAGAATACATTTCCAGGGGAGATCTACTTATAGTTGCTGAGACAGACTCTGATCAACTGTTACAGAGGTAGAAAGTCCCATTATACATCAATACAAGATGACTTCAGCGTAGTCTCAAGATCATAGAATCACAGAGTCATTAAGGTTGGAAAAGACCTCCAAGATCATCGAGTCCAACCTTTGACTGAACATCACCTTGTCAACTAAACCCCAGCACTAAGGGCCATGTCCAGTCATTTCTTGAACACCTTCGGGGACAGCGACTCCACCATCATCCTGTTTCAGGGATGGTGACTCCACCATCTCCCTGGGCAGCCTGTCCCAATGCTTAACCACCCTTACAACAAAGAAATTCTTCCTGATGTCTGAACTGACCTTCCCCTGGCACAGCTTGAGGCCATTTCCTCTTGTCCTGTCGGGTCCTCACACATTTTAAAATTTTTGTTGATTAAACAGATCCAGCAGAATTCTGATGCAGCACTCCCTTAAGCACTGCCTAGAAGCACCCAATATTCTTGCTTTACGCAATAGCTAGACTTTGAAATTTCATTTTGTTTCACAGTTGAATTAAACACTGCATTGTAAAGTCACCCATGAAACAAAAATAAAAAAATCATTTCAATCAACTGAATGCTGTTTTGACAAAATAATTTTGTTTTGATTGCTAGTTTCAGTTTTGATTTAAATTTTATATTAGAATATAAAATACATTTTTGAACTAAAAGTTTGAAACAAATGCATTTCTGTTCCACAAATGCCAAAAAGCTTTATCTGGAAATATGAATAATGAAAATAAATAAGACTCCTCAAAGGTTTTTTTCATTTTTAATGAATCAGTATTTTTTTAGTGCTTCTAGCCGCGACCTTCAGTACACTTTGTGAGCCTCAGGAGAAGCTTGTAATACCTCTGCAATACTATCAATATATTAGTGACAATCTAATTGTTATTATAATCCACCTGTTATGCCGTTCTTGTCCAAGAACTGGTGGAACTTACTGACGTATGAAAGGTAAGAGGCTTTTTCAGACAGTCAGTTCTGTAACAACTAACACACATCTTGTTGGGTCAAGTACCATTAATTACTACTGCCATCTGGGGAAGTATCAAAACCAGTTCTGAGCAGGATAAGCAGCAGACAAACTCATAGGGAGTCCTACGGAAGAATCTGTAGCGAGGAGAAGTGAGGGGAATGCTAGTTGTTTCTGCTCTGTCCTTTAACTTTAAACTTAACCAGTAGAAAAATGTAAGAGTAGTTGTGATTAATAAGTATTTAACATATAAAATTCCTTTTTCTTTAACCATTTGCTTAATCTGCTAAGAAGGCTCCTGATCACTGCTCAAACATTTGCAAATTACTAAAATGCAAAATACCATGAAGTCATGGGAAGCTTGACTGAAGCTATGAGACAAATCCTCGCCTAAACAGGGAAGAACTGAGGGATTTCACCTAGATCAGGTATCAGCAGAAGCGCAGACCGATGAAACTATTCATTTAGGAAGACCATAAGGAGAGCTGAAGCACAGCCAGGCCTTTAACCATCACAGCTCAACATTCCCAGCCATCCCTCTAGCTGTTTCAGCATCGAGATGCTTATGAGAAGTGGTCGCCCATGCCATTTGGTGAAGGGTTTTTTGTAAGAATCAAATAATTTTTGTTTCTTATAAAGTGAATTTCTGAATGCATTGCTTGGAGCAGTAGTCCAAGGATTCAAACAACTCAGTACCCCATGAATGCACTTTTTAACTGGAACTTGAACCAAGCTAACAGAACATCAGATGCCACACTTCACACGGCTGAGATGGGTGAAGTCTTGGGGAAAACTGTTGCAATTACCTCACCTGTGGCTTTTTTTAAGTATTAGATTTGGGGAGAGGTATTAGGGAAGAGATAGGGTAGTTAAAATAAAAGGAGTTTGGATTGCATATCCTTACCAATATGTTATTAACGTGCGAGAAATGCAAAGGTTTGTTCAAAAGCCTGAACTACAATTATCTCTAACACAGCTTTTCCTGCTGCACACCAAGCAGACTGTTGAGTTTGTGTTCTGCATACTGGAGCCATGTGCTGACACTCCGCACAGTCTGAAAGGAGTTGAAAACTCTCTCCTTCATCCTGTGTGTGCCATGAGCTAAGGCTTCTGTAACCTCTTCCTAACAGTGAGATTTCACAGCCTAACTGCCTGTGCAAGATGACTGAATCCTTCACCCTTCACAAAATAAAAATACAGACTTAGAGATCAGAGAAAGCAGAAAATACCCCAAAGCATGCCCATGCCTCGGCATTCTCATCTTTAGCAGTTAGTAGTCCTTGGGCTTAGACCCCATCAGGCAAGAAGTTTCCCTTTACGAAACACAGTGTCCCTTCCAAATGGGAGACTTTCAATCCTTCTACCACCACTTTCCTCTCCCTTAGCTAGTCTTAAGTTATTAAAACAATGAAAAGAGAAAACCTCTCCCTCTGCTAAGCATCTGTTTGCTCTCCTCTCTTAATTTTCCTTGTGTCTCACAGGGTTTTTTGTTTTTAATTCCCTGTACTAATACCTGCTCTCTTCTTCTCTTTTTCCCTTTTTTCTTTTTTTTTTTTTTTTCCTTTCTGTTTGCTTAAAGCTCCAGCTCCCAAAAGCAAATTTGGAGAAAACTGGCTTTCTCTAGTTATCCCATTGTTCTTCTCAGGCAAGATCTATTTCAGATGTTTCTATTTCAAATATTTAATGACAGACCTATTCATACAAAGACATGCCAACACCACTCCCCTGTCTCTTTGGCATGATGCAGAGCACAGAAAAAGATTGTCACGAGATACAAAGATTCTGTTAGTCAATAAAATCAAGTTCTAACTCATAAATAGTATGCAGCAGATTCCATACATCAACACACTTCCCAGAAGCAAAAGCCTGAGAAAAAGCATTTTCAAGGCAGACCCCCTGGGACAGGCCCATCCACTCAGCACTGCCACAGCGAACTTTGGCTGGCTCCCCTTCCAACAGGACCTGTAGCCAAAGCCTGTATTGAGCCTTGGAGAGTTAACTTACTTTTGGGGTCTTGTCTTCATTGCAATGTTGTTTCTAAGTACAATGCTAATGTTGCCCCCAGCATGATTCCCACCCACAACAGAAGCCTCTCGCTCAAACTAAGCGCTATTTTAACTTGACTCTTTGGCCTAAAAACAGATTAGAAGCGGCAGCCCATGTGTTGCAGTTACTAGTGTCAGTAACACAGTGGGAACTCATCAGTTCTCTGGTTATGGGTTTAAAGTGCTAAGATCCTGTCTTTTAACTGGGGTCTAGACTAAAAACACACAACCCTTATACCCAGTAATCTACATTAAGCTCAGGCGGGTAGCAGGTGATGGTCTGAAGTTAACAATCTGCTTCTCCTCTCAACCCCTGCAGTACATTGCTGACAAATAAATACTCCAAATTTGCAGAAGAAACTCCATGTGCACAAATCAATTTAGTGTAGAGAACCCTTACAAATACCAGTCTGTAACACTGCTGTAACAAATGGATTCAATGCATGTAAAACAACACCAGTTTTAAGCATTTTTACGCCCTACCTCTGCCTACCCGGGCTATAGTTTGGAATGAGGAGGGCTTTTTGCAAGTACTTTGGAGCCACGATCTGTGAAACACAGCACAGCTGCACCAATAATCAACAGGAACACAGATTTTAGCTTTGTGTGAACAGCACATCTTATCTGTATAGCTAAAAGTATTTTAAGGCACATGTGGTGTGTGAGAGCAAGCTAGAGTGACCATACAGTCAGCTGCTGTGTGGCAAATCCAACCTCTTCCATACTGACTGTTACCTACATAATCCTCCTCTTCACTCCAATAAATCAGCATGAGATGAGCAAATCTGAGTAAAGGCAACTAATACAAACCACCACAAAAGTGGCCATATTGTCATCTGAACATCCCATGCTCTACTTTATTTACAGCCTCCAGAGCTGTAATCCCAGCTGGTAGTTTTAATTAGTAGTGAATGTACTTTCACAACAAATCGGACCTTCTCCTTCTTGGGCAGCAGAGATCCCTTCCACAGATGACTGTGGATTATGAAGAGACAAATTTTGGGGATGTTGGGCAGGCAGCTTTCTGATATCACATATCTGAAAAACTAGCATCACTCCCTGGCTCACAAGACTTGGCAGGAAGTCAAACTATGACTATCCAGAAGACTCTTCCCTCAGCGTCAGAGTAGTAAGATACATCATGGAAACTTGTAACAAAGCATAAATAATTCTATTTAGAAGTCAATACAAAATTGTGGACTACAAGGCCAGCTACAGGGGCTGTCTTTTCTTATGGATTTTAAGCCAAAACATGGATGACATGTCAAGCATCATCAGAACACATAAATATCTACTCTTTTGCTGTTCCTGCTAGCTTTGCCCATTCTGTAGCCATTAGTAAATGCCTTACTACGAAACTGCAAGTGCAGCAGGGTTTTAACAGCTTTTTTCCTCTAGCTGCTCTGGGATTTTTCCTTTCTTGGCTGTAGCCAGTTGCAACCAGTTGTGAATAAGTCGTTATCCCTCTGTGCAACTCACAGCAACTAAAAGAAACCAGTGTCATTATGCAAGTTTCAAGGAAAAAAAAAGTTTTGTTTTATGGTTAATTATCCATGGTCTATTTACAAAATAAATCAACCCATTGTGCACCACCAGGATTTGTGGCCTCATTTGAACCTTGCTTTTCATTAATCACTTTAAAAATAAAAGCTAACTAGATTTTTTTTTCTTTCTTTTTTTTTTCTTTTTGGTTTATTACTTGCATCTGGGTATAAATTGTAAAAATGGGGAGAGAACAAAGTATGGATTATTCACCCTCAGTTTCATGACTTACATGATCTCAGTCTTGTCTTTCTCCACGTGCCTAAACAGATGAACAGTCCAAAATTTCCAACATTCTGTAAGAAATATAATCACAAGAAGATTGAAATATTTTTTAAACTCCAACTTTGAGTTATAAGGAAAAAAAAGGGCAAAAAGCTTGCCTTAAGAAACAAAAAGGTGGGCAAGAATTTACAAACACATTCAAGCTACTGAAGGAGGCCAGTAAAATTAGGCATGTAGATATCCAAGTAATACACAAATGTTTGTGAGCTTTAAATGCAAGGCTGTTTTGTTTAGAGAAAACTTGCTTGTAGGCAGGCTGGGCAAGACAGAAAATGGATATCTGATTTCTTTAGAGTGCTTACAATCTATACAAGAAACCAGAAACATTTTTTTCTGAAAACGTTTTAATTATATAAGAAGTTTAGATCTTGTCCCTATGTGATGACAGTGAACTACTGAATTTCTGAAAACTAGCCAATGGAGAGGCAGACGAAGGACATTTTTAGCTGCTCTGTTAAAAAAACTAAATGTATTAACACTTATTTCACTCAGATAGGGAATAAAAAATATTTGCATACAACTGAGATTCTCCTCCGCTTCAACTAAGAAAGCTGAACAATGCATTCATGATTTATGTCCACTATGGACTTTTCAAGTAAAACTAAAAAGTAAGAAAGGCTGATAAACAAACACAATAAAAGCATATATAATGACAGGACATGAAAATGTCATCCCCCCACCCCTTTTTTTTTTTTCACTTACCAGTCACCCTTAACTGTCCTTTGCCTTATACTATGACAAACACAAAGTCACAGTGTTCCACTTAATCCTTAATGAAACGCTACAGAAAAAGCTGTGCTGTCTGTAGGTCAGAAAATGTGGGTTTGCTGCACTCAAGACTACAACTTTTATGACAAAGCTCCTGAGCTGGATGCAAGTATAAGGAAACTGAACATAACCAACAGGTATATTTTGAAAACTGAGATAAAGAGCCGAAGCTAAGAAATTAGATCATTTATGCTACATATTATTACTAATAGGAGCTCAGGAAAGTAATTTTTGCTTGCCTGTTGGTGTGAAAAAGAATTGTAGAGATTTGAAAAGTTAAAAAAACCCACTGCCTCCTCCTCCACTTTGCAGATGGCTGAGATGCTTTAACTTTTATGTCCGAAAGTAAATTAGCTCCTACTTAAATGAAAGTAAAAATTAAAAGCTGCCTCCACCTGACTGCGAAGCACAGCGGCCAGGCTGGGAGAGAGATGGATAGGCCTTCAAAGAAAATAAAAGCCTTTTAAAGCAACTCCTAATATGAACGCCTGCCCTTGCAGCAGAAAGCTGTGGCCCTACAGCCGCTTTCCATTATGAATGCTAAATTGGGAAATGTTTAACATTCTTTGTTTAATCTTTGCAGTATAAAGAAAAAAACAGCTGATTCTCAGAAACATGACAGCCTGAGCAACCACGAGTGATCTGCCTCTCCCTTCCTCAAAGCAGAACAGGCCATTTCCAGCCTCAGCAGTGACTGACACTTTGTAAGTCGAAATGTATATTTAGATGGATCCTAGAAGACAAGATTGAAACTTTGCCATTTTTTTTTTGTTCCAGTTGTGTAAGGGCCTGAGGCAACCAGGACATTCAATAAAAACTGCGAGTAGAAAGAGAGTTTAAGAAACATATGCAGTGGAAACTACGGGTAAAGGTGGTTTCAGATTCTTTCTGCATTGTTTTCTGTTAACCTCTTTCCATGGAGAAGAGTGTTATTATTTATTTTGATTTAAAACATTATCAACTGAGTCTATTTTTCTCTCGTTCACAGCACAGTCAAAGCAGTGGGTCCATCTATTCTGCTGCAACCCGTCATACATAAATCATCAAAAACTCGTGAGCGAGCAATCCTCTCTGCTGCTTACACAGGCAAACTCTCCTGGTATCTTGTCTCCACAAGAACTTCCCTAAAGGGATGAGTTTCATCATGTGTCCTAAAAGTCAAACAAGCTAGAGGTTTCTTCAGTTGAAATTAGGAAATAATAGCCCAAATCAAGTCCTCACAGAAACTGAACTAACTGAAAGAGTTAGGTTTTTTACAAGATTTTGCCTTGGAGCACACTTTCCGGATCATCAGGTCTAGTTCCCTGCTCTCTTCTACTACAGATATTAAAGGTCACACCCTACAGAGTTGTTTGCAAGCCTCTGCATCAACAAGGTGAAGAGAGCTTATCC
Source organism: Grallaria varia (assembly GCA_013396735.1). Lineage (NCBI taxonomy): Eukaryota > Metazoa > Chordata > Aves > Passeriformes > Formicariidae > Grallaria > Grallaria varia. The sequence goes on along the minus strand of VWZG01005385.1, from coordinate 243,673 downwards.
ATCCTCCCCACTCTAGCCACCCGCACTCAGCAGCTGGCAGGGCCGAGACCAGACGTCCAGGAAACAAACCCATGAGCAAATGAGGATGTGCTTTTCCCCAAAGGGGTTCTCACAGGCGGCACGGCACATCCCCGTGGGGCTCACGCTGATGAAGGCACTCATTCCAGAGTCCTTGATTCATTTAGTGGCAACAGGAAAACATTAACCAGGGTACAGAAGAAACAAGCAAGGAACATACGGGAACGTCGCCCCTGCTCTGACCACTGCACACATCCCGACAACTCCTCCACACCACTGGGCTCCAGGGGTCGCTCCCTGAAGGTGTCACGGCCCACCTGCACACATCAGGTTGAACAGCAAGGGCAAGAATATCCGGGTTCTCTGCTGGGAGAAATGACCCATCTGCTTCGTTTGCTGTGGACGTGGAAGACAGTAACTTCGAAAAGGAGGGCTGCAGGAACATTCAGTGCAGTTAGGTCTGATACTTTTGCTACAACTGCTCTAAAAATATTGCTTCTTGTGTCATTTCCCAGGGATTTCTGCAACGCAAAAAGACCAGTGATGCTACTGAAGGCACAAGCAATGAATTACTGATAGTGAAGGACACAAAATTGCCACAAACTTCAACCAAAGTGTGAGAGTTGCAAAAATGACTCTTCTGAGGAAGGGAGGGAGGCAGGGAGGGAGGAAACCTTGCAGAATAATTGCGAGATAAAAAGCCGACCATAGCTAATTCAGCACATTGCTGGATACAGGAAAATTATTTAGCTAGCTATTTTTCAAACATACCCAACCCCAAGTGTGTGTCAGGGAAGAAAAATAATGAAATTTTAAAATAAAAATTAATGTAGAGCTCCTTTCATTTTTTTGATGTTTTTAAATCTTTAGCATTCATATTTAACCTTTTCCCTAAAACAACAAACTCGAATTTAAGAAAACTAAGGCACAGATCTTCATAGAGGCAGGATTCAAACAGCTGATGTTTAAAAATAAAATAGCAGTCTTTTTAAGTTGTGAAGACTTATTTATTAAAACTGAATATTAACATCTCATTTCAGAAACTGCTCAAACCATCCCTTTTGCCTATTTTGCCTACGAATTTAGGAAGACAGAAGTTTCACAGGTTGCATGTCTAGCATCTGGTCAAGTTAAATCACCCTCTCCTCCATAAATTAAAATTAGATTTCCATTCTGCACAAAACACAAAATTCCCGCATTCTGGTTGCTGTTCAACTGTGTATAAATAACCAGAGTTTGGCAACGGGCATTTCCAAGGTTTTTGGTCTTGTTTAATTAGCCAATACTCAGAAAATAATTCAATGTTTGCTTGACCATTAAGTAAGGTTAGTGCCTTGATAGTAGTCCACCTAAGCACACAAAGCAAAGCCGGGGATTGGAGACTGGAAGTTCGTGGTAACCTAGTGACATGCAAAGAAATGTCTCAGGAACTGAAAAGCATGCAGATGCCTTTAGGAGGGAAACTTGCTTTTCTGCCATTAAAAGTTATCAGGTTTTGCAGACCTGTTCCAAGTAAGTCTTCCATTGCAATCAGTGCAGACAAAAAACTTACAGACTAAGACTCTGAGAAGACAGGTAGAAAGTAATTTTCATTCAAAGACAAATGATCACTCTTTTGATTAAGTTAAATACTGGTCTCATTATTGATCATGTTCTCTGTAAAGTTACACCAAACATTTTATAAAGGGCTGACAGCTATGAGGAACACCAGGGTAAGGGATTTTAAGGAGGTTACTATCCTCCACTGCGTGCAATTATGTTATAGACTGCTATTGACGTGCTGATTCAGCCCCACCTTACAATTACATAGGTTTTCAGGCCCTATAATTCCTATATGATAGTCTTCCACCATTTAATCCTCTGATGACTACGGTAATTTTCATTTATATATGGTCATTTACATTATATAGGGTTATTAAGACCTATAGATAGGGTTGCTGCCCAAAGTTTGGTCTTGGTGCAACACCAGCCTGAAGTTTACATAATTTTTTAACCTCTAAAAATTATTTCAACACCTTCTCTCTATGCATTTTAATTGCTTTTATAAACATGAATAAAATAACTTGAGAATATTTATGCAGGGCACAATAAAGCAAATATCTATTACTATAATCCCAAAGTTATTCCGTACTGAGAAACAAATGGAGGCAGAAGAAGTCTTCACTGCGCAGAGCCAAAGCAAGGGCCAGTTTCAGGCAGGAAATCCAGGCGTTTCAATATGCTTTTGTAGTCCCCAGCAATTTGGTGAAATATACTTACACAACTTAAAATATACTTAGAGCTTAAAATATTTTACTTCCCGTTTTCACAAAACCCTGTTTCATTTAAAGTTTGTCTCAGAGATCACTGTTCAAAGTTGTCAGCTTTTAATATTATTTTCTATTATGCCTGAAGTGGACATAATTCACACACAGACTCATTTTATGGCCCTTTTCCAATGCCAGAAAAAACACTTTAAAATTACTGAGGATCGAGCCCTATAACTTTATAATTGACCTAATAGACTCCTGACATCATATCAACAGAATTAGCAGCATTACACTAGGGAAGAATCTGTCCAAGAATGTGCACGCAGACAAGAACGATCTGTAAAGGGCAAAAGAAAACAAACCCAGACATAATGCTCACAGCCACAAACAGGTCAGATCCTCAGAGGATACAACCAGGAATAAATTGGTTGCAATAACTACAGGAATAATTTCTTCCTGTAGTACGAACAGGGAAAAAAGTATGAACTTTTCTTTAGTACTGACCTTTCCCTTTTTTGAAGCCCACAAATCCCTCATATTTATTTTTTTTAAAATTATTTTAGCAGGGTTATATGTATTTTTGCTTGCACTTGACAGTAATGAACTAAAATATCCCAAATAATCGTAATCAGAAGAATCTCTGGAACTTTATGGACATCAATCACTTAAAATAGAAACGAATAAATAAAGTTCAGCACAACCTAAAATTTCACTATTCTTCTGCACTTGCTGCTGTCACACAGAGACCAACCTGACACTTGCATTAAGGTCAGAAGAGGGAAGGGAAAAAGCTCTCATTGTATACATGCAAAAGTTGGAGGGAGGGGGAGAAGAGAGAGGAGGAGAGAGGCAGAAACTCTGTGTAGAAGCCAGGGATGTTCCAGAGCACGCTGTGACAAGAAAATACTCAATAAGAATTCCTCCAGCCAAAACCAGATCTTAAATAGATCCATTGTCTTCCAGCCTGAAGCCCTTAAAAAGGCTCAAAATTAAAGTCTGTGCTGTGGGCACCCAGTTGTTCTTTCCTTTCATCAGGATTTGCAGGTTTTAATACAATCTGTCGTCAGGAAAAACAGTAGAGCTGCACAGTCCAGAGAGGTAACAAAAGCAAAAAGCAGGCGAGAGTTACATAACTGGCTTTTTACATAAATATTACATTGAGAGATATTTTGCTTTTCGGAAAGGAAAAAAGATTAAAAAAAAAAAAAAAGTACAAACCACGTCAGAGAATTGAATCCAACCTCGCTTACTCCTTGTCCCCCTTTCACTTTGCAACATGTATCAAATTGCTAAAGTGTTTCTTTTTCTTGTTTTCATTAACACTAAAGAAATAACCGATTCGGCCTTTAAACACTTCATAATAGATTGCTTTGTATTACCTGAAAAGCGCACCACATCGCGGAACTTCGAAAAAGTCTTACTTTCAAGCACAAGCAAGCCTGCCTTGCTTATCTGCAGCACGGGGCAATTAAAAATGACCATGGATGTCAAACAAACTCGCCTGTGTACAGACTGAGAGAAAGGAAAAAAACCTGCAAGTCTCCCCATCTGTTATTTCCCTTTTTTTTTTTTTCTTCCCCTCTCTTTTGGCTGTAGAAAAGCAAAATTATGCAAGAGCTTTTGAATGTAAAGGCTGTGTGTGCTTTTTCCCTTTTTGTCTCTGTGTACACGGTATGTGATATTGCGTAACTGAGCACAGAGTGGGCGGTTAGCATTTACTATTGATTTACACTACTCCTTGTATTGAATTCAGAGCTCTGAGAGGGAAACACACGCAAAGAAATCCAGCGGGGTGAGATGGATATGGATTTAAGGCATGCATCATGGAAAGAGAGAAGCAAAGCATGCAGAAACAGAACTATGCCTTTCTGAACTAAACATGCTTTCCCCGGCCTTTTCAACTTTGTGTCCTTTAGTAGAAGAGCAGATGCTTAATGAAACCCACAAACCTCTGTGTCCAAAAGTAAGGCTTCCCCCCTACACCCATGCCCAAATCCTGTTAGAAGCTACAAAAAACTACCAATTAATGCCTTTGTGACACTTCTTGTGCTAGGTATAAAGATGCCTAGCGAGCTCTTACTGAGCATGAGGGTCATTAAGGTGTGGTGGGTCTGGCTGAGCCAGAATTTGTTTCCCCATAGGAGCCCTCGCTGTGCTCTGCGTTGGTGTCGATAACACACCCATATTTTGGCTATCACTGAGCACAGCACTCACTGTTCAGTCAAGGGCAAGGTCCTGGGAGGGGACACAAATAGGCCAGCTGACCTGCACTGACCAAAGGGATATTCCATACCATATGACGTCAACCCAGATATAAAAGCTGGGGCAGGAAGCGGAGGCACTCACTGTCTCCGGCTAACAAGATTCTAGGAGCCCTGCTTCTCAGACGCGGTCGGGGGGGTCCTGCAGCTCATGGGAAGTAGAGATTAGTTGTTGCTTTTGCTTTGTGCGCGCGCACCCTGCTTTGCTTTGCTTGCTGTATTAATATACACTGCCTTATCACAACCCACGATTTGTGCTGGTTTTTTTGTTTCCACTCTTACTCTCTCCCCTGTCCAGCTGGGAAGGGGGGTGATAGAGCGACTGGGTGGGCACCTGGCATTCAGCCACGGTGAACCCACCACATAAGGTTACTTAGAGAAGTCTTTCTTTAGTAATACTGTACATGAATTTTTTACTTATTCCTTCAGAACTCACAGACTTGTAGGAGCACAGAAACTGTAGACACTATGCACAGCATGCAACAGAAAGGCCTGCATTTTTTGAGATGAGTGGGTGACGTGGAAATACGGGAATGAATGAGACTGGAAACAAGGAAAGTTTAACCTATTTTGCTCACTCATTAATATATGCATGGTGTTTTCTCTTCTCTACAAGCACACATCCAGAGTCCTCAATTTACACAGACAGGCCTCTAGCTCATTAAAGAGAATAATTTTGAGCTAATCAGGACAAATCCTCTTGTTCTCATCACACTGAATCGTTTGCTTCTCAGGTGAGATATGGCTATCCAAATTCTTCCTGCTCCCACCTGACACTAGGTCCTACAAAGCAAGCAAACACCACCAGGCTGACAAAACACTGGACTTACGGGCATCCATTTATTTGTTCGTACTGGGTTGGGGATTTTTCTAATAATGTCAGCGGGATTCTAAAGTGTGTTAACAATTTCTATAGGACACTGAAAGTCTGAAGACTAAAAGGAAGATTATTATGAGCCACTGTAGACACTGAGCAAGTTGATTAAAAACAAAAAAAAATTTAAAAAATCGACTATCAGTGCTCTTAAAACTTCTTTTGCATTATCTTTACTGGAAGAAACACATTATCCATATTATTTTCTTCAAATTGTGTTTAATGGGCAACATGTTTTTTCTTTGCAGATCTGAGGCATTTTTACAGGTCCTAAAATAGCACAGTGTGCAAACAAAAACCTCCATGTTTTAAGAGAGGCAAGCCCTGTTTTAAGGAAATTACACAGATATGCAATGTTTCTGACTATTCTGCTTATTTTTTTTCTTTCCCCAGATTCACATCTACTAACATAAACTATGGTACTACTAGCCAGCACACAGTCGGGATCTCTGTCAGGATGTTAGGAAAAGAAAACATAAATCCACCATCTTGCACATGCTCATTCATTTAGTTTGCACATCACTAGAATTGCAATGAAATTACCCAGAAAATTTTAAAGAAAAAAGGCACGTGCAGCCTAGCTCGTCTGATCTGCCTTAAAATGAAACTGATCCGTAAAGGAAAAGACTAAGGCCTTCAATAGGAGGGCCCTAGGCATGCAACCTGTATTAGGCACATATTAATACAGATGGGGCCAACTCAAAACATGCTCAGGCACCTTTCCCTTGCTCAGCATAGGAATGCTGTGGAAAAGAAGACAAACACTATTTCATTGTCATGCAGTCACCAGAAATGATGCTCCACAATCAAACTCTGAGTGATGCTCTGCAGGGGGAGTATTTCATGAACAGTGGACCACATGACCAGTGTATCCAGCAATGAAAACCTGCACTCTTCTGAAAAGACTGAGTGTGAAGAAGAACACATTTTTCAGCACCATTTACACACATAGTCTGAATGTTTAGTATGTCCTCATCTTATGGGATGCAGCGTAAAAGCTTAAAACGCTTTAGTCTTTCAGGATGTCTTATAAAAGAGATACAGAGAGGAACTAAAGAAATACCAGCCAAAGGAAGCCAAGCTTATATATTGGTAAGGGCAGTGCCAATGCTGGTATGCTTGCTTTATCATTGTCCAGAGTACAGGTATTTTTAAGCTCTTCTTTGCATGTCAGATTATAAGCAACTAGCTGTGGACTGTACACATCAGGTTCAACCAGAGATGTGAATCCCCTAAAAAGATGGGGAGACAAATCTGGGAGTTCAGTTCTGATACATTTTGTTCTTGAGGGCTATCAAGTGAAGCTGACAAAAGTTTCCATTATAATCCATCTGCCTTCAATCATGCAAAAATGTTGGAAACTTCACTATGTAAATTTTCTATTCTTAATGTTTACCTAATCTTAAATTTCATGAAAACTTGAATAAATAAAAGTTCATCTGTTTTGCACACAGGGAATGAAAAAACAAAACCAAACCAAACAAACCCTCTCCCCCAACATCCAGAGATTTAAGAGAAAGGGAAAAAAAAGAGAGATTAAACTATGTATAGCAAAAAGCATTAACGACTGAAAATATGAATGGACTCATAGCTTATAAAGCCAATACTGGCTAGATTCACATTTCAAGAAAAAGTTTTCTGCTATGATGAAAATACTGAAGTTTTCAAAAGTCCACACAGCTACAAAATTCTACCAAACATTTTATGAAGAGCATCTTGGTTATACATTTAGGTCAGAAAATCCTAAAAAAACCCCTATGTGTGTGCTAAAAAACCTACCATATTTGTATCTAACTGAATATCACATTCTTTATTGTCTCTGATACATGTTCTCCCTACAAGGGAACATACCTACGAAGTAAAATTATTTTTTGCTACATTGAACAGCTGGTTTGGTTAGGGTTTTTTTGTTGTTTTGGATTAGCAAACCACATTAATAGTAGATTGTATTTGCATGTATCAAAGATTCTATAGCTCTGTATTTGCAGAAAAACTACGTGACTTCTCATTAAAGACTGTATCATAAGGGAGAGACTAAGGTTATAAACAAGTTATTACTCTAGGATTTCATATTTTACATGTAAGCTTAATGCTTCTCATTATAGATTCTGTGTTTTTTATTACTGTAGGAGGAGATAAGCACAGTGCTAGGTTGCCATGGGCTTTTAATGGCAAAATGAATAATAAAAAAATATTAAAATGATAGAGACAAAACCTAAATATAAGCATACTAGAGATGCTTGCCAACTGTTCCCGCTAGTTAAAGAATCAATAAACCTTTTCAGTCCTTGTGCAACATGACTTTTCTTGCAATAAAGGTAATTCACAACAAATATGCTTTTCTTGGCAATTTACCTTTACTTTTCTCCTGCTGACTTCTCTTTCACATGAACCTTCAGGACTCAGTGTTTTGGAATGACCATGACACAGCAGAAGTTGCTAAACTTTCCCCACCCCTCAACTAACCTATTAAATATGTGTAATGGTGTTATTTCTTACTGGTTCCTACAGACTGACATATTGCCAAGACAGTTTTAGTCAAAATGAATGGCAGTAAAACTGGCAAAGACTCAGAAAGCAAAGTCCAAGGAGACTAGCAAAGAATTCAGTCAGAAAAAATGGTCTCTGGATATTTTTGCCATGTCCGCCAGAACCAAAGAATACAGGTTATGTCAGTGTTTCCATAATAAACATCAGTTTTCAAGATTATAACTCAGCTGCAATGATTTGATCCAGACTGAAATCAACACATGCATGGTTTTAGATCAAGCGCAATTTTTTTCTTCAAATATGTATTTCCCCTACTGCAAAAGCAATCTGATGTTAGAATTTAATCTGGTAAGGAATTACTCATTTATCAGAATTAGGGTGAGAAATCAAAAACCAAAATTCAGAATTCACAGTGAATGTTTTCTGAGATTGCTTAAGTTCCCAATATTCCCTAAGAGATTTTGAAAAGACCATCTTTCTAAAGTAATTTGTGGTTCAGTATAAACCCTGTCCAACAAACCTTAATAGTTGTTTTGGTCTCTAAAAGCAAAATCTTGTTCAAAGCAAGTGTGACTTTTATAACATGCAGCAGACTCAGGAAAAGACCAGGAGGGATTCAGAAGAATTTACTGGATAGGCCAGTTAACTTTTGAAGTCCTGTAATTTATCACATTAGTTCACCTTATTCTTCTTGAATATCACTCTTAAAACATACAGGTTTTATCCTGAAGGAACCTGAATAACTCGGGGATATTCAGACAATGGGTAGATCGCACATCTGAGGTGTCCCTGAAGTGCAGAGGGTGAGGTGCTCCTTTGAGGTGCAAGAGCAGTGCCCAGAGCTGAGAGCATCCCCCAGCCCAGAGGCAGAGCAGCTGCTGCTGCCACCATGAACAGCAGCACCTGAACAAAGTCCAGGTTCTCATTTCATAGAACTTTTCCACTAGCCCAAAGACCAGAGACAGTGCCAACACCTCCTGTATCAGCCAGGGATTTCCCATAGTTTCTTATTCATACACATATTACTTCTAACTCCAATTTGTGTTTAATTCAAGTATCTTAATAGATATAGTAAAAAAAGCACCTTCACAGGATGCTTCATGTGACTCAAAGATCAAATCTTCAGGCAGCACCTAGGTGATAGGAAACTGGGGTGTAAACTGAACACATGTTAAAACATCCCTGTAAGAGCTTATTTTAAGGTAGCAAAACAAGAAAGCTGAGCAAAAAATAGCTTGCACCAAACCCAGTAATGAGTTCAAGAGAAAAACCCAGATGTTCTGAACTGCCTTTTCTCTTTTTATCTGCAGAGGAAAATTGTTTTAGAATAGACGCTTCAAGAAAACCTGCATTATATGAGCGAAATAGCACAACAAGCCTTTCACCACTTGACATCTTAATTTTCTGTCTTTGGTTATGTTTCATCATATTGAGTACTACTGGTTTGAGTTTGAATATATACATGCTGGTGTTTACCTTTCTTCTACTTTGCTGTAAGTTCCTCAGAATACTTGACCATACTCATCAGCTAATGGCATATTTTGAATACAAATATATAAAACCCAAGTGAATTGTTTGTAACACAACACAAAACATCAACAATAGTATTTTCTGCTGCTTTCTGCTGTTATATCCCTTTGTTTTTCCTGAAGACTGCCAAAGTACTTTGTAAAAAGAGATATACCATTACTGAACTATTCATTGCTCCGTGAATAGTTCCAGCAGAATCATGAGACTGATTAAGAAAACAAGGTCTTATTCAATTACCCAACTCTGTGACGTAATTACCACCAATTCTACTCATGAATGGGAAAATAAGTACATAAATTTTTGCAAGATCTCACTCTAAGCAAGTGGCCAAGCTGGAAATAGAATCCAAACCCTCTGCTGCTAACCTCTGCTGCAAACACCTCAATACTACCAGTATTATATAAAAAAATCCACAGAATCCCCACAGCACTGGCAATTTTCAGGCATTTTCCAACAACCTTGAACTATCTGAACATCCTCATCAAAATGCTACATAATAGGGAAAACCTGACTTTTCAGGCCCCTCTGAATAGCTGTAGAGTTTTCTTTGTATCTAGTAAGATAAAGATCTTTTTGACTTTAACCACCTGTTACAGCCACGGATTAGCCAAAGCTATATTGGTACAACAAAAAGAAAGACGAGTGTTAAAACAGGCATTGGAGATTCGCAAAGAGAAGGGTATACACACATATATATCCACACACACTCACATTATTACTGAAAGCTAATTTTGTCATGAAGTCAAGTGTTCCCAACACTCTGCCACCCAAGTGCATCCAGAGAGAATGAAGGACCTGAACCAAAGATCTGCTGTACAGTGGAAGCAGAAAGTTGACAAACACAGTGTGTCAGGCTTAGTAAAACAGAAACTAGAGGTTGTACTTTTTCAGACTGTGGGTCAGGATTTTTATTTTCTTCATTTCTTTTAAAGTAAAATTACAAATGCCATGCTTTTTTCTATCCTCTGATTTCAAAAGAAACTACACAATGTATCAAGCAAATGATTAGAGATAGAAAATCTGTCATATTTGCTGCTCATATTGGAAAGAAGTTTCCTTACCTTTTTACTTCGTTTGCTGAGAGCCAACAGTGTCATCTCCTCAGTCATTTCAGTGTCAGGGACTCTTTTATTATACAGAATGCAAGTAATAGCAAAACTGTGCTGATCTGCTTGCTTTCACTCTATATATTGGCTATATTTATAGGCTTATGTTTCTATCTGAATCTATATTTATCTGCTTTATCTGCCTACAGTGCATCTGTTTCTCGTACACACAGACATATATACATACACACACGTGCATGTACACAAATACACAGACACCCATAAACACACATACGGGCATACCCCAGAATATGTGTACTTGCAGTAGGCTTCTGTTCAACAGCAAGATTTGTATAAATATAAACATATGCAGTATACAAAATATAAACGAAAACACATGCACAGAGAAAATCATAAGCTATTGCATGAATATGCCTTGCTGGCTGTAGGAAGGTTTATTATTCAGCGGGCTGCCTAGTTGAGAGGACTGTATACAATTGTTTCCTTTACATTACTCTGCTGTTGTGGCTTTGCAAGCAGTAGCAGTGTATGCTGGTATTTTCTGGGAGTTTTTTCTGTTTAAGCATACTTGGCACAGTTGTGAAACCACTGCCATCCCATCAGTAGATGGATTCCCTGTAGGTACCACTAACAGTTTCCCTCAGGCTAGTCATTAAAAAGGCAGGAGTTAGGCCACCCTGTGCCAGTTCAGAAGACCATCCCCCAGTGGGAAGGAAGAAGGTACGACCCCAGATCCAGGTCAATCTAGCAATTTTAAGACCAAGCATTCCTAGGTCTTAAAAGTAAACAACGTTTTCCCAAATTAGCAGAGCATCAATGGGAGTATTCACCTTCCCACGAGAAGAAACCAGCATGCCACACCTCCTTCCCTGTATCAACAGAGAGGTGCAGCTATTCTGCCCCAGTACTTAGACCGGAGCTAGGTCTTGCTCAACCTTTCTTCTTGCTGGCTAGGCTTCTGAAGTCTATCAGAAAGGAGGATGGAACAAAGGAGATGACGGAACTGAAGTATGCGACACTAAAGGTCTCTGATCCCATAATATGACAAAGCCTCCCTCAGGCCAGTTTAAACAGATTATACCATGGCTCTGCTGAACAATCATAGTGGAGTACCTCATTTGTTCACATCCCACTGTCTCAAAGGGGTGTTGGAGGAGGAGTTTTCACAAGGTAAGAACAAAGCCAGGCAACAGTCGCCGGCGATTTCTTGCTGTCCCCCTCATGGCAGGAGATATATTTTGACTTCCCAGCTGTTCACAAAGCAGTGAAAATAACCGCTGACTTCACACATGACCTCTGGACTCTTGTGAAAGGAGCAGGAATCCCTAAGCCAAAAACTACTGTGTATATAGGCTAAAGAAGTAAGATATAAAGAACCTACTGGGTATCAAGCGCAGCTAAGAGGGCCTTACCCATAATATTTCTGAAATCCTACAAAGCTTCAAATAGGGCCAAACAACACACCTTGGCATTTTACAGGAGCAAAAAAACTATACCCAAATATAAAAAAAGAGTCTCTTCTGAAATCCAGGTAATAAGTATACTAACTAGTAACACTTTCTGGACAAACAAATTATTAGGATGCGTGAAAAGAAACCCCAAATAAGTTCTGTAAGTTAAAATCAGGTAAAAAACCCCCAAAAAACACCTTTAGAAGACTTCTTATGTCAAGATCATGTCGGGTAACTAAACCAAAAATACTGCTTCCTAAATCAAAGACTTCTGGATAATTCTTTCATTCACTTGACCATACTGAAAAACTGCTCCTGTAGTAATTTTATGCTTACCTGGTAACAGATGGTCCATTTGAAAGCTTTTTCAGAAAATTTACAGACAAGACAGTATTTAAATATAATATATATACTATTCAAATAGATTTTCTATGTATCTCCATTTAATTTCTTTTTGGTCTTAATATTCCCATTTCTCTGCCATTATACTGAACCGCACCTACTGAACAGAACTCTGTTCAAGCTTTCCTCACTGCTAAAGTTATCCCTTACCCCTGATGGCTCACAAAACCCTTTTAAAATTTTTTAAAACATAATTCCTTCCTCTTAAAGGACTATTTTTTCAGTTGCTCAGCTCAGCTTACATGGTAATTCTCTGCTTGAGAATTTTTGCCATCTACAAATAAAATACCAATTTGAAAGAGGACAGAGAAAGGACTTTTGGTTAACTTCTGGATTATCTAAGCACCAACAATCTGGTATGACCCATTACGAAAATACTAACATATTGCTAAAAACGACAGTTTGTGATTACTGTAATGGCTCTACACTTAATTTTATCTTTAGCAGTGACCATTTAGCAACAAGTCCATTAATTTTTTTCTCAGCAGCGTATTTTATAGTTTTAGTGTATTTAAGAGCATTCCTAAATTGAAAAACATTATTTTTCAGGTGGCGGCAGATTGATTACAGAATAGAGTTTCTCTTTGAGGGTACCCTACAAAGTACCTTTATACATATAAGACACTATTCAAGCATTTCTTTGATGCACAAATGTACAAATTCCTACCTCATTTGTTCAGCATTCTTTGAAATTTTGCAGGTAGAACATAAAAGGAATCTGCTTAATGCAAAGTCTCTCCTTTCGTAGGAGAAGAAGAGTGAATATTACTGGAGTTCAAGAAATGTACCCTTCTCTCTGTATACATTGCTCTGAAAAAATATAGGCTGGAACAAACGTCTAATACATCTTACATTGCTTGAAGGATCTTAACATCTGACATACATCTATCCCTCCTTGAGAATCCTTTTATTAGATTTTCTAACTGATATCTAGGATCTTAAACATACTGTCTTATTACTTGGAGCAGATTTAATGGTATGTTAAAATTGAAATTAAAGTAACCCTTTACTTACAAATAAATTAAAATATAAAGATTTAAGCCCTATCCTTCCCTAAAAAAAAAGACTCATGTCATTTTATGCTGATGCAACTGTATGGGTTTATAATGCAATCTTACATTAGTATAACTATATCCACGCATGAAGTTGATCTAGTATAATTACTTCAGTAAAAACATCAATCCTTTCAAATAGAGAAATTATATTAGTCTAAAATCTATGCACATACTAGGCCTTAGGAGATGTCTGAGACCTTCTAAGACAAAATGCTCAAGACCACCTGCCCATTCCAATGGTCACAATTCCCTATTAATCTCAACAAAGCTGAAACTGCCCCAAATATATCAGACTTAAAAGCAAATAAACTACATGGCTGCACACTGATGTAGAGAACCAGAATTTCAAGAGACCAACAATAAGCATTTAAATACTAAAAGAAAATATTTGTCCAATTTATCATCAGACAAACAGTAATGAGAAATTATTAAAGACAATTCTTTCATTGGAGTTCAGGGGGACAAATTTAAAGAATGATATGGACACTGTAAACCAACAAGTACGTTTAGGAGTTCTGCACAGAACAGGCTGAAATCTTATCACCAACAGCTGATCCATGCTGCTTCCTAATGAAGTCTTAAGCTGTAGATATACAAGTAAAACTTGGCATCATCTCTTTGATGCAGATTTCACGTGGCCAACAATACTTGAAATTTGGAAGCAGGATAGGCAATAAGCTTTCTGAAGCACATCATTCCACCGCTCTCTCTACTATTTTACGCGTAACTGTAATGAAAGATTAAACGTGTGACTTGGAAAAGTCAGTAACAGAAACAATAGAGCTGTACTAAAATTTGAAAGCTGTAGGAAAGCCTAGCTTAGCACAATGTAGCTTTTCTCTTTTTATTTTTTTTTAAGCATCTCCAAGTAATATAGATAACTTAAGAAGAAAATACACTCCCTAAACTGTGATGTCAACAGATGAATTTCAAAGCATTATAAAGGGATTTCCCAAATGGAAGTGTTCCAGGGGTTTAGCAGTGAATTCGATAGATCTTTTTCAGGAGCTCCTAGTTCTTTATGACCTTCAAATAATCTGTGGTTCTCTGAACAGAGAAAATAGCCTTATTCCTCCTTGGAAGCCAGCAAAAACACATTCTTGAGAAAAAGAGGAACATTATAAGAAAAGAAAAAAATTTTTAATTCTGTAGATCTTCTTTGTCAAAATAATGAATTACCTAAACAAATAAAATGCTAACAAAACCCTAAGGAACTGACAATCCTAGTCCTATCACTATTAACTTAAATTGACCATCCCAACTTTTCCACAGAACTGTTGCAAATCATTTGTCTCTTTACGCAAGGGAAGAAAAATATCCTACTCTCTGTTGTAAGCACTGAAAAGTTACGAAGATTTTTATACATAATTATCTCAGAAAGTTGTCTTGAAGGCTCAGGGGGAGCTTCAGCAAATATCTGATGTGGGGGAGTAAAGAAAACTGTGTTTTCTGATGGAAGGACAACAGAGAATGGGCACAAATGGAAATACAGGAAATGCCATTTAAATGTGAGGGAAAAAAATGGTGTTGAGGGTACTCAAACACTGGAATTGTTTCTCAGAGAGACTACAATTTCAATCCTTGGAGATACTGAAAAACTAACTCAACATAGCACTGAGAAACTTGCTGTAAGTAAAGCTGCTTTGAGCTGGAGGAGACCTGGAGGATTAAATCAGGTCTCAAGTGTTTAATGAAATCTTTTCAGGTATGAATTCAGGAGGTACACCAAAACATATTTTAGTATCTTCTGTGCATAACTCTGACTTGATACTGCTCCGAAATAAGAAGCTTGACTTCAGGCTGTATAGGTTAACAGAATAGATGGTAGAAGTATCAGTATGTGTTTATAACACCTTCAGCAGCAGCCAAAAGGCACATCCTTTGTCATGTATTTTGTTTATGATAACTTCTGCAGACTGATAGACACTCAGGTGTCTAATATATAGATATGTCTAATATACAGATAATGCTCTACAACAACCAGTTAGAAGAAAGGCCTGGACAGCAGTGTAATTGAAAAAGTGTTTTTATCATTGCTGTCCAATTCTATTTTAGGAAGAATTTGCATTTGGACTGTTCATCTTTTACTCTCAACTCAGAACATATAGATCTCTTCAGTAGCCAATAGGTCACACTTTAAAGAAGGCTACTTATGAAGGTTTAGAAAATGAGTAATAAAGGCTTCAAATAAATGCTTATTACCTGTTATAAAGGATTGAGTGGAACAAACCAATTGGTGTTTATAATAACCTATAGATATGTGATGTGCTTACAAAATGTGTGATACTTATCCATCTCAAAAATGTTCTTAGAATGATGATAAATCATATAAAAACCTCTATGAATTGTTTATAAAGTGTGTCATCAATATAAGCGTAGCGGGATAAACAATGCAACAAAAACTTTCAAGAAGGCTATTTACAGTAGCTGTAAACACACATAATACTTTATTGTGCAAAGATTTGAGTAACAGCCTTCTGCTCTCACAAGGATTAGTCCTTCTCATCCCTCAGCTAGTGATGCAAATCTTATCTCCCTCTCCTGCATAGTACTGGCAGATATCTCAAAACATCCAGGAAAACTGAGCCAGTTGTACCCACAGAGACATATGGACCATCAACTCCCTCAGCGGGGATATGTATGGCTACAGATTTTCAGAACCTTGCAGGAAATTCCACCCTAAAGAACACCAGGGAGTACATATGTAGGGGGAATATGTGAATCTCCTTAAGGAACTTAATCAGTGAATGGATTACTACTATGAATGCAACGCAAGTGTTATGTATGTAACAACTATAATATTGACAGTGTTTCTCCCTTTGCCATGCGTAGTTGTACATGATGCATTCAGTTGTTAAATCAGTAAAAATCCTCTCACATTAGTCAAATCATCTCACATTTCACTGAAAGCAGAATCTGGTCCTGAATGTCACATCAGTGAGAACACAACAAAATAGAATTCTCTTGTAAGAAGTTAGTGCAGAATTTCAGGGCACATTAATGAATCTTTTCTGATTGTGGTAAAGCTTTCACTTCACTGACACACACTGAACAGCAGATAACTATCATTCCTTACTGTGGTTTTTTAAAAAGAAATTTCCTGGTGACAAATGCCCATCCAAGAAGTTACATATTGTCAGGGAGTTCTCTGGAGGGAAATAAATATGCTATATACTAATTACTGAAAAATTGAAAAAACGAGGTTAGAATTCCTAATTATGCGATTTTACCTACATTGGCACTGGAGTTTAACTTCAACAATGGCCATTCCTCATTCATGTTTCTGCAGAAAACATAGCTCTGCCTTAACAGTAATATCATTTGACTATTTTCAGTAGAAAGTATCAAGATTATCATGCTGTAAGAAGCAGTCTATTTTTGTAGTTCTGTGAATAAACAGGATTGTCCATTTCTCACTACTTATCCCCTAATTGTATTATTTTAGGCAGCCAAGTGAATTATAATGTCTGAAAT
Organism: Grallaria varia; assembly: GCA_013396735.1. Taxonomy (NCBI): domain Eukaryota; kingdom Metazoa; phylum Chordata; class Aves; order Passeriformes; family Formicariidae; genus Grallaria; species Grallaria varia. Next base: position 226,802 of record VWZG01005385.1, on the reverse strand, counting down.
GCAAGCCCAACTTCCTATCTAACACCACTGACTCACCCAGTTTGCTTCCACAGGTCTTCCCAGGAGCACAGCTACAAAGCAGTGTGATGGTTACGCTCAAGAAAATACAAATAACATATTGGTTTGGGAAACACTGTCAAGTGAATGCATTGCTCCACATCAGCTCTGACCGTGTCAGAGTAGCACATCAGAAACACATTACAGTTCTGATGGGAGGGTAAGTGAATACAGGAAAATATTACACTGAGTACAGGAAAAATCTAAGGGCATCGTAGAAAAGCTGGAGAGAGTGATTACATAGGCTCAGGGGGATACCAGCAATTATGAAAAGGACATTGCCAGCCACAACTGAAAAGCAAAGAAACAAAGCCAACAACATGGTATTAATCACATGCCCTGTCCACATAGGATGCCAAACTATTCAAAGTACAGAATGTTCTTTATTCACCTCACTTTATATTGCTTGAATGAACCTAGCATTTATGGAAATGAGAGATTAAAAACATTGATATCAACTAACTTTTGGGCCAAATCCTACTTATCTTATTGATGCAAGTAGTTCCACTGATTTTAATGGAAGCAATTACTATTGACTTCAACAGAGCTACTCACAGAGTCAGGAGAGCAGGATGTGGCTCACTGCATAACCAAGCTTCCCTTACCACCATGAATGGTGCCAACTCATCCATTCTGATACAATGTCCCTGCTTTTCTGGTAATGGATCCCTTGAGCAGAAACAACTTTACACACCAAATGCTGCGATACATTTGATGTGAGCGTAGCAAAAACTTGATTGGAATGACCAATTTTACTTTTACTCCCCTCTTCACAAGCAACAGACAGGATCCCCTGCACCTAGAACTTCACAGCATCGTTTTATTATTCATTCCTCCAATTTCTTACGAATGAAACATCTGGGGCTGAATTACACTTCTTCAAGGACTGCCTAATCTCTGATGATTATTATATATTTGAAAAGGATAGTACAAACCAAACTGATTTACACTCAGTCCTTTGGGCACAGGAATAGATTGTTTCCAGTAGCTGGTTTCTGCCAGTGGATAGCCCTTCTGAAGGAGATCAGACTCATCCCATTCTCCCTACTTTCAGATTTAGATGTAGAGTCTCATTTATGACTGCACCAAATTTCTTCTTCAGTATCCCTTAGGACTGTGGCAGAATGGAGGAGATTTGAGGGACAAATAGATAGAATGCAACAAACAACATGAGTGAGAAAAAACAGGAAGGGAATCCCCTTGGTTTGGACATTTTAGGAGTGATGCTAAGGATGTTGTCTTTTAGAGGCTTAGTCCTTGTTCTTCAGTCATACAGCTTCAATGCCACAGGAGTAGGGGCTATTAAATGTGTAAGGTGGCGTGGCCTGGAACTCTTTTTTTTTTCAGATACTTGAAGGGGCAGAAAATCACTGTTTTATGGGAGTTAAATCCACTGGAATATACAATAAGCCAAGAATATCTGTCTTCAATCCCAGTTTTCCACAATCCACTTCCTATAGAATATTCTGAATGGTATTCATGGTAGGCACCAATTCTAATATATTTCTTATTTCATTATAAAATTTAAGTTATCTCCATCAATCTTAAATTACTTTGTGGGCAGTTGAGATAAGAACCAGTCTGAAGATGTTCTGCTGCACTAATTCTTACTCATCTTGGTGAGAGGTTATTCATTGCCCTCTGAAATTCCTCACTGGCTCCTGAATGTAGTTACAGATTCAAAGCTGACACAGATTTATATATTTAAGGACACAGAGTCCAGATACTTTAAGAAAAAAAGTCATCTTTTCTTGCAGAGCAAATCTTTGCATGTAGGACATTATGAAATTCTTCCTTTATAGATATAATACAACTAGGCTTAGGCCTAGTTGTGCTATGTGCACATTTTTTTTAATGATTATTATCTCAAGCACATAGAATAATGGTTAATATTTCAGATTCTAAAATACAGCAGAGCCTCAATTATCCAAATTCAGTGAACCCAGACAAGGTTTTGCCCCTTGTCATTTATTAATTAAATGGTAAATTGCTTCTATTACTAATTATTTCCACAGATCCATGGGCATGCAGGGCATTTTGGTTACTGGTAAACGCAATTATCAAACTCTATTCAGTGTTCTTCCCATGTTCTTCAGATAATTGAGATTCTGATGTACTTTGGAAACCATTTAAAGTATTTTTTACAATGTATTACTGGGAGGGCTTCCAGGTCTTGTAGGTCCTCTGGGGTAGAGGCATCCCCAAGATTGTGGAAGGCAGCACTCCTGACAAGCCAAAAGACAGGAAAATGTGTCAACCAATACGTAACACAAAAGCAAAACTATTTTGTGAGCTCAATCTGACACATTCCTAATCCCAGCAGTATATTAGTTTGAATGAATGACTGATTCTTTGAATAGGATGCTACCAAGTCAGATATCACATTAAAATCTGCTCTTTTTTTGAGGCTGGTCTTTATTTAAGGGAAGAGATGTTTAGCTAAAGAATCCTTTTGATGTGAGCAATCCTACAAAGAAGAAATTGTTCTAACTAGAGCAAAATGGAGCAGACTTAGAAATACTGTCGGAGAGATTTTAAGGGTAGAATTACAGACTGTATACAGGCAGAATGATGCATCATCTATGGGTGAAACCATGAGAACTCTGTATCAAAAGAACAAAAGTCGATAAAATTCAGGTACCAAACAGACCAAAGAACTGCCTCAACAGTCAAACAAGTCTGTTGTCACTGAGCAGAGTATCTAGACAGCCAGGGCAAATGGAGAAGCACTTCCACACAAAGCCTAATGACTAAGAGGAGTGCAATATCTATTTAAAAAACAAACAAGCAAATAAACAAAAAATCCAAACAACTTATATAAGACACAAGTCAGCAGCTGGAGAAGATGTATGTTACAGTACTAGGGTGCACTTCACAATAACCAGAGCAGAATGCACAAGGGAGGGATTGTTGCTGTGAATTAAAACATACATAAATAAGATGAATAATTGACAATTTAAAAGTATCAAAACTCTTCATGGGTTTTAATTCCAGGACTAAAAAGAAAGAGAGTGGTGTTAGAATCATACTGTGCACACCATCCTACTAAAACGCTGATGGTGAAAAGCAAAAGGGAAGACTTCAGAGGCAGAAAACCTATGAAAGAAGGAGCAACTTTGCTTTAGTGCTAAGATCACTAAACCTACTTCAATATGTGCATAATAAAGAACCACTCTGGAATAATGAACACAATGCATGTAAATTCAGTTCTCTATAGGACCAAAAAAATATCAACAAAATCCACTGTAGCAATATATAATTTCAGGAAGAAAATCCTATTTAAAATAAGGAACACAGAAGAAGGAAATTAAAAAGAAGCAGCTAAGGGTAAAATGTTTTAAGATGCTACTCTTAGAAGATACGTTATCAGAGAGTCTCACCTCTTACAAGTAACAGGAAAACCTCACCTCAGAACAGCTGTATTAATCCTGACCCCCAGTTGTCTGCCTCAGTCATTCTGAGGAACATCTCAGCAGTTTGTCTGGCAGACACAGCAAATTACAGCCTGAGGTACTAGAGAGATCCCTAAACAGTCCTGACTTACCTGAATATGCTAGGTTGTAAACCGTCATAGTTCAGCTGCCACATCAGATGAAAATCCTTTGCAAGAGGGCAAAAATCTCCAGAAGAAATGCATAATATGGTTCCTTTAGATGCAAGAACCTTCAAAGTTGTCCTGGAGTCATTCATTTCTACTCAGAACTTACAAAACAAACGTATAACCACATGCGAAAAAAGAAAATAATAGCATTTTTAAAGTGAGTGAAGTGAAAGGATTTACTAGAAGTAAAAAGACCCCATCCAAAAAGAGGAAGTCATAGTGAAAAGCAGAAAGCATAAAAAGGTGTATAGTTAGTTGAATTTTTAAAAAAGAAAATAACTGTTGAACAAAGCAAGTGCATGAAAATGTTGAGGAACAACTTTTTAAAGTAACGAATAACCTTCCTAAATCCCTTACATTGAATCTGTTTCTTCCAACAGATGACGAGTAAAAGGAGCCTTCAAAAAACAAAAATCCCAAATTAGTTCTTTGTACTTGCATTCACTATGGAGTAGTTTAAAAAGGTTTGCAAGTGAAATCCCTTCTCTGGAAAGTCAAGTCCAAGAAAATGTATAAAGAAAAGACTAAATGATTCTCATCTAACAGTTATAAAAGAAACTGTTATAAAGAAACTCAGTCATGAAAGAGCTTAACTAATAACTCTTGCATTACAAAAGAACGGAAAGTGATTTAATGGCAATAGTAAAAAAAAGGACTTTAGGAAGATCTACATAGATCACTTGGTCTACAGTCTATGCCATAGAAACTGGTAGAAATGACAATAAATAATAACAGAAACTGAAGCAGATAAAAGAGGGAAGATATAATATGAATATTTGTAGAGAGAAATTTTGATTTGTAAATCAACAGAGTTCTCTAAATGAGTCAATGGGCATATGTGTGACTCAAGTAGTACTAGTTGCTAAAAAACAAAAGAGAAAAAAATCCCCACCTAATTTAGCCAATACTAAACAGGAAAGACAGCACGAAATTCTTGTGGATACACCTATGAAAGCACCAGCACAATACTCAATGTTGATCATAAAGGAGGGCAAAAAACACCCTTGGGAATTTTTAAGAGAGAACTAGAAAGTGAAACTAAAATCATTATGATATTCTTCTAATAAAGTCATAGTAGACTCACATACTGAATACTACATGTATGCTTCAACTCTCAATAGAAAAGAGGATACAAGCAGCCAGAAAGATGCAGAAAAGGGCACAAAGATGTTCAAAGCATGGAATAACTTCTGTGCAAGGACAGATTAAAATGAGTTGGTTTTTCTGCCCTGGAAAATAAACGAATCAGAGAAATATAAAGGAGCTTTATAAAATCATAACAAACAATGACAAGGTTAATAATTGCACCCTATTTTTCATTACATATTTCTAGAAAGCATCCAAAGACGTTATCAAGCACCAGGTTTAAAGCAAACAAAAGGAAGTATGTTTTCACACAGTATGTAATTAAATTGTGGAATTCACAGGCACAGGATGCTTTCGATGCCAAAAGCAAAAATGATTTCAAAAAGCAATCAGACAAAATCAAAAAATAAAGCCCAGGCTTTAACAGCCCTTTCTATCAGGGCTATTAAACACAATGATGCAAAAGCATAAAACACTGCTCCACACTAAGAAATGGAAAGGTTCATCTGCACATCTCTGAAGAGCTGAACGAACCAATCTGACGTGTATCAGACAGCAGCTAAGCTTCAACATAGCCAACACATAGATCACAGAGATTCCGGCTTTAAAACAAATTTATGGAGCACATGGATTATGGCTGCAACTAATGATTTACTACTGCACTGTCAACCTACTGGATGTTGATTAATATCCTTCCCCAGGTACAACCATAGTTAAAATGTATGTTAAGGACAAAGAGTTAAGAATGACACAGAAGTGTTTGGAGAACAAGGTATTCTTTCAGGACACTTGTGATATACAGGTACAGCATGTCTTCCTAACTGACTAAGATTCCAATAGCTGATATTCTGTTCCTGAGATGAAAACCATTAACCTTATTTAGTTACCAGTGAGGATACTCCCTTTAGTTCTAATGGGTGTACAACATTCACACCATGCAGTGATTTCTGTGGGAGCTGCACTTAAATCTGTTGGGCATGTTACACTCAAAAATGCCTTTTAAAACCAAGTAAAAACATTCAGGTCACAGAGCAAAGCACGACAAAGTATGAAAATATCAAAATGAAGTCTGTCACAACAGCTGTAGTGTTACAATACAATCTTCCATGTTATGATTGTATATTTTGTGTTCTGTATAATGGATAACATCCAGGGAATGAGACTAATTCAAATACTCTTTTTTTTATCCTCTCTGTTCAGTGTGTGGCCCCAAGCCTTGTTTACTGAGTGGCATCCAAGTCCTGCATGAAATAAGATGGTTTTTTGTTTCTGGATTTTCTGTGGTACTCATCAATATAGCATTTGAATATCTCAACAATCTTAGTGAATTAATCCTCACAATGTACTCTCAGATGCCTGGAATGATTTTAATTCCTCATTGATGAAAATTATGAGAGAAATTATGTGAATTTTTTGTGGCCACACAGGGAGTCTGTATCAAAGACAGGAAGGCAATTTAGATCTGTTCATTATAAGAGGTGCCGAGCATCTCCTGAGCTCATGTTACAGAAGGATTACCAAGGATTTGTGCTCTTCCAGCAGATCTGCAGCTCATCTCTAGCACAAACCTCGCCGATGGGGGCAAGATACCATGGACAGGGACCTCATTCCTACCATGCCGTCTGTCTGGTCCAGTGAATTGGGAAAAGTGCCTCAAAGGAGTCATTGCTGCAAGATTTGCAGAGCCCTTGGAGATACTCAGATCATCAGCACGATGAAGAGCAGGGTTATGACATTCGGTTGTTACAATCTTATGCAGAAAATTCTCCTTCAGATTTGCATTCTCTAGGATTCTTGCCAACATGAGGTATTTTAAATTACATTTTTCTAGAAAGACTCAAGCAGAGGCAGTGGTATGGATGAAAGAAATCAACAATTGACACACGGACTGTTTCTGTAATGTTAAAGATTGAAATTTATGGTTGTAGTGTAGTTCATAACTAATAATTACAATGTCATTAAATACTCTTTATACACTTCACTTGTGATCTAAGTGCATAAAAACACATTGAAAAATAGCCTCATAGTACCGCTACCTTAAGGGTCTGTCTCACACCTACCACATCCAAGACACTGAGAATAAAGCTCAGTGTCTGTTTTTCTATTGTGCCTACATATTGCAGCATTTGTGGTCTGTAAGATCACACACTGTAGGAACAACTTTCAGTTCCCTGTGACAATAGGGTGAGCTGAGGACAGACTGGCAATCTTTGGAGATGAATTTCCTGCCCTTTGTGGGTTTCAGTTAGACTCTTAGCACTATTTGAACTTTTGTGGTTTAATTTTCTTTGTTGCTGTTTTAATTCTAACGGCAGAAAATAGGAGACAAAACAATATCCCTCTGGAGGCAGTGAATCTCAGGATCTGAAGAGTAAATGGCCATGTTGGCTCCTTCTGGCATTTTAAGATACATCAGCAAACAGGGAAAGGACATAGCAGGTCTGTAGAATGGCAAAAGGATGTGGAGCTTCTTATTTTCAGCTAAAGACACCAAAAGCCTCAGGATCTGTTGATGTTGCCTTCTGAACTAATTTCTTCCCATTAGCACACAACCACAACTACACGCTCAGAAACTGCTCGTTACCACTCTCTTACTGAGGTCTGAAAGAGAAATGGGGTAGAAGGAAGGTTATCACATGAAGGCTGACCTGCAGTTGCAATAGTAGTCACACAAAACACATACAAAGAAAGCATCTGCCAGCCTGAGACCTAAATACTTGTTTCATTCAACTATTATGGTTTATAGTTGTGCATATGTTATTCAGAGAACAAGAGGTCTTAATTACTTGGGGGAGTAAGGGAAGTCTTTAGAGAAGACAGTGCAAAAAGTCCCATCCCGTGTTAATTTCTAGAATTTACAGAAGTAGACTGCACTTCTCTCTCCCTACTTCTAACACCTGTGGGCCAAATCCACTACCTTTAGGATGAAAAAGTAATGAAAAAGATGGTTTTTTTCTGACAATGTGCAAGCCTACCTAGGTAAGGATATTTTTCCACAGCCACTTGAACAAGATGACACTTTCAAAGAGCGGTGAACTTTGGATGCAAAGATGAGATCAAGGACAATATTTCAGTAACTACAGTTAATAAATTGTTAATGGGGGTCAGATCTGTTTGTTATGTTCTCCCCTCACAGACAAAAGAACATTATGAAATAGTATTTATTATGTATATGCAGGGATTTTCCCTTTACATGTTTGAAAAAGAATCATAAAATAATTCCATTGTAAAACTAAATAAGCTACTAAAACAAATAACAAATGACTTCTCTGAGGGGAAGAAGTGCCAGTTATGGGATAGCAGTCACTAACTACTGCCAGGAGTTTTCTCAAATTCTGGAAAACATCAGCACAAGGGAGTTCTATTTAGGTCCATCTTGACTAACATATGTGGAAGGGAACATTTTTGATTCTTCATTCCTTCATTCTCTTGGGTGTCACAGCTTCCTATCCTTCTGTTTATAGTCGTCTCTCACCATGTATTTCAGGAAAAGAAAAATCTAAATAAAGATCACAGCCTGTTCCATTATGTGCCCTTCCTCTTCTTCTTCTCTTCCTTTCTTGCATTTGTGCAGTGTTGTGGCACCTATTAACTACCCATGTTTTCAGAATGACATTATACAAGGTGCAGGATGTACCACTGTGCCCTAAAAATATCAACAACTGCATTAGTCTCACAATAATTAATGGCAGGCATTATGCAAATGACAACTTTTTCACTGCAAAATAATGACATTTCTTCATTTTGAGCAGAGTTATGCAAAACAACGAATTGGGGATGATAAATCACACAGGAGAATTAAGAAAGCCATAACGTTCCTGCCCAGGCAGGCAGAAAGACAGACAGACCAACAATTTAGAACACATTGTTTGTTCTCAAACTGCTATTAGGAAATAAATAAAAGCATAGCCAGTCGGTCATTAGAACGTATGTATAATTTAGTTTCCCCCCTTTAGGCAACTGTGCATAAGGGGACGTTAAATTCCAGCAATCGAATTATTACAAGTCACAAGCAAATTTTTTTTTATTAACCTTAATAAGTCATTCACTCAGAGACTACAGTCATCAGGCAAATAAAATGTATCACATGTCATTCTCCTACACATTAACTAATTTCTTATGCAAACATCACAATGTACAGCAATTACCACTGCTCAAAAAAGCCCCAAAGTCAGTTTCAATTTATTTTATTGCTTTTGTGCGTGGCCATTTCCTGTAGAGCTTTATTTTCTATCCCCATGTTTTAGGTGCAAAAGAAAATGAATGCAACTAACAAGAAGCTACTTCTCTGAAATGTTGCCCCAGCTTTTCCTTATTGAGAATTCTGTTGGAAAAAGATATTGATAAGACCTTCCTGTGAGCTTCAAGAAGCTTCTCAAAGGTAAAAAGCTAACACTGACCAGCCATGAGCATCCTCCCCTCGCCATCCCTTTCTCCACTATATGCTTCCCATCCCCTGAATGAGCAACCAACCCCTGCCCAGTCCTTCCTGTGCCTCCTGCAGGGAGCCTGGTGCAGGATGGTCTGTGAGCTCCCCAGAGCCACCGTTCCCACACTGCTCCTTGAGGAGCAGTTTCCCAGTGAGAGTGGGACTGGAGGGTAGCTTTGAACTCCCTTATGTACAACACTCCTCCACTGTTCCTTACAGTGTCTCCAGCTGGAATGGAAGTATCTCTAATTTTTAATAGATGGTACTCCTGGATCTTTCTTTTCAGTGATTCCTGCTGGGAGACTCTGATGTATCAAAGAGTTACAGCGATTAAAGCTAGAAAGACCTGTGGTATTTAATCATTTAGTCCATCCGCCCACCTGAGCCGGGGTATTCCTTACACTATTTTTTCCTGATGTTCTATCTAGTCTAACTTTAGAGAGTGCCAAAAAACTGGGCTCCCTTCCCTGGGGAGGTTATTCCATAGTGGTATGTCATGAGACTGGAAATTTCCTAAGGTATTTGCTATACTTTTACTTCTTTATGTTTAGTTTTATTAAGAAGGTGTTCATTTTCAGACTCCCAATACTGCCATAAAATTTTCTTTCTGTCAGTAGAGACTGAAACTGCACCAGACTTCCTCACATCCACAGCTCAGCATGACATTTAACAACACTGTCCACTGAAAACAAAAAGCTGGATTTGCAGCATCTAAGTACTATCCAAAACCTGTTTTTATTCTCCACCATGACTGCTGACAAGAACTGGTATGCAAAAGGATCCAGGACGGAACTTTTTACAGCCAATGCATTATTACCTCCCTTCTAGCCACATCAGCCACTCCTCTCAGGAAGCCCTGGTGGCAGTTCCAAAAATACATAAAGCAGAACATCAGCAAGGACTACATATTCACCATGAGGAGGTTAAATTGCATAGCTCCTGTGAAGCATGGCAAGGGGGGCTGGAAAACCCACAAATCATGCATCACAGAGAAGAGTTAATTCTGGCTTTATCTGAAGCAATAGGAAGATCCAATGCCGCTTTTCTTCTCCCCAAATGTTAGTACTCTTGCCTTCACCAAAGACAACTGAGTCATCGACACAGACGTACAGAGAGCTCAGGAAAGAGAACAGTTGTGCTGGAAATAACTGGTGCCTTTGAAAGCAAAGCAGTAGAAGTTGACCACTTCCCTCCCCACTATCTATTTCAGAACTTTCACGATTCAGTGTAATTCACCTCCCCTCCCCCATCTGAAACACTGCAAAAAATTCTCCACCTCCAGCCTCTCATCCGGAAGTTAATAACATTTTGCAGCTCTCCTTAAATAAAATCCAGCCCATTCTGGATCAATAAGACTGATGCCCATTTCCCTAATGGCAGCCGATTGCCATTTGCTATTCAAATCAGACTAGATAAATTACAGTACATGCCAAAGAACAGGCCAGTGAATTAAGACAGGCCTCCTGAGGACCAGCGATATTATTAATCTTTTAAGACACTATCATATTTCTTCTTGACAGTGTGCGTAGACTCTCAGACATGCTGCACCCAGATTGAAATATCAGCTGCTGCAAAAAATCAATAGTGTTAGAAACACAATAATTTTCTGTCTGCAGGGCCCCCAATAAGCAACACTTGTGTTTCGCCTCCTTTCCACATCTATGCTCCACATGCATTTGTTTTAAAATCCAGCCTTCAACTGTGAATAGTCATTGTGGTGGGCAAAGTTGCTTCTGTTGTCATCCTTTGCCACAGAAGCCACAACTGTGATTCTCGATAAGGTTGCGGTTCTCAGAGACAGCATAAGGTACTCAAGGGTCAGGTACTCATCCAGTATATTCTACCCTCCTCCCCACACCCTCCTGCTGCTCAGCCTCTTGCTTTCTCACCAAAGGCTTTATAAATACAGATATTGCCAGAACTCATGCTATTCCTAAGAAAAATGAAAACAGGGACCTCGGATGTGAACTGACAAAGGGAGACCATACATGACAAGAAAGCAAAAAGCTTAAGGGATTTCGCTACAGACTGGCAACAGAAAGGGTCAACTCAAACAATTTTGATCTCTTTAGACTTGTGGATGAATTCAATAGAGACTCTGACAGTCAAGTAAGCTGTCCCCTGGTTTCTCAACTATTCCTTGTGCTGAGGGGGAGAAAGAGTCTACAGCTGATAACTATTCCAAATATGATATTTTAAGATTTCCAAGAGCAGTGGTCTCAGAGAAAAATATGTAGCTTAGGGGGTTGGGAACAAGATGTTAAAATGAGGTTTCTCCTCACCCTTGACACGATACGGTTTAAGTTTGTGAAAAAACCAGTTATAAACCACAACAAAATCAGAAATCTCCACACAATTCTAAGCATGAGATTATTCTTGATATAACTGGGTAAAAAAAACATCTACAGAAATGGACCAGAGTGGATAAATCAAGTCCAGGTTGGCTCAGTTGCTATTCAAGATTGCCAGGTTTCTGGCATCCCAGGTCAACAGTGACCAGAAAGAGTTGATGAATGCTCCAATAGGGTGAGAGGAGTGATGCGATGAAATCATTCAAGTTACATCACAATTAGCAGTTGCCTTCCACCCCTAACACATTGCTAGCAGCATTGGCAGGACTAGCGACCAAAAATATTAACTCTCCCCTGACTCTTGCAGCATCTTGAGAGCTTCAATTCAACCTCCATTTAAAAGGGGGGGCAAGCATGGCCACACGCAATATGAACACCAGAAAGCTCTCTTCATCAAAAACTCTGTGCTAAAGAGAAAAGGGAGTGATAGGATGAAATGGCACCTTGCCAGCAGTGATCTTATTAGCACCATTAGGCAAAGGAGGCATCTGGAGCAAAGGAGGCTCAGTGGAGACCTTACTGCTCTCTACAACTGTCTGAAAGGAGGTTGCAGCAAGGTGGAGGTTCTTCTGCCAAGAAACCAGCAGCAGAGCAAGAGGAAATGGCCCCAAGCTGTGCCAGGGGAGGTTCAGGTCAGACAGCTGGAAGAATTTCTTCACTTAAAGGGTGGTTTAGCAGTGGAATGGCCTGCCCAAAAAAGTAATGGAGTCACCATCCCACGAAAAGTTCAAGGAAAATCCGGGCATGGATCTTAGTGCTATGGTTTAGTTGACGTGGTGGTGTTTGGTCAAAGGTTGGACTCGATGACCTTGAAGGTCACTTCCAACCTCAATGATTCTATGACTCCATAATTCTCAATTAGAAAATTAGTTACTTCCCAGTAATTTGCACATCTGAGGCGCAGATTTGAGATTCAGCTCTTGCTCCTGATTCTCCATGAGTTGGATTTGATTCACACATCTGAAGGGAACTGCTCCCAGTATCTAAGTCTCACTCTACTTCCAGTAGATTTTGCTTATACCATGTGGGACCTGGGAATACACTGATACCACTTCATACTACTTGTAAAAATGTCATTGTGAACCATGTGCATGTGGAGCCTAGTCTAAACAGCGGGTCTAATACAAGCATTGGCGCAAAACTATGAGTGAGCAAGCAGTATGAGGGTTAAGGAATAAATACTGTAGGACCAGAACAGAAAACATCACAGGTGATGAAGGATGGGATTTGAGCCTGCCATTTTTCCTCTACAATCCTCAAATCACTCCACTGCCTGCTTCTCCTCTAGTCTCCTCCTATCTGTGTTACATCCTTTAATTACGGATCATTTCTTCTTTGATTCAGCACAGTAAAAAAAATTAATTCACACAGTACTAGAGGTAGGAGCAGCATAATTTTTCAGATGATGTCATGGTATCTCTTCTAAGACAACGGACCTACAAATACCACCGAGTGATAAAGAGAAGAGAAACTCGTTTCTCCAGTATAGATAAGAGGCTAAAATAATCTATACAGCCATGGGCATTTTGAGTCGGGTCTTCTGACAAGTTCCTACGTCAGTCCAAATAATGGGGTGGCAGTCTTAAGCTTCCCCAGAATCTGTGCTACATCTACGCAGAAAGCCCTGAAGTTATAACTGGGCTGCAGGACAGCATCACACACACAAGCCTTCCCACATTAAAGTATGTGAGAGCCACTACATTAAGAATGCCCCATCTTCATGTCTGTAAGTATGCCAAACAGGTGAGTATGAGCTGAGGTATTCAGAAAGATGGGAATTTCACATCACTGAACATTGTAACAGGGCTTTTCCATGCTAAATCTGTACTCCATCTGCATGTACCCTTTTCCTCTTATAAATGAACACAATTTATTCTGATCAAGAGACTAATTTCTTTTCTTTTGAGGGGCTTTTACAGGCTACCCTATGCCTTCCATTATCCTCATATTTGGAAAAGAAATAATTTCTGTAGTAACTGACCACACAAGTATTGTTCATGTTCCCCTGGTATTTTTGCCTTGGGAAGCAAGATCACCAGTGCAGTGGACTGGTCTTAGCAAAGCCATGTAAACTAGATGGACTCCTTCATGCTGAAAAATACTCTTGGGATTTAAGAGAAGCTGTGCACATCTTCCCTCTGACATTCCTGCTTTTAAAGGAAAGGATGAGACAGAGGGTAAAAGTACAGTCCAAATCAAGCATTAGGGCCACTGCTGCTGATCACAGCTGGTTCAGAGGAGATTCTCTAGACAGCCTCTTCCAGATAGATCCTGCTGGAACTGAGTCTGTAGACTGTAATGTTTAAATACCATTCAGAAGTTAAAACAGTAGTGACAAACCCAGTTAGGTTTAAAGCCAGATTTCCATTGCAAAACACCCTGCATGCCATCCCTGCTGACAGGCAATGCTAGGCATCGCTGTCAGCTACAGGGTACAAAAGGAAGAGGAAGAAAGTAAATGTATTGCAAGTTTAAGGCACAGACACATACTGCTAACAACTACTGTCTGATATTCTTCCTCATCGCCAGTCTCTGCCCCAAGACATTGCTCTGATTTTGCAATACAGAGGAGAACCAGCCTGTGCATAGAAATCTACCCACAGGCTACAGCTCCAGGACGCCAGGAGAGCCTTCATCTTACCCTGTGCTTGGCCTCTTTTGTCACAGGTGATCCTCCGAGGAGGAAGAAGCACAGGGGTTATTCTCAAACTGTGGTTGAGATTCGTGATAGTATACCAGCTCATTCTATAAAAGCAAATGGATAGTGATGGAAATTGCAAGTACTTTTAGGGAAGAGGAGCTGGGAGAAGAGTGACAGTATAAGATTTCCATGCTAGAAGGGTGGAATAGTCAAAACTGCAACTGAGATGGTATGAGTTCACTGATTATATCATGTAAGAAAAAGGGAGATTTGTCTGTAAATGGTCAAAAGACATAAAAGATGGAAAGGGAAAAGCAGAGAAAACCGAAAGATAATCAAGTAAGATGAGATAAATGAGGATTTTGACATGGTTGGGGGAAAAAACCTAAGCATTGAAAAGATGTCAGTAAATCAAACCATACTTAACCCAACCACAGGCTAGGAGTGCCCTCCCCAAAAGATGCAGCTAGATAAAAACTGTGTTTCTTTTTCTGGTCACTACCACCTATGACTAGCAATAACTTGAAAGCAAATCAATTTGAGGGCTTTGTCAGGTATTCTTGATTTTCCAGACTTCTACCACAACCTCCCTGGTGCGGCCAGAAAAACAGCCAAACAAAACATGTATTAAGAACTTTGGATCTTCTCAACTTTTGTTAACGATCCAGTTCTCCCAAGGTCAGAGGAGAGAGGAAGTCACTGGGACTCAGTCACCTCTGTGAAATGAGCCTGGAAAAGGTAATGAACTCCAGAATAACAGTCCCCATGATACATTCAAAGGAAATTGCTGCCGATGCTCCCTGGCGGCACCCTTAATAAAGGAGGTGGGGGGAAGAAGGCCTGACACCAAGAGATCAGGACCATCCTATATTCTCCCTTTGCTTTCAGTGGGAGTGGATGCAACGAGCTCCCACAGAGCAGCGGGAAGTGAGCCTTACACCTGTGCAAGACACATTGAGTAACATGTTTCAGTAAGCTATGGCCTCTTTTTCTGTCTAAAGAAACATGTCCTCTGAATAGTGGCTAATATCTGCTAAGAGGGGTGAGAGGAAACCTCTCACCCTGTGTCAGACCTGCTGCCTCTCTCACATGAGTAGAAATATGATTTCTCACCCTCACAAGACTCTATCCCTGCACTGGAACCTCTGGTGGAGACACTCCCAGATCAGTTACAGGTTTTAATTATGAAATGACAGTACCGATAGCTGGCTTTGCTTGAACTGGCATGTGTCACTGAAGCCGATGGGAAACATGTAAGAAAGAGACCCAGTTTAATTAGCCTGAATATTTTACATTGATTATTTCCTACAAGAAAACCATAACACATCTTGATTTGTCACCTGTCAGGTTGCTGTTCTTATACACCATGATCTCTCCTTGCCTCTTTGTGTCATAAAAAACCAATGGTAAATATGACAGACAGATGCAAAAAAGATTTTGGTAATTACAGCACGGTGGCTGGTGGTTGTTTGAAGATCGTTTTATTTCTTCCAATCAAACAAGTCCTTGGACTTCACAGCCCTAGAGCTTCAGACAGGGGTGAAGATGATTATATTATGACATTACAGTGCAGACTGGCAGATCAGACAAAGTGGATTTCACTCAGTAATTAAACTACAGTATCTTTCGTCTAAAGTCCAGGACAGGATTAATCGAAAGGTAGCTCTTTATCATTGCGATTAGTGCTGGGATTTGAAGAGTGAGTCCACAGATTTCTGATTTGATAACTTGTCCTGTGTACCAGCTTATTGGAGGCTGCACATCTGTCTGAATTGCAAAAATAGCATGAGGTCAATATGTATTTGCCAAGATACACCATTTCCTTTATTTTATTTTTAGTCAGATGAAATTCAGATTGATTTAAATATTACAGTGTCTTTTGGCTTTCTATAGCAGTAGGAAGATTTCTATTTAAGACCTGCTAACATAACTCTGCCCTCATCCTAAACTGCATTGTATCTACAGGACAGACTCACAGTTTTCTCTGTAGCTTTACCTTTATTCTTCAGGGTCCGAGAAAATCCACCTGATCTTGGGAAAGTGAACAATACAAATTCAAAACACAATAGCTTTATAGCTGCTCTAAAGTGGTCTAGAAAATGAAGTTTCAACCTTTCAAGATGCTCCTAAGATTTACTGGATGAATATAGTTTTAAGATTTTGGTTTTTGTGTCAGCATTGCATAAAATCCCTAACATAAAATGCCAGCTGATGCTTTTTTTTTTTTAACATTTCCAAAAAGCTTTCAATGCTCCTGCTTCTTCTCACAACTTTAATAAACACAGGGCTGGGAAAACTTGCTCAGTAGAGTGAGACAGTTTCCTTATGCTGCTGGCTGGGAAAGCAGCACTCCTGGCACCTGCCCTGATTTACTCGCTCGAGGAGATTTTCCCTGCAAGGCAAGGAAAAGCAATGGATATCTCTTCTTATTTTCTTCTTCAAGTAGTCATTGTGTTTAAGAAACAGAAAAATCAAGGTAAGAGAAAGAAAAACATTACTTCTTCCCAATCAACAAAACAGAGTTAGGACCTGACTTCAAATTCTGGAGATACTTTCTACTTAAAATCTGTTGAAGGCAAAGCTGTTTTGGGTTAGACTCTAGGGAGAATATCCCCCCGCCCCAAGAATCCCAACAGCTTCCAAAAGCATATAGAGAGCGGACTGACATTTGCCTTTAGAAAGTCATATACATTTTTAGGTTCCTTTCAACAAGTTTTCAAGCCAGGACAGTCACAAAAACTGATGGCCCACAGGCTACTATTACTAGGTTCCAACTTTCCCCAAGGAAGCCTGATAAAAAAAGAAATGCATTTGTGAAAACATCAATTAAAAATTTTATTGCAGCTGAATGAGGTTTTTGAAAGACAAATACTTTTACTGAATATTGAAAGAATTTTTTTGTGGAAAACACTCAGCTGAAAATCAAAAGTATTCTCTCTGGAAGGATTTTCAAAATAGTTTTAACAAATTTTTAGCTTTAAAAAAAGTCACAATTTATAATGTTTGGTTTCATCCACAGAACAGTCCTGTGCCTACCACATTCTGCAGAATTCAGATGTGATTTAGAATTGCTTTGCCCATCTCTACAATAGGATAATCTCCAAAATTTCCTTTGCCATTTTGCCTATAGCAATGTCTTCTCTCATTCGTATGAATCTCTGATGCAGATTATGAAGATCTGAAGCAGGGGCAATCTCTTAATTTCTACCCAATCATTTATTAGAAATGGACCCTAATTCTCTCTGGAGACCGGGTAGTACTACAAGCAACAAACTAACCAATTCTCTAGGCAAACAAACTATTTTATTTGCAGTTTTATTGTATTGTTATTTTTGTAATGAAATTTACAGAGAAAACCCCAAAATTATTCATAACCATTCATTTTAAGTCTTGAAAGCTATTTCACAGCTCTTGGAGCTGTGAAAGATACTCAGAATCATGCAGTCTGATTCCCATACAATAAAGAACTTAACAATTCCATCCAGGAATTCCCATAGCAATTCTAATGACTAGTGTCTGAATGGACACAACATTTATTAACACTTATGATCTTAATTTAAGGAATTATGTTAGCAGAATATCACAAAATGCCTTGGAAATTAGTTTTAGTTATGTACTTTTACTGCCTAAACACTTACAAGTGAGGAGAGGAGAGAAAATTTAGGCAGGCAAGCAAGCAGGCAGGGGCACAGAAATATCACACGGATGAATGATAAATAGTGCATTTCTTGCTCAACTAATAAAGACACAGATAAGTAATACCAGACAGAACAGTTTCAGTAATCTTTGTTTAAACGGCTAGCAAAATATGTAATAAAATCTCACTGCTATACTTGTTCTTTGTAGAGGTGTGAAGGTGTGAATTTTATTCCTAGTCCTGCTGCTGATACTGTAGATACAGATTCAACTCGCACAGGGATTTCAAAGGTAGTATTCAGACCACTCAACTATTCCTCAGACCAAACTGAAAACAAAATGCAAATGAACTACCACTGATCCCGAGCTCATGCTGTTTCCCTCCTGCCTTTCACAATTTTCCCCATTTTTCCTCTGAAAATTCTAAAGTTTTAAAAATGTTATTAACCAATCAAGTAAGTACCAGTCTTTATATTTATACTTTTTTTTTTCCTCCTTTCTGGGTCTTTGTATTATGCTTTGATCATAAATTCAGTGTCTTCTCTCCAATCACGAGGACTAGAAACTTATTTTACAAACAAAAAACAAAGAACTTGACATTATCTGTTTACTTCAAGAGTACAATCCCTATGAAAAACATCAGATATTATGACACTCTCCGTAAAATTGCAACCACTTCCAGCAAAATAAAACCTTAATATAGGTGTGCACATCCCTCTGGTTTTCACATCATGTGTAAACACTGAAATTCCACAAAAAGAGCCTTGTAGTTGTGACTTGCTCTGGAGAAAAGCTGGATAGCATAACATATCCATGATTTCACAAAGTGGTCAAGTGCTTCCTACTAAACAGGAATGGACTCTTATATGCCAAACCTTGGCTTTGGTAACACAGTGGTAAATTTCATATTAATGTAAACCAGGGCAAGATTTGTCCCAGTGTAAATATAACCAGAATTAATGTTATATTTTACAGAGTTCCTAAACAACTATAAATTTCTTCTACTAACCACCTGGAACAGGGGGAAATACATGTCTTGCAGCACGATGTTGCTATTTGAAATAAAATCACAGCTGAAAGCTTGGACAGGTCCAGCTAAGAGAGGAAGAGAAAGTCCCAGCCATCAACACCGAAAGCAACTGTGTATGTTCCCCAAACTCAGAAGATGTTGTCAGCACCCATTCCTAGGCCATATGTTAGTCAGATGAACTAAACTGACCCATAAACCTAACCAGGAAGTTTCCATGAGGGCTGAAACTGTGATGGACTGCTCAAGGATTTGTTTTTGTCAATTAAAGACATAACCATAACTGCTTTCAGTTGAGTCACTCCCACTAAGATGTAATGTACCCATATTTAACATCGTGTATTAAGTACGTCAAGCATTCGTTCCATTAATAATACTTTGCACTTCCATTCTGCTGGGCTCTGCCAAGAGACCAAGGCACTTTGTGATCATGAATTAATCAATGCTACCACCACCTGTGCACTGGAAAGAGTTGGCTGGAGTTCACCCAGTGACCCTGGATAACAGCTGGAGATGTGATCCTCACTCTTCCTATCCTCCAGAAGACAAATCAAGTAGTAACAATGAGTAACAGTGGCTTCCCCAAGCTCACCAAGTACCAAGCACAGTCAAAATAAATCCGTCACAGTAAGCAGAGATCATAGATTTTTGCTTTTATCAAGGTAGAGCATATGAAAAACAGAAATATCAAAAATTTAAAAACCAAAACATACAGCTTGCAACTTTCTAAATTAACACCAAGTTTGCCAGGATAACAGAATCTTGTTCCACTGCATGATCATTAGGCGGGTTTATATTCTCTCTCTTCTGTGCAATGCTATAGGCAACAAATGACACTGCCCATTGTGGAAGATTCAAAAATTGGAGAATAAAATAAATTAACTGACCTTGCTAATTTCTAATCTCTAAGTTTGGTTCGAGAGGGAAGTTCCGTGAAATTAAACCTGTTAGTGCTGATTGTCAACAAAATAGAGGTTTCTGAAAAAGGTTTAAACAGGACTAGCCATATTCAAAAGCTCCTTGGATTTCACCATCAAATAAATCTATTCTTTCAAGTCCCTCTAAAAAGCACTCATAATCCTGCGACACTTTGCTAACTTTTGATTTAGTTTCTACTTAGGTAAAAAAACTGAAGTCAGTGGGAGTTTTGCTGGAATAAGGTCTGAGGAGAAAGTTTGTAAAAGACATTATTCTTAAATTCATGGTAGAAAATAACCACAGAAAATTATCTGAGCCTGAAATGGGAGAAGGTTCAAACTTCACAGTGTTGGTTTTAATAAGGTTTACATCGTCAAAAAAAGGACTCAGCAGACCAGACTGATCGTGTCTGATTAGCTAATATATAACCTTATGTTACTAGCTTAGAAGAAATAATGTCCACAGATTAGGACAAGATCAATCCATGCTATACACTATCTAGAATTAGAATCCAAACATATATGGTATACACCTTGAGAAACTTCAGATAATACACATTTTTCCTTTGTGTTTCTGATTTGACCAAACTGCAGATATCTAATACTTCCCCCTCATAGAATTCAGTAATATGGACATACATTGCTTTTCACTTTTGTATGATATGTATTACAATTAATACAGAGGTTAAATGAAACAATTCAACTCCTAGTAAATTTTTCTGTGATTAATAGGCACAATCTTATGCCAGTCTGGGAACTCAAGTCAAATGCACAACACCCAGCAAATTGCTAAGGGAGCTTTTATACTGTATCAGGTATTTTAACAGTTAAACTGTATGCTAATTACTGTTAACAGCTCATCAAACTCCCAGAACATGATACGAGTAGGATAAGCATTTATAGGTAAAAGTCCTGGCCTATGGGCTCATCCAAACTGCCAGAGGATTGCTGATGTAATCAAATCAGCATTCATGAAATCAACTAGTCTAGACCTCATCCCCTTACTCTGTATTATTAACTACTTTAACAGAGTTACAAATTTCCCCTCGTAACTGCTATAAAAGGATTTCTCCTAAAATACTCTATGGTAGGATTATCATCCATTAATCTAATGTTAGATGTAGTTACAAATATGTAAAGTTTGGGGTTTAGGGCTCAAGACATTTGCTTAAACATAGCTTTCAAGTGCCATCAGCTAAGCCTTAGGGCTTAAGCCCATCTGTACATGGCTAGCGGATACAACTTACCACTTTGAGATAACTGCCTTTTGGGAAGAGCAGCTGAAGGCCAGGCAGTGCATCCTACAGCATCTCACGTGGTGACAAATACCTGCATTTGAGTCTCTACTGTACAGACAGCACATATACCTTCCCATGTACTCATTACTTTCAGACTCTCCCATCCTCAGCAAGAGTGTAAAAAAGTCAGATTCCTTCTGTTTCCAGCCCAACATAAAATAAGGTATCCATGATAACTCTGCTTGCAAAACTTCATTTTATGCCCTCCGTGTCTTGGCTGGGGAAATTCATACTCTGTCTCTGCAAATTAAACTGGCTGTAACGTGCAAAATTTCCTCTGTACAAGGGAAAATTTGGAATTCTAAGAAAGAACATCACTTTTACGTTTTATAAATACACTGAGCTCAATCCTGACAGGAATTCACAAACAATGTCCCGACTGGACAAATCGTGTTGGACTGCATTTCCCCTGACTCTTGAATTTTCCTTTCAAGCTCACGAGACTGAATTTTCCAGACTAGATCCAGAGTCTACACTAGTCTCTTATACCAGTCAACACACCCAACCTATGATTTCAAATGTTTGCCCAGATGCTGCAGGAAGAAAGTATTATTTGCCCTAGTTCTTACCATCCTTCTTCACGCACTGTGAAAGCTACCAGGAAGACAAGCTGACATGAAGAGGCTTCTCTCAAAACCCAGAAATACCTCTCTGTAAAGCTCACACAATGCATTGTCAAATTTGAAAATATGAATTTAAAAACACTGAGACTTATCCATATTTATTCAAGATCTCACAGAGATCATAAATATGATTAGGCAGGGATTTAAAGATAAATAATATCATCTGCTGTCTCATCTTCACTACTCTAAAATAAGAAGCCAAACATTGGTAGAAGCATTCAAACTGTCTATATTCTTATGAATCTACAGTTACTTTTTATTTCACCCGTACTTGCTTTTTTCGCTGAGAGTGGTGGCAGTTTTTGACGGCTGCACTTCCCCCAGTATGGCCTTTAAGAGCAAGACTTTTGGTTTAGAGCACTGAAAGACCTGGTAGTGCAACATACACCCACAAAGGAGACACAGGTTTGGATCAAAAGCAACCTCGGGGACCTCGGTCAGTGCAGCACAGACATATGACAACCACACATTTATTGGAATGGGAGACTCCTCAAGCAGAGTGCTACTGTTGCATTCTTGAGTGTTTTTCTTTCAGACGCAGTATGTTGTCTCTGAATTCAACAAGAAATCAAATTAGGACTCCTGGGTTCCATTTCTGGCCTGCCACTTACCCATGATAAGATATTGGGCAAAACATTTAACATAAATAAGCTTCAGTTTACAGAGCTGAAATACTGCACATGGGTGTAGTAAGACTGATGAAAAGTACCATAATGGTATTATTAAAGTGCTTTCTCCCAGATTTTTAAAATTCCTTATCAAATATTGTCTTAACCCTCCTTACTGAATTTGAAAGTCTACTTGCTTTCTTGAGAATCTCCTTTTCAAAGGAAATAGATTTCTGACTGTCTAAAGATTTCCTTGCACACATTTGTAGATTTTAGAATAAGGCTACATACGGTACCAGTAGACAAAAACAATTTAAGAAATTATTGCCTTCAAGTCCCAGCAGTGAGTAGCATAATATTCTAGGATCTCTTTACATGTTTTAATCATGTTTTAATCTGACTTTAGCTTATAGTTCTGGGTATGTGTGAGAAAGGGCAGCTTTCTGTCATCTCAGTCCTGCCCCAGAAGCTGTTCCCTTTCACTTGGTTTGGTCTGTACTTGAGCTCTGTCAAGCAACTACTGGCATGTGTAACTTTTTCAAACCAATGAAATTAACTTAAATTCAGTCTTTTAATGCACAAATTAATGTTCATCAAAACCTCGGGGATCAGATGCAGTAGATTAAAAGTACTAAGGGGAGTCAGGCTACATCAATTAATATTTAAGAGAGACCAATAATTTCATATACAGCCAAATTTAGCAATAGTGTAAGACACCCGTGCTGAGATACATCCACTCAGTGCTAATCCATACTTATACTGTATGTGAAACTAAAAAGAGCTCAAAAATGTAAATGCAAACCATTTTGGAGCTAATAACTAGTGATATCATTATAATTACATATCGAGTAAGAGAAGTCCATCTTCACATAACCTGCAAACCTGCATAGTACTTCCATTTTACACATAGAAACAGAAAAGTGAAAACTCACATTTCTAGGACAGCTCCTTAATTTTGGTTATTAAGCTTTCAGTAACATGTATAGATGAATCTCAGAAAGCTTTTAAACGGCTTACAGTGTTCATCCAGACTTTATGAACAGAAGCAATCCCTTATAGGAGGGAGTATTTCAGAAGCCTTTCTTTGTGACAGGCCAGATGACACCTCTAAGTGCCTGACATTCCCCAGCTGACTGCAAAGGGAGCCCAAATGAAGACGGAGGTATCTGCATCACGTGCCAGGGAGAAGATCCTTTGACCCTGGTTTTCAAAAGCTCTGAGCATTTCTGGGGTGTCATGAAATCCATAGAAGCTACAAGTCCTTAGCCCTTACTTGAACCAAAGATGCATAAAAAGAAGCTTTCCAGAATTAATGCACAGTAATTGGGAGATCATGTTGTGAATTCATTAACAGTTTGCTAATTCAAAACATTAACATCATAAGCACAGGGTAGGAGCTTTACTGCTCCTGCAGGTATTTTTTTAAAGATGATGTCACCTCCCCAGCTACAAATAATAAAATGCTCAGAATGGCCATGAGGAAGTCTAATATAGGATACTCCTCTAGGGACACCATCCCTTTAACCACATTCAGACCTCTGGTGCTACCAGGAAAACCTTCTGATTAGCTATTCTGTTGTGATAGCACACACTGTACCTGCTTCAGGGCAAGAGCATTATTCAGCAAATTTGTCACCAAAGGGTTTCCTACAGCTTCTGTGAAAATTGTGCAATAGTCTCTCATTTTCTTCACTAGTATACTTTTTCCTCCTTTCCTCTTCAGTGAAAGAAAGATATCTGATCTTCACAGATGGAAAATTAAGTATTGCCAGGATGGTCAATATACCCAACAGCCATTCAAACTGGTCTGATAAATGAAAGCATTTAAATAGTTGCCACCAAAATAAGCAACAGAAGGTGGGAAAAGAAATGCCTAATGATGCCAGCTACTAGGGTACTGTTTATGTTTTATCATTTGGAGCATCACAAAGTACAGAACACAAACTACTACTAGCATTTCTGCATACCTTAGCATCGGCATACTAAATCATAGGTGCATGTGATATATAAAATTTAGAGAGAGTATAAACTAGCTCAGCTTCTCCACTGATGTGTCAGTGTTGTCAATTGGTCACTCAAACCCCACTGCCAGGAAGATTGCTCAGTAATGTAAAATGGCCAAACCCAAATCATGATGCAATATGATTGCTTTAAATCAACTCCATTCTTTACATGATGTTTCCAAGTTTGCAGGCAGTCCACGTTAAAAATACCAGAGATGAGATAAACAAGATTACATAAAATAACAGACTCCTTTCTTTCACATAGTCACCCTGACCTCCAAGGGCTCAAGTAGCAGAGAAAAGAGAAAGTAGTAGTGGAGGGAAGGTCTTCATGGCTGTCCTTTCTTTCCCCTTCACTAAGTGACTTTTCAGGGACTTTCCTGCATGTTAAGCATCTTTTTTGCATTGCTTAATATTGTTATTAATAATTCATATTTTTGTCTTTCTCCTCTCACTCTGACAACTTTTATTTTTAATCAATGGGCATGTGTCAAATTGCTTTGTTATTTATTTATAATGTAAGCTGACAAAAGAATGGGATATGTGGTATAAAGATGAGACAGTGTTTCCTTCCTACAGCTGATATCCTCAGTAATAACTACGTGCCTTGTTCTAATCAGTAGAGTCCAAAAAACTGATTTTGCCACAAATAATGGAGGACATATTTAGTAGATTTGCACAACTGGATGTCTCTCCTCTTTCCCCAAAGTCATAAACTGAAATAGAAGTTGAAATGTAGGTTTATTTGCATGCATGCACACTGTCTTTGAGAAAGAAAAGGAGTGCACAAAGGTATTAATAACAACGTGCCAAATACTGATGCACTTATTCAGACAAATGTATTACTATCATCAATGTACTTTGTCCCCTAACATATCAACAATTCTCAGAAGTTGTTTATGGCAGAAACCTTACCACTCTTTTCAGCTCACAAAACCCAAATCGAATCATGAACTTTTCTAAGATTTCGGAGGAATTCAGTAGCACAATGCCTATTTCAACTGGCAGTCCCCCTTGCCACAAAACACACAGGAAACCTCTTGCAACATAATGCAGGGGGAAAACACATTAGGAG
Organism: Grallaria varia; assembly: GCA_013396735.1. Taxonomy (NCBI): domain Eukaryota; kingdom Metazoa; phylum Chordata; class Aves; order Passeriformes; family Formicariidae; genus Grallaria; species Grallaria varia. The sequence continues at coordinate 201,450 of VWZG01005385.1, read as the reverse complement.
GCACCTTGTCTCACAAAGCTGGGAAAACAATTAAACACTTCCTCACTGGGCACGTGCATAGTAAGCTGTTTGTTACAACTGGCTTCCACATTACCTACTTAGGAGTTGACTCTTATACCCTTATGCACACATATTTTACCTTGACTTCTACTTGAGAAGTCATTTAGCTGCTCTCTGGATTTTTTTTTTTTTTTTGTCAAATAGCAGAGGCATCTCATAGTTCCAGCTGAATGAAATTCACTGTCGTGACCATCTTGGTGTGCCCCGAGGCAGGAGCCAGCCCTGTGTGGACTGTGGGAATGGTTTGGTGGAGTTTAGGATTGTATTCTGCAGCAATGTTTGCCTGCTGGACAGGATATTGCCATCCAGGCTGGAATTATTGTAAAATAAAATAAAGCACAAAGCCATAGGAAAAAATACTAAAATTAATAGACTTTCTTTCTCTCTTTCTCTCTCTCTCTCTCTCTCTCTCTCTCTCTCTCTCTCTCTCTCTCTCTCTCTCTCTCTCTCTCTCTCTCTCTCTCTCTCTCTCTCTCTCTCTCTCTCTCTCTCTCTCTCTCTCTCTCTCTCTCTCTCTCTCTCTCTCTCTCTCTCTCTCTCTCTCTCTCTCTCTCTCTCTCTCTCTCTCTCTCTCTCTCTCTCTCTCTCTCTCTCTCTCTCTCTCTCTCTCTCTCTCTCTCTCTCTCTCTCTCTCTCTCTCTCTCTCTCTCTCTCTCTCTCTCTCTCTCTCTCTCTCTCTCTCTCTCTCTCTCTCTCTCTCTCTCTCTCTCTCTCTCTCTCTCTCTCTCTCTCTCTCTCTCTCTCTCTCTCTCTCTCTCTCTCTCTCTCTCTCTCTCTCTCTCTCTCTCTCTCTCTCTCTCTCTCTCTCTCTCTCTCTCTCTCTCTCTCTCTCTCTCTCTCTCTCTCTCTCTCTCTCTCTCTCTCTCTCTCTCTCTCTCTCTCTCTCTCTCTCTCTCTCTCTCTCTCTCTCTCTCTCTCTCTCTCTCTCTCTCTCTCTCTCTCTCTCTCTCTCTCTCTCTCTCTCTCTCTCTCTCTCTCTCTCTCTCTCTCTCTCTCTCTCTCTCTCTCTCTCTCTCTCTCTCTCTCTCTCTCTTTCTTTCTTTCTTTCTTTCTATAAAAAGGATACTGTGTCATGCAACTTTTAATTCAGAGGATGCATAGATTGAGGTTGTTTACTTGGACTTTCTTCCTGAAAAGCTCCTACTTCCCATTTTCCTGTAGCCACCACCATGTGTCAGGCATTCAGAGGGGGTGTGTTTGAACTTTTTATTTCTAAGCCTAGTGAGAGAGTTGGTGCAATATAGTGACATCCCTTTACATCCTGTTCCAAGCTCAATGTAATCTCAGCAGACACTAGGTCTGGCAGAGTTACCTGTTGTAGCTCTGAAAGCCAACCAGGCAAAAAGACATCAAAAACCTCAAAGCAACCATACTGACTGGCCAGCAAATTTGAGAAGGTCCGTCAAAGAAACCAAGGTAAGGGATTAGGTTGTTAGAGCATTAGGTCACTAGAACTGTGGTTTAGGAGGGGGAAGAATTTACTTTGATTTTCAGAATAAACTGCCATAGTCTACACATGCACATTTGCTTCTGTTTTTACGTTTGCTGGTGTTTCATTTTGTTTTAATTAATCCACCATGGAAGGGAGAATAAAAATTGAAGCATTTTCTTTGATGTTATCCTAGCCTTAATGCTTTCTTTCAATGCCTTCTTCACCAAACACATCATGCTGAGAATAAGCAAGGCATTGAGAATGAGGATTGTCCCTCCTGATTTACAGCTCAGGGATACAAAGAATGCAAATGCCTATTTCTTATGAGTAAAGACCAGTTGGTAGCCAGATCTCCTCCATCTTAAGTCTGCTTTCAATACAGTTACTAGAGAATCCAGACTCCAATGTGGCCACAACCAAAAGGGTCACTTCACACATTTATCACAAACACCACCAGTAAGTGAATTTCCCCTCATCTGGAAGCTAAGGGATCATTCAGATTTTGAGTGCCAGAGGAAATTATGGCCATTTAACACACTTTGAGCAACAGAAATACAGTGAAACCAGGATAACTCTCAGTTATCACAACTAACCCCACTGCATAATCAGGGATCAGGCACACACAGCATCTAGACAACTTGAGAGTTGGAGACCACTGCCCTGGAGAGTGTTGACCTTATCCAGAGAGAGGAGCCAAGCAGGCCAAAACTTGTGACACTGGTGGGGAATTAGTCTGTGACTTCTGACATCAAAGGGCTAATGCTCTCCTCATCAAGCTTCTTCTTCCAGAAGAACCTCACAAAATTAGATTTTATATCTATTTGTTAGACTATCTATTACCAGTTAGGAATGACAAAAGCAAGTAGAAAGAGAGGAGGGTTCTTGTCTAGTATTCTCAATAACTTTGTGGATTTTAAAAGGCCAGAGGAAAATCCTCTGGATGCACAGATGAGCTGGGCTGTAAGACAATTAAAAAACCAAGTGATTTTGAAATAAGGCCAGCATGCTGGAAAGCACCAACTCTCCCTGAGTATAAAAAAATGCCCATTTCTGTTGTCTTCTCTTATCTGATTCAAGAACACAAAACCAAAGGTGTATATTAGTTATTCGGTAGCTGTTGGGGTGTTTTGTTTGGTTGGTTGTTGGGGTTTTGGCGTTTTGGGTTTTTTGCGTGTTTATTTTTTTTTCTCTCAAATGAATTTGTCTTCATTTAAGGATAAGTTTCTTACAACAGGTAGAACTGGTTTATTCCATCTAAAGTGCATGGTAAACCACTCATTGACTTCCATGGACATAAAGTAATTGCTGACTTTTGAGAAGCTTACTCTAAAAAGAGGCAAATCCCCCAAACAAATAGAAATCTAAAATAATCATTTAGTATTGGTATGTATCAGATACTTATGGGTCATCCTGTCTTTTCTCACTATAATTTTTTCATTTCCTGTGAGCTGAAGCTTTTACTTTTTTCTTGATTTATATTATGCTTGACTAACGGATGTAGTTACACACCAAACTGATAAAAAGGTTTAGATTTCTAATGGGGGAAAAAGACTGGGCCCAGATAATACAGTTACCTATTCGATACCTGCTGGTACATACAAATCTATATGATTATGATCTGTCAATAATATGCACTGAGTGCAGTTCAAAATGTTGCTCGGGGTGTGTTCAGTCTAAAATCTACTAGAGATTAAAAAGGGAGGCTTGTCCTTGAAGAAGTGAGGCTACCTAGGATTACTGATTTGATGACTTGGATCTCGGGATGAGAGAGTCAAAGCAATTGGATCATCCACGGTTACAAAGGGCCTGAAAGAACAAAAATCAGCTTGAACGCTAAGGACATGTGCGTGCTTCCAAGGACTATGGGTCTTCTCATTTAAATAGACAAGAAAAGGTCAGGGCATCTGGTTTTTTCTTCCTCAATTGCCACTTTGTTTGCTGTGTGGCCCACAGCATTTCTGTGTCTCAATTTCCACAGCCTTAAATAGGACATACTAAGTGTACACAACACCAATGCCTCGAGATGATGTGGCGCATTTCACTCAGGTGCTTTTGCCAATGACTGAAGAGGCTGGTGGTCTTCATGTACAACGTAACGGTACTACTGATAATGTGAAACCAGAGGAAGTTTATCTTTTCATGCAGTCACTTTAATAAGTATTTACATCTGCTCCACAAGCCTGCCTTATGCAGTACGTGCATTTTGAAACTAAGTATACTAAGAGGTAAGTCTCGTGATTGCATTTACACCATGGGCCAAATTTAATCCTGCCTTACACACTGCGTAGACACTTTGACCTTCAAGAGATGCCAGTCAAGGCAGAATTTATCTCAGAACCTTTCTGTGCCAAAGTTTTCCACAATCTTGCTCATGTGTTTTACAGTAATACTTTCTTTTTTCCCTGTTCATTAACTATTAAAATAAAATATTCACATGACAGATTTTTGCCTCAGTTTTCCCACAGCAATCATATTTCCTCACCCAAGGGGATGTCAGGAAGCTTCATTAATTGTTTCTGAAACATTTACAACTTTTCATGGAAAAGGTAAAGCATCTGTCTCCTAAAGGAGAAAAATCAATTCCAAATGGATGAAGTACCTCAGCTCCCCTCTGAAGCACACATGTATTTCAATTCTTCTCTCAGAGATAAAGAATTCAAGACATAGACATTACAATTTTCTCTCCAATTTGTCTTTAACCTCAAAATAATGCTTTTTTTGCTGAATTACCTCTGTATACGGCAACGGGCAAGAGGTTACCTGAATTAAGCAAGTCATCCCACAAGTAACAGCATCAGTGAGGCTTGGCTTCATTTAGATTTGGGTTCTCTTCCTCTGTGACATCCTGACCATGATACCCCCCATCTTCGAACCCTGACTGTCCTCTCCCACTTCTTCCTCCCGTGCTCCTGTGCTCTTCCCCCCTGTCCCGCGCTCACAGCACCCCCAGCTCCCCCTCCACACTGTGGGGCTGCGCACCCAGCACGTGCTCAGGAGGCAGAGGTGCCAGACCAGTCTGGGAGAGCTGACTGGCCCAGCAGGCAGGACACCCCTCACGCTGGTCCCTGCAGTGCACACTGCAGCCTCCCCTGCAGGCAGGAGCAATTTTCATCTCTGCCTTGTTTCTGGTTTTAAGAACACCTGTAGGAATTGGGTCTCCTTGCAGCCTCTCCAATTCTTCCAAGCTTGCTTAAACCAGACATTTTCGTGCTAACAAAGGAGGAGGAGGATGGTCTCCTGCAAAGGCATCTTCTCGTATCAGTAGCTTACCAGTGCAAACACTCCTGTCACCTTTACATGCATTTTTTCTGGATTCATGGACTATTATAATGAGTTGTTGCAGGCAACAATGGCTAGCTCATGTGAAATAAAAAGCCCACTTACAGTACAAAGAAATTACCCACTGGCAGCAGTTCACTTGAGCTCATCTTATATGAGGGTTTTTTTAAATTTCTTTTGAAAGCTGAATTAGAGGAATAGAAATTTAAAAAAGAATAACCCTGTAAGATTTCTCAACAACAAAAAAATAATCTAAGGTAAAAGCATCTGCAGTTGATGCAAATTCAGAAAGATGCTAAAGAAAGAAAAATAAGAATTACAAGAAGATCCTGAACTTCAAAATGTTTCACCAGGGATGCACCATCAGAGATGGCCACCACTATTTTAAAGACTGTATTGTCCTTTTCAGAGGGAGAATTTATTTTCTTTCTACATATGAGGACTGAAGCAGTATTTTAACACAAGGTTAAACTATTAGTTTAAAATGATAAGTTAGGAATGAGCTCCACAGGTATGCACTGAAATAGTTCACTGCTGCAAACAGAAAAATGGGGATTGATGCCTGCAAGAGATTAGGGATATCTCAGGATCAGGGAAAGAAAAAACGTCAGAAACCTATGTATTCAGGACAGAAAGCCACTGGGAGTTTGTGGAGGATGTTGAACCACTGTTTGCTGAGAACTTGAATTAATGGACTAAGCTTCTGTAATGATCAACTCCAATAGTTATATATCCAGTCTGAGGTCCACTGAAGAATGATTAGCACTGAGTTATAGATCTGAAAGCCAGAAGGCATCATATATATTCTATTCTGCCTTCATGCATAGTACAGGGCCTAAACTCCTGCCTTCTACATGCAAACCAGATGAGCCTCATGCAAAATGAAGATCTATTGGATTGCACTTGTTCAGACTGAATCTCCTCATCCGATTCCAGACCTGCAGTCACCTGTCAAGGCACAGCACCACCCATGCTTTAGCTTCTCCCCATCCTGTGGTCCCTCGTGCCAGGAACAGCTTGCCAGCTTGTCCTTTGCTGCGCTAAGGATACTGCATCCACTGCAGAACAACTGTGCTGCCCCAGTGCCCCGCACCCGAAACCCTTGCAGAAGTGACAGGCGCTGTACGAGCCCAACACTGTGGTTCCTCTGCCACCATGGGACTGGTCACACGTGGCCCACACCGTTAACCTGGCTCAGGACCTGAAGAATGTACATTCTCTTAACTCCTGTGCGATGTGACCCTGATGCACAGCTCTCATGTGCTGGGCCTGAAAGCAAACAGTACATTTGGGGAGCCTTGGATTTATTTCAAAATAGATGAAGTCCTTTTCCAAAAGAAACAGGAACATTAAAGCCTTTGTAATGGAAACAGTGAGACAATGGGTTTCAGACTGATCAAGCTGAAGGAGTCTTCAAGGCAATCCTTTGTCACAAACAAGCAATATTTTCACTCCACGTCCTGCAGCAGACCCCTGTGATATATTTTATTTCCTTTGCAACTGGCATCAACTCATTTTCCAAAGTCAAATACATCTACCTTCCTTGCTTCTCTCTCGGGACTCTTTGAAGGAGACGGAAAACATCAAGACTAGACTGCGTTGTGGGATTAAACATGTCAGGAGAGAAACAACAGAGAAAACAATTATAGGCATGATATATAGTACACAATAAATTGTGAAAAGTATGAGAAAAAGAAAAAGCATAGCCAAATCATCTGAGCTATAGCTGCAGAGAGCATAAATCCCCCTATAATTTGCCCAATCATCACCCCTTGGTTTAGGATTCTGCTGTACTTTGTTTCACCACTGTCTATCATTCACACACATAAAACCAGTGCTGCTTTGAGCTACTCTGCTTTATCATAAAAAGCCTTTCTACCCCCAACACCTGTCCTGCCAGCACATAAATCCCAGGTAAATCTGCCATACAGCATGACCTCTTCACAACACTTAGAGCTTCTGTGCCTCTGCACCTTTTATCCATCTCACTTCAAACATCATTTTCTGAGGACTGACTCACACCATTACTTCCTTTATTTCTAAGAGGACAGGGTAATCTGTCCTTTGTAGAAATATCCATTTTGTCTGATTCCCACTCCACTTGGAATTTCATCATGTAACATCAATTCTGTGTCACAGGAGAGTAGATGAACTGGTGTGAGGGGGAAAATCATCATGGAATGAACAAACGTCTTCATAAAAGGACACTATCACTGCCTTACATCTATTTACATTTCAAATGTCATCACAGTTTTGAATGGCAGCTCTCATTCTGTCTCTGACATCTCCCTATGTGGAGATGTTTGTGGCATTTCTCTGCTTTTCCTGCATCATTTATACAATATGCTAAGTACAATCCTAAATGAATCCATTGTTTTGCTCTCCTTCAAAACTCCTGCCCAAGTAGTTCTGAAATCTCCATCACTGACCACTTTTCACATCCAAGGTTAAAGAAGCTCTCTGGAACTTCAGCTGGCTTGCATTTTCTACAGCTTCACAGTGAAGGAATTTTATAGTAAATTGAGTGATGTCTTGAATATGCAGAAAAGAAATACCACCTTTCTAATGAAAAGGTGAACCTTCCAGTGAGAGAGGTCACATCCTAGTAGTGATGTGCAAAGAAATGCTAAGGCCTCATTACTACTCACAGCTAGAGGAGAGCTCCTTCAACTCAACTGATAATTACGTGGAACCAGAGGACCAGGACAACTAAGGCAATTTGCCTGAAAACAGGAACAGGAGAACAATCTTTCCTGTAACAGTACCACATATTCATAGTTGGCTACAGTATTGTTCCTGCTTGACTCTCCATCAAGACTCCATCTTTTAAACAAAAGCAGAAAAAAATCTCCCCATTACCTTCTTTTCTTCCAACTCCACAGAAGTTTTCCATCCTATTCATCTTTTTATTTTAACTTTTCTAAATGTTTTATAGCTCTTATGACTTGTTTTTCCAAATTTTTATAAACTTTGCTTCAACCTGATGACTAATGGAAAAATGTTTTTACAGAAAAATTGAGAGTATGATGCACCAGATTCCATAACTCCCAGAAAAAACATTTACATAAGATTATTGATCTATATTACTTTCTTATCCCTGTATTCATTAATTTTAAAATGTGATTATGGTTATGAATCTGTTTTCTAGCATGACTAAACACACTTTCCTTGCAATCTAGATTTTAAAGATTTTAATATTTAATGCTTGGGCAGTAAGAGCATTAAATGCCCAAGCATTATTTTGCCCTTTCCTCATTTTTCACTACTAGCTAAAATTCTATCTAGTTATCCTCTTCGTCTCTTTTGCCTTTAGTTTGCTACACTACTCTCCAGTGTTCAAATTAGAAGGCTAGAAGTTAGTGTCTCTATTTTTTCTACTCCAGCAATAACAAAAACTAACTTTGTTGACTTGTATAAATTACTTGCTTCTGCAAAGACCACTCTCCAGACCTCTAGAGAAAGGTTACACCCCTTGATAGTCCTCTGTTATCCCAAGACTGAAAGGCCTTAAGAGCACCTACAACAATGAAGTGCTCCCAAGCCCGGACTCAGTGAGCACACATTAGGGATTTTCAGTTGGACAGCTCAAGCTTAAGATCACTAAATTAGGGCCTAATGATGTTATTAATAATGAAGCATTGATATTCTCCAACCATTTTCATTCTGAACTGGGATTTATGGTAGTGCGAACAAAACCCAGTATAAATTGTATCTGAAGTTACCCACAGCTTGCAGAAGTCAAGTTCAATCAAAATATGAAGAACTGAAAAAGTGCAGACATAGCTCCTTAAACACTGGAAGGCTGGCTAGATACTTTTGTCTACTCCATATTGAACATGTAAGATAGGATAGATGTGACTACAAAGAGGTAATGATGATATGATTTTTCTTTTCCCGTTAATGACCTACAAGTGTTGCTCTGCTTGAGCTATTCAACAATTTACTCTCTGTATTTCAGAAACATGCATTGAGTTGCCTCAGTATCTAGCGTTTCAACAGTAATACACTTCTCCTTCCTTACTTTTTCCCAAGCAGGGTTCACAATGATCTGTAGGAGGATATATTAGTAATTCCTCTGCCACTGTCCTGCTCCTGTGTGGGGACACTCAGTTCATCAATGGCCATAATAGAATTTAGTGCAGGTCTCTTATCTTCCAGCACTCTGCTCAAGCCACAAAGCTTGCCTTGTTCTTAGCAATGGATGGCTACTTCCAGCATACAAACACTGTCCCTGCATCACCTCCCATAAACAAGATAAAAAATATATGTATTTGGATTCTTAAAGTCCACCTTTTTATTGTTCCTCCCCTTTTTCTCTGGTTTGTCTGGGAAACAGGATTTTTTGCATTGCAGAATCTGAATAGGGAGCTGCACCTGTTAGCTATGTGATACCTTAGGGCTCTCTAGTCAACCATCTGCTTTTGTTATCTCTTGGGCAAGCAAGAAACTATAAAGTATGTTTTATCACCTTAATACTGAAAGAGATCATTTACACTAGAAAAATATACCACGCCATATAATTTTTACTAAGAAAAAAGGAAGAAAATTTCTGGCAGAAGGCAGTGAGTGGCAAGAAGAGGAGACAAAGGGAGGGTGAAGTGGGGTGAACTGAGAGGAAAGGGTGAACTGAGAAAGGAATAAAACTCACTTGCTTCCAGCAAAAGTCAACTCGGTATGCTCTACTGGGACCCAGGGACTTCGTATTATATATTTCTATAACATGCCTCTATATATCTGCAGAAATAAAAAGATAAGATTTGATAATCTGGACTGAAAAAAGTCTTTCTTTTCAGACATTTTAATGTGACTACTGGTCTTGAATTGGTATTTGAAACACGCGTCTTTCAAAGGAATAAATATCATAGTACCACCCAAGGAACAGTCCTGGGCTTTGCTTGTTTTTTCCAGTAAGAGTAGACCAATGACTGATTCATACTTCCATTATATCACAATTGTGCTTTTGTTTGGCACCCGCTCATCTCTTGCAAGTCACTTGCAGATGGTCTAGAAGCCACAGAACAAGCTGTACTTCCTTTCTATGTCAGCCATCCCCATCTTATGGACTCCTTCCAGTTCGCTGCACACAAGGTACAGAGAGACTTCTTCATGGATATCTCTTTTGACTTTAAAAAGAAAATCCACTTTCCATAGGATTCTGTAGTTAGCCTTTCCTATGAGCAGAAATAAAGAAATAATTTGCACTGCTTCCATTTCTCAGTGCACAGTACGTTCACATAACCCAACCCAGGAAAGGAAATGGAAGCATTTGGAAGGGTTGTTCAGTGTCTCACACTGAACAATGAGGGGTTCAAAGGAAATACTTCTTAGACTACTATAAGTAGTTATAAGTAGTTACAGAAGTTGCTGCTATGCCATCACATGGATTTTGCAGTCAACGCTGATCATCCTGTCTCCAACGGGATACAGAAGAAACAAAAAGGGTTCAGAGAGTAAAAGACTCAAAAATTTTTCATAAGTGAAAAGTTTAGAAGGCTTCAAACTGACGGAGAAAATGAAATGAAAAAGACTGAGCATAGTGGAAGTGATATAAATGCAACTGCACAGAGAAAATAAAATAAATCTGACCACCCAAGAAAAGATGGGATAGTCATTAAAACTAAAAGGTAGAACACTAAAACCAGTAAAAGGATTATTATTTTTCATCCACATACTATATAATAAACTTACAGTACTCTGTACCCCAGACATCAGATGGGCCAAGATTTTATGAGTTTAAAAAGGACTAATTTTTGCCATAATAATGACAATAATAATAATAGTAAGGCCCTTTACAATAATAAATGTGATATAATTATAGAAATAGTTAACATAATACTGAATAAACAGAATATCCACAATTATGGTACAATAAACTATGAGGACTGTAAACTACCCATGTTTAAAGACATAAGCCAACTTCAATTTCATATGTATTAACAAGAAACTACCCCTGTGTGAAAAGTTAAACCACCATTACTCTTTACAGGGAACTTAGCAATTTTTTCTGAAGGATCTGATAATGGGTTCTGTGATGCTTTCCGTGGGGCTTTCCAGAGGTGCATCTGCAATACATATATGCCTGTCCATCAGGTGTTCAGCTTGGATACCCCTCCTGAACACAATCAGTACAATCAAAAGAAAAGCCCCGCCAAAAGTCAAGGGAGTATGTTTGCTCTTCAGGAACTTGTGCTATTTTCATTTACTGTGAGAAGTGAGATTGTTTTAACNAGAGTCATATTTTAAGCTAAAGTATTCTTAACCACCTATACATCTCCATGCCCTAACAGACTCCTTTAGTATTAGAAATGAAGTTCGCATGTGGGATAAACAAAAATAAAATCATCGGTCAATTTGAGCCTGCTCATGAGAGTCAAATGAGCCTCCTTTCTTATGGATTTCTGTCAGAGTTTGGTGTCTGATGTGTAATTTTGAGTATAACTGCAAAGCAGCCTCACCCAGCAAGGCTGTTATAAGAGCTTTTCCCCTTTAAACAGCTGTCTACTTACAAAAAAAAATGTGGCAGCTCAAGTGCCTGGGAGATTTTCACCCATCAAATTTGGCTAAAAATGCTCAAATTTGGGAAGTAAAGGAGTAGGAGACAGGTAGACAAACTGTATACAGGAGCAGGGCAGGTTCCCAAACATCTCATTTCCCGGGGGAGCCACACCTGGGGATGCCCTAGGGATGCAGGCAATCCCTAAGAGTTGCTTAGAAAAAGTTCCTTCCCTGCAGCATCTCACAAGCATTTATCCAGTGAAATCAGCACGGCGATGCAAGCACATGTTCCTGCCCCACATTAACCTGACGTGTAGTTTTTTAATTAGAGGCACCTCCATAAAAGCCAGAACCCATTTAAACTAAATAAAAGCGGGCTGTGCACTTTCTCCCAGACCTTGTTCTGTTGTCTTGTACATCGATACATCTGTGCTGACAGAAAAGCACACACTGCAGCCTGCCTAAAAGACTATCCTCACTTCCCCAGCTTTCAGACAAAATTCAGCTGTGAAACCAAAACACCAGTTCTATGCGAGACAGAAAAAAAGTAGCAGTCCTGTAAACGATGGAAAAACTAAAGCTTTAGAAGAAATATATGCAGTAATACACATGTTCTTACCTGCACAAGTCTGCACCATCAGCCTTTGAGAGTTTTTTTTACATCTACTCTGTAACGATGCATTTTTTGAAAATGGTTCTAGTGCTCAGGAATGCCAAGAATTTAGGAAGAGAGCCACAGCTTAAGAGCGCAATTATTTGCCAGTAAATACTCAATTTGCTTGTCCTGTGATTTTTCTTCTCCTAACTTGCCCTCTCCATAATCCGTCTCTTGCTGCGTCATGAGCACAAGAAGTCTTTTCTTCATAACATAACACTTCAGTTTGCTATTTTGTTAGCTTTAATTAAGAATTCCCTCTACTGGTCATTTTCTATACTCTTACAAATAGCACCTTGAGCCCCGGACATTAGAAGGCAGTGAGTCAGTGTGTGGGATTCAGCCACCATTTATAAACACCTTCAACCACATTCACCCAGTTTACAATATTCAGGACATCTCAGCTGAATTACTGCTTTGTGTCCAGTTTGTATTCAGATGGGGGCCATATGTTCCTTCATGTATTAGAGCAGAGCTCATTAGCACTGCTGCAGTCACGCCACAGCAAACATTTTTTTTTCTATCTTGCTTCCATTTTAACCTGATTAAAAACATTTTCTCCAGGGTAGATTTCAGGAAAGGAACTGCTTAAACCCAAAGTACTGTTAAAATAGATATGTGTAATTTTAAAATTAGTTTTAAATTAAAATTTGCTGCAAAAGAACTGTTGTTACTTAGAATTAAACTACTTACTAAAAGCACCTTCTAAAAACACGGGAAAGTCTTCACAAAAACTCTGCTGCATTAACCATGAGGGCTAAATATTCAGTGAGCACAGAGACCTAGAAAAACTCGGTATATGAGCTCTCTCACAAGGATTTAGGCACACAACCTATTTTTAAAGAGGGTATGTATGTATGCATGTGTGCAAGCAGCATCATACAACTAGATTAACACCTTGCAATAATGGAGAGAGTGGGTGTAGTTAGAAATCTGGATGTGCAAATTGTATTTCCTAAGAAATTTTGTGTAGGCAAGTCCCATTCTGCTCAATCAACAGTAGGCAGAGAAATACTATATTTGGAAAAAATTCATAAAATACAGAAGGAGTAACTTGAATCACCCACATTAACTGCTAAATGAAAATCTAGGTTCTGAAATACAAAACAGGAACACCCTTATTGGGAGCAGAAGGGACAAAAAAAAAAAAAAAAGGATACACCTGGGATTGAGCAGTATGATCCAGAATCCCTTTAAATCCATTTTAGGATAGAAATGCATCATATGTCAATACCAGTTTGGGTCTGGCTCCTTCTTACAAGAGTAAAAACAAATTTTGGGCCCTAAACTGAAGAATAACATCACATCACAGACACTTTATTGCATTTAGAAGGATTCTGTGCATTTCACATGAGGCAGGGATATTGTGGAAAACCATGGAATTCCCACGAATTCAAACCATAGTATGATAAAATGTGGTAACAATTTCTCACATAGAAATAAGCGCTTCAAAATAACAAGTTCAGAGCACAGACTGCATCAGAGGCATCAAACACCCCTAATAAAACACATTTATGTTATGCACATCCAATATAACTACTGCTAAAAAGCAGACAGGTTAGAAACATGCTTAAACCACTCAGTCATCTTTAGGATTATTGTGCATCTATATCCCACAGTGCCATATGCCCAAACTGATTGTGAATTCATGTTAGAAACTATTTAACTTTTCTCCCCAAGCCACTCAGTCAAACAGCAAAAGAACAGCAGGATACATGAATTTTTATAGGGCACTGACCTTCTCCTCCACCCAAGACAGCATTCTCCAAAATCAAACTAGGACGGGGAAACAAACAGCATGTGAAGGGTGAAAACCCCTCGTCAAGTACATTGCTCCCTGCTCCCCAAACACTGATTTTTCCACTGAAAGCTCTAAAATCAGTGCACAAATAATACATCTAATGGCTGATACACCTGGCTATACAAGCGCCTACAAAACAGGAGGACTTCCAAGTGTCCAGGAAGGGCCCATCCTGCATGCTTTGAAGTGGCTGACAGATTACACATGCATTTCAAGAAGAGAGCAGTGGACCTGCTCTCCAATGCCCATTTGTGAGGGAAATGCACTGAACTTTAGTTAAACAGAGCTACATTCTAACTGTGCATAAGACTAATTGCTTTCCCTCAGGCTTTGACTTAAACTGACATAAACAAAGCATTTCAGAATTAAACCTATTGTCTAGTTTATGTTATGTACAATTTAAGAAGAGGGCAGAGAAGAGTAGATCAGTCTTAGGAGGTACTTTCAGGTTAGATTTTCATTATTTAGATAAGAACCTGAAAATGAAAGTTTAAATCAACTCTAAACAAAATTAAAGTACATTAAAGAATGGGAAAGTGACAAATATAATTCTGTTGTTAAGGTTTAAAAGTGAAAAATAAACAATAGGAAAAAACAATTTTTATAAATAACTGTAGGCAAGCACAGTTTGTTGCAATATTTTATAATCAACATTTCTTTCTGAAAAAACGGACAAGGGCTTCTCAATTTTTCTTGTCTAAAAATTACGTGCTTTCACATTAATATACTAATTTGCCTTTGCACAGCAGAGCTTTTGAAAGAAGAGCTGACACACTTAATAGGGACAATTGGGTTAAAAGAGAATTTCCTGGATAAAGTCAGAACATAACAAATTCTTACTTATCCAGTGCACTTAATGTAAAATTATACTCTTCTCAACAAGGGACTGCGTGGTGAAAGGGATATCTGGTTTGTTTAGGAGGTGCCCCCAATAACTGTTGTTTTTTTTTTTTTTTTCTTTAAATGCTCTAAGCAATCAGCTAGTGGAGCCAGACACTGTCCTCAGGTAACCTCACACAGCTGCCTCCAGTGCAAAACGCTGTCACTTCTCAGACTTCAGAGCCTGTGATCCGCTTCCTCCCTTCACGCTGCTCCCCCGGGGGATGCCAGCCGAGCGCCGCGCTCGCCGCTCGCTGCGCAGCCTGCGGAGCCAGCGCTCCCATGGCACGGCTCGCTCCTCAGCATCGCCACCATCACCGCGAGGCCGCAACGCGGCCCGGGGCTCCACACGCGTGTTTCGGGAGGAATCCCTTCCGAATCCAGCCCGCAGGAAAACTACGGCTACACGGCCGCTCCATCGTTTTAACCTCGCGTTTGTCTCCTCCCGCTTGCAGCGCCTGTTTGCTTTCGCTTTCAGAGGTATTTTTACTACCCAACGTTGGACGGGCGTTCTGCTGTGCTTTTTCTAGCACGAAAAGTCTCCCTCGAAACAACTCGGTGCTTATTCTCTCTGTCATAAAGGCTCCCGGTGCTGACATCTCCGTCCCGTCCCTGCACCGAATTAACTCTCCGCATTGTCCACATAATGTGTGCCACAACGACACACGAGATACAGCTGGGCATCTTTAGCTACTTCGAAATGAAGCAAGTAGAACTCCAAGCAATAAACGTACAGAACTCATTGATTTTGAGGAAAACAGAAAAGCAAATTAAGCCCACATTTAAGTACGTTAACCTGCTGATGTAAAGTATTAACTGGCTCAGAACAGCTAAAATTCAGCTGCTTAACGATATGCCTTTTTCCAGGTAAATTCCTCCTGAAATCCACAGACAAGCTTCTGGGCAGAAACACTGATACAAACCTGCGCTACTTCCACTCAAATCCCACAGATTATAAAGGTGTGATCGAGCCCCAAACCTGACCCAAGACAGTGATGTCTTAAGGACAACTGACAAGATGATTAGTAAGAAACAGCTTGCTAAAAAAAGCTTTCCATTGGAAAACTGCCTCCCGGCAGGCACCAAGGTCCACTGCCGCTGAGTGAGGAGATAAAGGCTATCGCTATTGCCCATTAGCAGTGTTTGGAAGCTGAGGAGGTATGTAGTGACATGTCTCTCTGTCCAAGCATAGCCCGGGAACTTATTTTTTATTTTGCTCTCTACACGGAAGTGATATTTTCACTAAATAAACATTACCATTTGTTTAGTTAAAAATTCTAAGTTTTCATTATAATATGATGGACCTTAGAACCTGTTTTCTGTACACATTCAGCAATAGATTATTCCACAACATGGCAATATGGTATAACTTAGGTCAGGCATGGAGGCATAGTTTGTACAGGCTGTTACTAAGTGACAAAGGAATTTAGGGCATCAGTGAAAAGGTTGCATTTGTTAACTGTTCGTTTCCAAACAGTGGTGGGTCCATGGGAGTTGCATTTGTTTCGCTGTTTTTTTTTTTTTTAATGAGATTTCCTGCCTACCTCTGCTGAAAGTTGCTGGAGAAGAGCTAGTCAGGTATTTTGGTGGAAGAATAATTCAGAAAAGATTTAGCAAGCAGTACAGATGCTAAGAAGACATCACTGATGTACAGTTCCAGCCTCTGCTATTTCTCAAGTATTTTTTTGTTGTTTTATACTTCCCCACTTAGAGTTCATGCAGTGCAGTTATTTCCAGCTCAGACATAAAAAACCACCAGGAAAAAAACTGTAATACTTTATCCTATCAGACTAATAATGCGCAGCTTATGTGCCATTTAAATCAGAATTGCTTCCCCCCAGTGAATGGTGGATAAAATTGTTCTAGACTGAAGCAGATGGAACTGGAAATTTTGTCTTCCTGTTTGTATCTGGGGCACATATGATCAGCCTATGTGAATAAGGCTTCAGCAAAACATTTAAAAAGAAATGTATCAGGAACACAGGCATTTGCAGATAATAAAGCACAGAAGCAGCACTACATTGCTGCTCTAAAACAACCACTCTCACCCTGCAAAGGCTATCAAAAACTCCAAATTAATGAGCCAGGCTGGGCAAGCTCACTCACTGCATCCTGCAAGGGTGAGAGGAGCACACAGAAGTCTCCTCTCTGTCAACAGCCCTATGCAATATGCAGCCCTGTGCAAGATGTGGAGATTTCCCAAAGCAGCTGCTGACAAGGTATGCTCAGGAAGGAGCAGAGAATCCCACTGCGATTGCCTTGAAGCACAGATAATGTTCTGGGGGATCTTCAGGACCATGTGCTGTCAGAAAAATGTGCCACTGTGGTGCAGGCTGGGAACTGGACCCACATGCACGTTTTCCAGTACTCATCACCAGTTTCAGAGAGCAGGTTTATCTTGAAAGTACCTGTGCAGCAGGGAAACAGCATCCCCTTCCTTTTACAGCTGGGGAATGTGGGCACAAATATATTATCGACTTTTCCAAGGTTACTGAGCCAGACAGGAGAAGCCGGATCTTGGTCTGGTCTGCTGATCAGAGCCTTAATAACACCAAGCAATCCTCCCTCCAGCTTCAAGGCCACAATGTCTGCGGTTTAGTATTTTCACAGAGGGCATAATCTGGGCATAAGTGAGGATGTGTAACAGAAAAAAAAAATCTCTTGTTTGATCTTCACAAGAAACCTTAGCCCTGAAGTAACCTTGAGGTAGCAAAAATAATGAAAAACATGGTTTTTACTTGCAAGTTTAAAACACGAGGTTTGAAGGTCGTTGAAGTGTTTTTGTCTCTGAAGTGAGAAATGGTGTTTTTATACTATACTTTCTGCATAGTGGCTTTAAGTTATCCCTGCAAAGATGGATACAGGCAGTGTGTTTACCAGGTTAGGAATTAAGGAAAAAAATATATATCAACGAGATTTAAAACTCTCCTTGGCTTAATTACTCTTAACATTTTATTCACTTAAACAAAGGAAAGAAAAAAAAAATCAGCTTGACTTTTTTGACAGCAAAGTCAAACCAACTGGAAAATTCACCTCCTACAAGAAATTTTGAAAGGAAAAACTCCAGATAGCAACTGGATTCATGTTAGTGAAATGCTTTCAGCTGCAGACAGAACTGTATTATAATGATATCTTATATTTTTGACACCCTACCTCTCCTTCCCTCAAAAAAAATAATGAAAACTTGGATTTGAATACTGGTTTTGATCAACTCCTTTCCCATAGGAAGGGCCACTGCATAGGAAACACAGACATACAAAATCATATGTCTGTGAATTTACTTTGCAGACTACTTTTACTCATAAAAACAGGAAAGGAACTCTTATAAGAATATGACTATTTCTTAAAAATTATTTTCCCCTTCCTTAATGCATGTTGTTAAGCTATATAAGTAGTCTTAAATTAATTTCAGAAATGGGGGTTACTGGAGACGACTAATAGTTTTTTTACAAATACACGAGAAGCCAGAAGCAATGTCGGAAATGCACTGGAGTTGTGAGGTCCTCATTCGGCATCACCCCAGCACTTTTCTTGGGCCCCAGCGATCTGTAACCACTGGGAAACAGTGATTTTTATATTCAGAGATCAAAGGGGCAGAATCTGTTCTCTGAGGACATGAAGTCCTAACACAAGCTAAAACTAAATGCTCCTAAGTTGTTCACTGTAGGGAACTGGGAAAGGAGACTTTGTTTTACACCATTCATAGTGATCTGCAATCAAAATATGTTAGAAAAAGCAGAAAAACATATACATAAGTTTAGGTTTGAGAGAACTGCTCCAGGCCTCATCTAAAGTGATATCATATATAAAAAGATTAAAATGGACATACATGATCTTTTATAACAAACTTCCAGTTTTATTTGGTTCTATTTAAACAATGTATTTTGCTGTGTCCAACTGCATTCTCTGGTCTCTTAGACAGTGGGTTTCATGCATTCTTGCATATATTTGAACTTTTGATCATTTTCCAAAAATTCACTGCCAGTATCCTAGGCAGCAATCACTGGGCAGTGATATGGGTCATTCTAGTTTAGAATAAAAAGGAGATGAGTGTGACTGATCCTTTTTCTCAAGGCCAAATCTCATAACAAATCATCTGGAGAACTGCCAACAACTTCAATAAGACCAGAAATTGTCCCTACTGTTATCTAAAAAAAAACTTCATCTGCCTTATGAGAAAATCAGGGTGCAAATTCTCCAGCTAGACTAGATTCATTCTCCTGTGGACTAGGAAAAGGATAATCAGACAAAAGAGCAAAGGGAGGGACAGCAGGTTTTACTGGATGCTATTGCCCCTTGAATTCCAAAATAGACAGAGAAAAAGCAGGGAAATGTGAGCAGCACTGCATCATTTTTTTTCTGAGCACAAGTAGAAATACTACCTTTTTTTAGTACAATTTAGAACAGGTTTTATTCTCTAAATAATATATATTATATATATAATAATGCACAAATATAACACAGGGATGCTCTTGTCTTAACCCTTTAGACTTTGTTCCCAGCAAAAGAGTGAATGGAAGAAAGTAAATCTGGAATATAAACAACGTATGAAGTTCTTTTCTTTTGTCAGAAAGTGACAGGACAAGGGGGAAAACCCATGCTTTTGTTCCCTTTTTTTAAATTTCATGCTTTGGAAAGATGTCAGTACGTCTACACAAGTATGCATGTGCACGTATGTATGTCGGATTTACTAGAATGGCAAGGAGGAAAATGAGTTGATCTCAAAAGAAGCCAAGAATCTGGGACTTTGAATTCTCTGCTTCAATAGTGTTTCAAGGACTTGGAATGTGACAGATACTGGCATATTGTGTCTTGCTGTGAATGAGGGCTTGACTCTAAAGCTTTACAGCATTTCTGTTCCTAAACAGGAATACCCACGGCTCATGAGTGCATCTGAAGACTTGGGATGTGATGAGCCATTCTTGACCTCTCCCTTCCTAGTGTGCAGTGCTTACCCCAAAGAATGCCCGGCCTTTTACTGACCTTTAATTTCATAATAGGCTCATGTTGACAAATCACTTCAAAATGACAGCACAGATAGGTAGCTTGTGCTGTGATACAGAAAGGAGTTTTCAAAAGCAGGGGAGCACACGAGATAAGGAGTAGTAGCACACATAATGGGAGCTACATGTCCAACTGTTTGCATGGTGATAATGCATCACATTACTAAAGCTTCTTCTCTTTTTTTTTTTTTTTCTTCCTAAAATCCTATAAAACTTCAGGGTTTTTTAATTTATTTTATTTTCGGGGGAATCGTTTGTTGAGGATCTTTTGTTGTTATTGATTTTAATTTTATTTTAACTAGTCCTGTGCTTCACTCAGTTCTATTTGGCAGCCACCTCTAAGGCAAAAGACAAAGCCAGATGGAAGGTGGAGAGTCTGAGAGGAGTATCCGGAAGTAAAGAATTTCAGTTTTGAGCTTCAGACCCCATAAGTAGCCATTTTAGCAAAGTTACCTTGCCTTCTTGCTCTTTAAGTTACAGGGCAAATACTTAAAGTGATAATTTAGCCACAGAATATTTGTACTAAACAGGGGCCTCCTGCTCTCAAGTTTCTATAATTTACAACAAAGAGTTTATTAAATACAACTCTTTCTGTCTAACATTCAAATCCATCTCTGCAACACACTCTCTCCTGGATTGGCGCCACCGAATGAAATGCTTCAGAAAAACAAAATAAACCAAAACCCTGCTGTGGAAACAGGACAAATCTAGTTTCACATCCCCTGCAGAGAGAGAAACAAGACGGAAGTAAAAAGCACCAAATGGAGCTCATAAAGCTTCACTCTGATCTCAGCCTCCACATTCTGGCAGAAAGCACTACCTAAGAGATGTGCTCTGCTTCAAGTGAGAACAGCCTCTGATTGCACCGTGAGTACAAAAATATATTGTCTGTGAACAATTACCCTGAACAAACTCTGAATAAGGGAAATCTGACAACAGAATAAGGGGAAATGTGGTGGGAGGCAGGCTAATTGTCCCCCTCCCTTGCCAAGGCCTTATCTTGCACGCCAGCCATCTGTAGTAGCTGTGCCCGCAACTATAGATTTGTGGGCTCTGCTGAACCTCCTTTCTGCAAACTGCATCATGCGCCACAACGAGGTGCAATCGTCTTGCCCATCAGAAACCATCCACCACAGAAGGGAAGTAATTTGAGTCCTGTAACAAAACCAGTTTCTCACTTTACGTTATTATTATCATTGGTAGCTGCTCATATTCCTTGTAACATTCCATACAGCAGTACACAAGCAGGAGGAAACCCATCCTGACCCACCGGTGCCATGGGGAGTTTATGGGACTAGTGTAAAAATTCATTAGCTTTCAGTATATATACAAACAAAAAGAATTTATTTGTTGGGAAATCACTGCCCAAAATCGGCGCATGTGCTGACCACTTTTAACCTATCAAATGTAGAAGGAGAAGGATGCACACCTGAGTACAATCTTTCTCCATTCCTGGATCTGGACATCTCTTTAATTACATTTTGAGGACAGTCAACAACTTAGAAAGCGTGTGTTGGGTTTTGACTCTGCTTTCAGGTTTCTGCCTCGTTTTCTACTTTTTACAAAGACACTGCGTGCACTTTGGTACACATACATGCAGATGGCAAAGGAAAGAGAAAGTACACAACTAGACACAGGGAGGCCACCTTGTGCCCAACCAAGCTCTCATCTTGCTTGTAAAACTCCTCTGAAATTCAGGTAGGAAGCAGCTTTTTCTTCAAGAGAGCACAGCAGAATGCTTTGCCCAAATATGGGAGATGTAGCACAATACACTGGTGACAGCTTTCTTGTGACCCTCCCTATGATCGCATTTACTTCTGGAACTTTGAATTTGCTTCATTAGTATACTGAGCACTCTGCATAGATTCATCACTGGGCTTTTACAGCAAGAACACCCTTGAATTCCACGCCATAGGACGGCTTCTGTTTTAGACTTTAGTCCTTTATTCCCTCAGAAAGGCAATGTTCTGCCGTGATTTTTGTTGAGATTATTTCTTAAACTTTCATTTTAAGGCATTTTTCGTGAGGGTTCATCAGTTACTTCTATAGCTGCACAAAACTGTCATTGTGTTAAAGTCTTCATTAAGGTACATATATGAATCTGTTTGTGGTACATATGCACACGCATATATGCACATGGGTGTGCGCATGCACATATTATTAAAAAACCCCCAAACCAATAAACCTTTCCAACTGCATCTTCCTCCCTCTTCCCTTCTCCATTCTGAGCAGGTTCCTGCTATCAACTGCTGGAGTGTGCTCACTCTACACCTAGAGCTATAATTATTTTGCTTTAATTTTACAAAACCTTTTGTTCCATTCCCACGAGCCCACCTGATCCTTATATTACACTTGCTCTATTAAAACACTCATGCAGAACAAAGCACAGTTGTACTGATTCATAAGTAACTCACCCCCCACCCCCTCTTTTTCTTTCTACTAGGCTCATACATCTTACCACAGTTTCATGACACTGTCCCTGATACCACTCCATGGTCCCATTTTTGCCTTTTTTTTCTTTCCTTTAAACTGTTATTTTTATGTGCTTAGGGTCCAATTACACTATTGTGTGCTGCTGTTTTGAATTGCTGTTGTTCTCAGTCATTTTATGTTATGCTCTTTGGCACGACAACAGATATAGTGCAGAGGGTGTTATGGAATTTATTTGTTGTAATCAGACTCTAGGATTGCTTTTTTATTATTATTATTCATGGAGTACATGCACCGAGGCTAGCCCTACATTTTCTCAAGGCAAGTCAAAGAGCATTTGTGGCCCAGCCTCTGACACCAGCCTACCCTATCTGCAGAAAAAGGGTCAGTCACTATTACTTGGGCATGGCCTGCATGAACCACTAGACTTTACAGAAGACCTAAGACACCAACACCACTTGTAATAGGATATTCACAGCGGCACTGGTCCTTCAGAATCAAAAAAAACCCTAACCCAACCTCTCAAATTATTGCAGAAAAAGGGAGGGACAGAGCACAGCTCGTCAGTAAAAGTGGGAACAATAGAAGAGCCGTTTCATCTACTTGTCCTGTACAACAACTTCCTTGAGACGAGACAGCCTTCATTTTCTGGCTTATAAAGCACCAAGAATTTTGTTAGGACTAAATAAGAGATAAATAACCTTCAGCCAAAACAGTGAGGAATGGGTGCATACGAAGACAGTGCTAGCAAAGAGCAAATAAAACTGAGCTCTTGGTAGAAACCTTTTCAAGATGGGTGGCAGGACATTTTGCAGTGCCCTACTGAACATGAGAGGAAGTGGGTGAGTACAGGAGAACAGACCAGGTAAAGGTGTGAGAGAAGGCAAGAAGAGGAAGGAAAAAGGGGTGTGTGTATGTTTTCTGGGTGATGTGTAACAGTGGTGAATACTAATGATTTCTAGCAATTAAAGAGAATAACAGGGAAAAAAGGGGAACGCGGCAAGGCACAGAACAAATACGTCTGTAAGGGGTACAAACGAAAGTTGCAATTTACCAAAGAATAACCATTCTGCACATTTTATGTAGCATGTCAAATCTATCAGATTTTTCTCTTATTAAATCATCATTCTACAGCAACAATCATTCTCTCAATCAATCCCCCGTGTTAACAACTCTTAGTAATGACTAACTTGGCAGGAACTGATGTTTACATATATTTTAAAGTCCTGAGCACTGTTCTGTATTTTTTGGATGTTAAATTCGCTTTACACTTTGTCTCTTATTTTTTAACCTGTTTTTAAAAGATGGATGCATTCAATTGGAAAATAAAGTTTTGTGACACACACTCAGATTATGTTAGCCCAGGAAATTGGCAGTGGGATAAGAACAAAATCATTCACCTCCTGATTGCTGATTCAAATCTAGCCCAAGTGAGATAGTCACAGAAGCTATAAGCCTCCCATGGTGGCTTTGTGATTTGAGATTATTTTTTATGAATCTCAATCCACTTCAGGCCAAGAACCAGAATCGCAAATCCACTGCCTCAATGAGCATTAACTGGCATCACTGCACACAATAACAGGGGAGATGCCAAAAACCAAACTGGTCCTGGAGGCAGACTTCTCACCTTATCCTGGGAAATGGTCATTAAAAAACAAGGTATTTTGTTCCACACAGATGTGGAGCAAGGTAAATATATATATATATATGTATCTACTAAGCAGAAAAAAACCCCTGTAGTCACATCAACTAGTTGCTGCAACATTTACCTGAAGTGTGAACTGGTCCTCCAAGACTTCAGCAGTCTTAACCTTCTGCAAAGCTAGGAGGTGTCTTATGTTGTGGCCCTGTATCACCTGAGAACTGAGAGATAGAGGAGAACACAGCATAGGTTTTCCATCATAACTCCTGAAGAAGAAGCAGCAAGCCCATGCAATCCTTAAACCTTAAAATCAAAAGAACCTCAGAACACACGAAGGCAATTGGTCATTATTTGCTTCATTTTCCCTGCCCAGGTAAGAGAAAAAAATGGGGCGTTTAATTTTGCAGAAGACCAAACCTGAGGAGGGCTGTGTTGCACTTTTTATTTTATTTGGAACAGCTTAACAAAGCTATTAGCAAAGCTATTTCAACTAAACAAACATCCTATGGCATACAACAAAACAGTGTTGCTCAGGCTTATTTCCCATGGCTTCTTCTAGGGAGCATGAATCACTGAAATCATTTGGGAATCAGCTACTCAGCTTCCTCCCTTAGATACGTTTGCTAACCTGGGAGGGGTAAGGATCTCAGGACTCAGCAGTAGGTTTAAGTTTGTCCACCATGTGTGCTGAAGTGCAGCCAGTGCAGATTCCACCTTCAGAATGCACTTGAGTGCCTCTCTGTTATGTTTCATTTCACACTTCTGATCTCTATACCTTAGAAAAAGGAAAGCTGCACAGCTGATGAGCCAAATTTGCATGCAACCTGAAATTGTTCTTCAGTGGCTGCAACTTGGACATGCACTTGAGTATTCAAAAGTAAATGAGATGAGAAATAGAGTTGCCTTTAAAATGGCCAAGTGTTGTTAATTTTACATGTGGAGTTTGGGAAGCAAGTAGTTATTTTCAAAGTTTTCAGAGGCATCACTGAAAGTATTCAAGTGCACAAGAAAAAGTTGGTGAGAAGGTCAGACATTTTCTCCTTCCTTTGCCCTTCATTAATTTTTTCCCCCCTTTTTGCCAACAAGAAGGAATAGGAAGATACTAAGAAATGAAAAATAAAAAAGTATTGATTTGATGATCCTTGTCCAAAATGAAATTTTTGAGGAGTAACCTTACAAGTTTTAAAGTATACCTGTAATTACAGACACACATAAATGCTTCTATCACAGCAAGTTTCAGTCAAATGTATAAAAATTCTAAGTACCTAAGCAGACAGACTAAGTGCAATTAAATTCCACTACTAAACTGGAAGAAGCAGACAAACAATAGTAAAACCATTAAGAATTTGGAAAAAAGTCACATCTTTTATATGAATTCAAACTTAGGATGTGACACAGAGAACGATGATTTAATTCAGGAGCCGTAAGGTTAATAACACTTATTCACTTTCAGAGAATTCAAGTACATGTTGCTTCTTTCTAAACCTTTTGAATTGTTTTAAGCATATTTCAGGGAGGCTCCAGAATGAGCCAACTTGCCAAGGGAACCTGTATCTCAGTGGAAGCCAATGTTCAGCACACACTACTCAAAATCAAAAATTACAAGATACATTAGTGCAGCAGAGCAAGAAACCACTATTTCAGGGAACAGGTATGAGTTCACTGAAAATAAAAAAAAATTATTTTCAGAATGCGCAGTTAGACAACTTCAGTTCTCATTGAACATTATTTTTTATGGACATTGACAACACATCAAAAAACCACTTGTGAACTCACTCTGTGTTTTTGGGAAAGCTGAAAACACCAGGAATCAGAGAGAACTCAAATCTATGTATGCTTCACAGAGAATTCAAATCAAAATATGCTTCAATCTGCCTTTGCCTGTTGTGAGGAAAAAGGTAGCACTGGACCAGCTTAGATGCAAGAGCTGCACACAGGCCCACGCTGATATGCCAAGCAGTGTGATGATGTGCTGTGCGCTGGTGTGCTTTTCACATTGATTTGATGTGATTTTCACAGCTTGATCAGTGAATACGGACTCGTGGTATTCTTGGTTTCTGTGGAAGCTCAGATTGTTACTCAGCTGGTTTAACTTGATAACTGATGCACTGGGCTTCAAGCACTGGCATTTAACCATCTCCTTTAGTGACAGCACATAGGTTGGAATCTGACCATCACCTTGTGTACTGAGTGACCCACAAGCTGAGAGTCTTTACCAGGAGTCAGAGGATACAGATGTTTACTGTGACATTCCCATAACAACATGTTCACCAGAATACATAGTAACACAGCAGTGAATGAAACCTGTTCAGTTATTGCCTACAGGGGACAGTCTTGATGAGCAAAGAATATCTCAAGTGAAGATGCCATCATTTGAACATACCTGAACCTAGAACAGGATTTGAATTTCACAATTAGCTTCACATACTCCAATTAGTTTCTCAAACTGCACAAAAAGCAGAGGAAGTTCAACAGTAAGATAATAGTAAGCTTTTGAAAAAACATTATAGGGAATAATTGTGCTCTGGAGGATTTATTTATTTACTAATGTAAACAGTACACACTGAGATAACATCTGGCAGTGTTTATTACAATGAAACCAAATCAATACTTCTGTCTACTACAATATCTGTCCACAAAATAGTCATTTCTTCTGGCACACACAAGGAATACTCAGCTATCTATTATAGTACCCTTTGTCAGCAAAAAAGGAGGTTGACACACTAATTCTTCTATTAGAAAGAATTAGCTGTACCTAGACACAAGAAGGATGGTGGAAAATTGGAGAGATGCAGTTCACAGCATTACAAAGAACCCTTCAAATTCATAAAACCATAGAAATGAAATTTCAGACCTATGAAATGGTTTGTGTTGCAAGGGATCTTCAGGATCATCTGCTTCCAAACCCCCTGCCATGGGCACCAACACCTCAAAGCCCCATCCAGCCTGGCCTTAAACACTTACAGGGATGGGGCATCCACAACTTCTCTGAGCAACATCCCTAAAGAATTTCAAACAGCAGTAGATCCCAGATTTTTTTTCTCTCATGCCTCAGTGGAGAGTCCTGGTCGATGACAAGTTGGATATGAGTCAGCAGTGCCCTGGCAGCCAGGAGGGCCAACCCTGTCCTGGGGGGCATCAGGCACAGCATCACCAGCTGGGCAAGGCAGGGGATTGTCCTGCCCTGCTCTGCACTGGGGTGCCCTCACCTGGGATATTGTGTGCAGTTTGGGGCACTGCAATATAAAAAAGACATTAAGCTCGTAGAGAGTGCCCAAAGGAGGGCAATGAAGATGGTGAAGGACCTTGAGGGGAACCCATTTGAGGAGCACCTGAGGTCACTTGGTCTGTTCAGCCTGGAGAAGAGGAGACTGAGGGGAGACTTCACTGAAGTTAAAACTTCCTTGTGAGGGGAAGAGGAAGGACAGGCACTGATCACTTCTCTGTGGTGACAGGACTCAAGGAAATGTAATGAAGTTGTGTCAGGGAGGTTTAGGTTGGGCATTAGAAAAAAGTTCTTCACCCAGAGCGTGTCTGGGCACTGGAACAGGCTCCCCGGGGAAGCTGTCACAGCACCCAGCCCGGCAGAGCTCAAGGAGCATCCTGACAATGCCCTCAGCCACACGGTGTGACTCTTGGAATGGTCATTTGCAGTGCCAGGTGTTGGGCTTTGATGATCCTTGTGGGTCCCTTCCAACTCAGGACAGTCTATGATTCTATGATTACTTTTGCTAGTGAACTACCAGGCCTTTTGTGGCATTTTTGAGCTAGAAGTAGAGGCAGAAATTTTGACTTACTTCCTTTTGAAGTCAGGATTCAAAAAGAAGTGATACTGAACCTTCCCACATAATTAAAAAGCCAAAAATAAATTTGTTTTGAAATTTCCATGTAATTTCCAAGTAAGAATTTCCAAGTAAGCCCTTTGATTTTTTTCTGTTCCTCTATTTGCATTATTGCACATCACTGCAGAAAAACTACCAGTGTTTCGTGCAATGAAAAAAGTAACTAAGCATTAGCTGAGTACTTACTGAACCTTCACCTTTCTGAAATAAATGCCTCTTCTAGCCTAACAAGCAGATTGACGTGAAGTAAGACATGCATTACTACTTACATATCATGGAATTAAGCAAAAAATAACAAAACCATACAAAACAAAATCAATACTATTATTTTTCCTCCTTACATTTTTAATTGCTATAATTTTGCTTTTGTTGAAACAGTCATTTCCAAAGGAAAATTATATGTCTGTTTAATATGATGGTACATAAAATAAGTGTACATTTACCCCTGTTTAATTTCCCATTTTGCTGGCTCACTATTCAAAGCATTTCTATTTGTACGGGGCCTAAAGGTAAAATAAGTCCTTCTGTGCTGCACCAAGTCCTGAGGCATGAGCTGTACTCAGAAGTTATTGCAGTGATACGTTACATTTTTCCTATAAAAACTTTACTTTGACAAGATAATTGGGATTGTAGTTATGAACTGGGGAGAGCAGGGAGAAGAGGGGACACAATTTGGTTTTGGTCTAGATCTACAGGGCAGAGGAGAGCTCATTTTGAGTTGGACTAGTACACTGAGCAGCCACAGTAAGCACAGCAGCGCCAAGGATGCCTGTTCCTATAATTTGTGTTCAGTAAGACTTGTACTAGGATTTCTTGTTTAGCTTCTTACTATTTCTTGCCTCCACACCATCAATATCTTTCTATAAACTAAAGGTCCTAATGACATGGCCATTAGGAATGAACTGGGGAGGAATTATAACAATAATGCTATAATAGCAATGTGGTGAAAGACACAGTAACTGACCTTCCAAGCATTGAAACTGGTGAAAATCTCATTAAAGTAAATGGGAGTCTCTGTTTAGCTGGCAACAGTACCGTCCACTGCTATCAATTCAGCCACATGAATATGCGCTATGAATATTTGACCTATGTGGAACAGGCTCCATTATTTTTTTCCCCATATTTGAACTAATACAGGAGAAACAGACTTGGTTCTGAAAGCTCTCAAAACTGAAACAGATCAGTGGAGAAGTTTCCACTTGCATATGAGTGATGCAGAGTGAAAAAGCCAAACCAAGACACAGACTAGTACTTTTACACCTGGACTCAAGCAAGAGCCCAAACCCAGCCCAGCAGAGGACCAGTTGTCTGAACCATGTACAAAATTTCCTAGCTCCTCATCCACATCACAAACTAAAGAACTGTTTTGCAAGCTAGTATTAAAACTGGACTAGATAAAAGGGGGAAGGGGAATGATTTCTAACCAATATAGTCTTTTAAACTTTTATGAAAGAAGCCCAAGCCACCTGAACATAGGAATAAATCCAAAATAAACCTTTATTCAACCACTACTGGGCAAAAACATGCATGTGACAACTTTTAGGTCACTTTGATATTAAAACAGGGTAAGTCTAGTTGTTTCAAGAGAAAAAAAAGTCTCTCTAAAGAAAGCATGATGCATTTATTTTTCCACTGTAAAACCTTTTTTCCTACATCAGCTAAGGAAATTCCTGCACTTCCAGCATGACAGCAGACAGAGCAACTGGTAGCTGCCCCTCACCAGGCACTCTCACTGCTGGAGAGGGGCCAGCAGGTGAATACCTGTAATACAGATAATTACATGCATCAGACATACCATAACCCACCCTATGCAAAGGGCCACTTATATTCGCAATGATTCCTGACTCCACTTGAAGGAATGTGGAAGAATCTTTGTGACTTTATTGGGGCCAGGATTTCTCTCTTTATCTGTAAAAAAGTGATCAGAAAATGGCTGCAGTCAATACAGAAATGGTGTGCAGAGATCTGGCAGGAATCACAGGTAATAATTATATTCAACAATAAGTAAGGAACATCTACTGACCTAAAGAGGATATTTATTTTACAAGAAATAGAGGCATAAGGAAGTTAAAAAATAACTACTATAAGGTATAGATACATTCTAAACATTATGACAGAGATAGAGTAAGAGATTTTTAGAAATCAAATGCTTTTAAATGTAATTAAATCATAATAAAGATAATCACATAGAAAACTATGTTCCTGACAGTCTGACAATGCAGGGACATCAGAAATGTTTTCCACCATTATAAGGCACAGGAAATTTATGCCTATCTCATGTTGATGAAAGGAAAATTCTATAGGGGAATAGAATATGTATTTTAACAGCTGGTAATTTCATAAAAAGTAAAATGTACCTAGCACATTTAGAATTCTCTGGGACAGGAATGACAGCAGTAAGGAAAAATATCTAACTAGTAAGAACTCCTATCCATAAAGTCACCAAGTCTTTAGTCTTCAGAGCTTCCCTTTGGTTGCCTCTAGGTTGAATGCTGTCCAACAAGATGCTTCCCTTTGCCCTTAGTACATACCAAGTACTAGATAAAGACCCTGCCTCTGGAGTTTGAATTCCACTTTGGAGTCACACACCTAAATGTTATTGCACCTAGCAGCAGTGTCCTTTCATCATCAATTTCAATATCTTTGCAACGGCCTAAGATTTACATACAAGAGAAAAATGACATTTGAAGCAGAAGTTCAGAGACTACCTGGATGCAAAGCTTTGGTTCAATACCACTCCAAAAACATACATGATAGGATTGTATAGTTTTTATAGATAATAATACCTACTAGTTGTGATTACCTTCCTACATTAAGAACTCTGAACTCTTACCAAAGGACAGTTTCCTTGACAGGGAAGGGAAACACTTCAGGCAAAAATGACTGGTATCCTGAGGAAACTAATTACTTGCCAGGTATCTAGAGTTGTACTAATATCTGAGTGTTTTCCTCAGTGCTGTTCTAGAGCCACATGAATCAGCCCACAGGCACAAAACCACCATAGCATAATAAAGAGTAGTAAATTGAACAACACTTTGTCAGAACAAATGTCTTCTTGAATGGCAAGCATGACCAGAATAAGGGCAGATGTAGATTGTAAAGAGTAGTATTTTCTAAGCCACACACACAAAGAAGCTGAGTAGTAGTATGTTAATTTGTGACAGAGAAAGAAACAGAAAATGGGATCATTTTTGGGGTAATTTTCACATGGCCAAGAGTCACCGGGACAAATTCAATAGCACTGCAGCCTTGACAAAAGTAAACAGAAGAATCCCTTCCCCCCTGCATGACTGAAAAAATTATGAGGAATCAAAACTCTTACATTCAGGTGCCATCCATGAGCATGAGTACCTATAGCAACCTTGCCTATTGACTCAGGGATTTTTCACTTCTAATCCTGCTATATTTTCAATCAGGATGATAGACTAATTTAATTCTCTACCTTCTTGGTCACCTGGTTTCTGGATCTCTCAGCATCCTCTCACTGCATTCCACAGGCTTGTGTCATGTCCTGACCACTGGAATTTCCCTCTAGTTGCTAACTGCATCCAGGCTAAAGCTGTCATTTACACACTAAATCTGCCCCAAAGGATGATCATTTTATAGTTGTTTACTTCAAGAATCCAGTTATCACTTGTTCTGGAGAAGTGACAGCCACTCAGACATAAGAAGGTTAGTCATGTATTAAAACAGGGCAACAGAAATGACAAAACAGATTACCCTGCTCACTTGAAACCCTAATGAACGGGAAAAGTAGCTGGGAAGATACAAGAATTCATCTGCCTCTGGCTCAGATTTTTCCATTGATGGTCTGATATTGCAAGCAATATACATAAGAAGTGTGCCACTATACCCCACTTAAATAAACGGTGGTTGCATGACTATAACCTAAACTAATTCATATTCAGAGAGGACATGGAGTGATCTGGTGCACAACTGTGATCATTGCTGTTGAGAAATAACGTTGAGAAAACCTATGTCTTGAAAAGGTTCTGCTAATAAGAGTCACATGAGTCTCGATTACTTATTGCAAGTCTTGAAAGAAATGAGGCAACCATCTTCCATTCTACAAAAGATTTTCATTATTTAAAATTTCAGCAAGAAGACTGCATGAACTAGCAAGAAATTTCTAAGGAATATTATGAAGACAATGAAAAAAAAATCTGCCAGAGAAAGCAACGGGTTCAAAAAATTTGTTAATGCAAGTTCTGACTCAGAGATGCATTCAGTTGCTGCTGACACCAAAACATCTTGCAAAGTCAAATACTTCTTTTTTATTATTATTTAAAAATAAATAAATAAAACAAATATTTTTATCTTTTTCATGCCAGTGGAAACTGTTGAAAACAACAGATGAATTTTGACACAACAGACTAAAATCTCTTCTAATCTATTATCTAGATGCAGGTGCAATGACGGGAAAGATGGCAATAAGAACAAGATCCTCCCTAGTAAAATTCAAAGCTAGACAACTTATACTAATGCATAAAACCGACCAGAAAATTTGGGGAACCTACATTTATCAGACTGCCCTGCATCAGCCTCTGGAATTTGAAATGATTCAGTGCGAGTGTCCTCAGGGACACTGATGTAAATATAGAATAACTGCAATGCCTTTCTCTGGAGTCCCTCCCACTATACACTGGTTTAGCTGAAGAATTTCATTTTGGATAGGGCAAAGTGATGGAACCAAGGCTTGGAAAAGGCCAGATCTGTGGTGCCTTTTTGCCTTTTGCAGCTTATCTGGTGACACCTCTGGTCTGAGATAACCTTCCTTGCTTCCTTTATTTTATCTTGGAGTAGACTAGCAAATGTTTTGATAAATGCAGTGAAAGATTTTCCCCTTTCACCATAACATCTTCAGGTGCTGAAATGCTCAAGTGTTTTACTACAACTTACTACATCAGTGCTGTGCAGGGAATCAATGCTAATATTCCCATGCCTTTTTAGCATGAGTGAATCACAGCCCATACTCCTTTATATACTAAAGCAACCACACACTGGAGAGTCATTTTCCTATCCTCGTCTATTGTGGCCACTATTCTGCAAAACCAAGAGCTGCCATCTATGATAAAAGTCTTGATTCTACCCATTTGTACATTACAACTGATGCCCTTAAAATACAGAACTACAACAACAGCCAAAGCCCCACACAATCCCTTCACCTCCCCAAACCCCCCAAACATTAAACATTTGTAAGAAAACAAACAAAAAAACAACATGAGGGACTTAAACAACAATAATTCCCAAATCCTGTTCTGTGCTAAGCTGTGAATGAGACTGACTAAAACCAACCTGAGAACTAACAAAATTTTCAGGGGGACCAATTGTATTTTGAGATTTGCAGTTCCATTAAGTGAATAGATCTTTCAAGGATGTTTGCGTGAGAATTCAGGAAACAATTACAAAGCTCCCAGCCTCCTGAGACTCTTACCTTTTTTGTAGCAGGCTTTACTTCAGGCTCATTACATATTTTCTCTGATCATCAATCCTATTTGCAACTTTCAACTGTCTCCATGTTCTGTGTCAGAGCAGTTTGTATCAGACAATACATGGAGTGCCTCCATTAATATAAATTTTAAAAACCAGTAACTGAAACAAATCAGCATTTGTGCACCGACTGGAAAGACACCCTGCAGACTCACCATGACTGAGAATCTGTTCTTTGGTGTCTATATTACTCCAATCCCTGCTCTTCTCTTAAAAAAGAAGGGTCAAAGCAAAATGTTGGCAGCCCAATGAAATCCTTGAAGAGACAGTGTGGTTTCAGTTATGAGAGGATGGGAAAATGAGAACCCTGGAGATCTTTTGGGAACATTAAGCTTTATTAATCAGGAATGTATTAGCCACATACCAACATTCCCAAACAGTATACTGAATCAGAGAAACACCAGGGAGCAAGAGAGCCTATTCAGGCTGGTCTTCTGTCTTATGGGAAGTCCTACCACACCCTGAGAGATGGCTTTCCAAGCCATTTCTTAATAAAGAAACCTCCCCTGCTTCCATAGTACGTACAGGTTATGCATTCCAGCACTTTACAACTGATACAGTCAGACTATGGTTCCTGATATGCAACTTGGTAATTTTCACTGCTCGTTGAACTGATTTCTTTAGGTCTTTCTCCCAGTGGACATGAAGAACAATTAATCACTGTGCTCCTGATTATAAGCTTTCACTCACTAGATTTTATCATATTCTCCTTAATATACAACAAAAGCAACTTTCAGAAGCATATAATGCCACATAGGGCTCCTAAATATCCTCTTGCCCCTGGGCTAGATAACAATCAACCAGTTTCTGCTTTCTCAACAATTTTAACTCTAGGACAATTTCTGCCTTGACAAACATTTTTGACCTCTTCACATTTCCACTGGGGTTCCACAGGTAGAAATCAGGGCAGAATTTATCCCCATGAGTTTCTGGATTAATGCCTTGGTATAGGAAGGGGAAAAGCCAAAATTAATTCTCTTTGTTAATGCTAACGCTATTCCTCAGTGACTGCCAGCCCCAAGACATTGGTCTTTGTTCAAAGCAAGCACACTTCCATACTCATTTCATGTTTGCAGCACAGCTTCTACAAGCCAGTATCTTCTGCATCAAAAGAAAATTAAAAAAAAAAAAAAAAAAAGCTTAAACTCACGAGGTTTTACATTTTGTCAGAGGAACAAGAACTCAATCTGCAGGACTCAAAGCCCATCTTAGACCTAAAATTCTAGTTAAAACAGCAAGTTATAGGAGGGAAGGACAGATCCCATATCCATCAAGAACTGTGAGGATTCTTGCCCTATAAAGAACATGGTAGGGTAACTTGTTTGTTGCTTCAAAACCCTTCCTTCATTTAAAAGCACTAGTGTGATGGACGAAGCCCTTCTCAGCCCTGACGTGCTGACGCTACACATGCAGCATGCACTCTGGGATGCCAGCTCACTGTGTCACATTGGCTTGGGCTCTGCTCGTTCCTCTCCTTATGCCTGCAAGCTCCATTGAACTTATGAAAATTCAAACTGTCTTCTGTCTGTTTCATACATCATCAGCAAACAATCACTAGACAAAATGAATTTGCTCTATGTAATTTGGAGGCTACACAAATGCCCCTGCTGCATAATATCCAAAAAAAAGAGAATAAAGTTGGGTATGCAAGGTTAATTCAGCAGGGAGGAAAGCCACAAAGCAGCAGACAGATCACAAACAATAAAATACTCGACAGTGGGGAGAGTGACATGAGAAATACTTCTGTAAATTGGAGTCGGCCTTGATACCTTTGAGTGATGGAATTAAACAAAGGCATAAGCAAGTTGTGAAAGATCACCCCCATGAGTAGCTGTATTTCCATCTATCATGATTTGTCAACACAATATACTTATTAATAATAACAACGGTTACTATTTATCCTCTAAGAGCTTTGCAAACACAAATTCAATAATGTTCACAGAGCCGTATCAGTTTGAACCAGATTGAAAAAGTGATCTGCTGAACAAGGCACAGTGAGGTTAAATGACTTGTCCAATGCCACTCATTGATCCAGCATCCATTAAGATTAGAACATCGGATCTCTTGGTCAGTAATCAGATCACAAGGCTGTGTAAGGCTGAAACCTTGACAAACCAATCCTCTTTTTAACAAAAATAACATGCCATATACTCCATATTGCCCTCAGACCATGGTAATGTAACTAAAACCATTGCTTTGAAAGCATATCTAGTGCATCTCTAGTATAGGTTTACAAGCTTATGCGTACAGAATCCTTTTCTTCCACACACAATACTCTGTCATAGTCTCATTCCAAAATCACACAGACACTGAATGTGAGCAGAGGTAGCTCTTCATGCTTGATTTCTTCCTATTTGGGGTCAGTTACAAACAGCAAAGTACTTAAAACACTTAAAAAGTTAAGTATTTGAGTAGTCCCACTGACCTCGATGGATCTACTTGCCTGTCAACCCACATAAGTTTAGTACAGAGCACCCAACCTAGAAATCAGCCCACAGACCTTCTCCATAAAGAGCATACTTCTGCCACATTTAGAAAGCTGAGTTTTCAGAAAGCTGTCTGACAGATGTTCATGTGCTGTGAATCTGAATTTTCTTCTAATGCCAGGTAGCAAGTCAAGTGTATTTTACATTAGCCCCAAATTTTGTCCCTCTTATATTAACCAGTTGCTTTAGGGACATCCCTACTCCAAAGCAAGATTTCCACCATTCAGTTAAGGAAATCAAATACAAAACTCCTAGAACATCATTTGCCTTTTCTTCTTGCTGTTTTTGGGTTAGTACAGGAAAGCCATACTTGCAAGTTCACTTTATTAAAGATCTTACAATTAGAAACATCTGATTACAGCAAACATGCAGGAAACAAAGAACACCTTCCTCTATAAAAAAAGTGCCACCATTTTTTGTCTCAAGTAACCAGTGACATGGACACAAGGTATAGTGAGAATCTCTTCCTCATTTTACAGGACACACGTGCATGTTAAAGTCTCCTCATGTTCTTTTGTATTCCAGAGACAGGCTGTACGCCAAAGCTACAGAATTTAGGAACAGTTAAATGTTTAAAAGTAGGGCTTCTTGTGGTTGTTTTCCATTTTGGAGGGCTTTGTTTGTTGTGGTTTTTAATTTTTGTTGGGTTTTTGTTTGTTTTAAAGCAAATGACACAAGAAATTCAAGGATTAGAAACACAGACCTTTACTTAATGGAACAGAAAGAACTAGGGAGAACAGACTTGGGAGTTGTAATCCCTCACTCCATTCCCAGTTTGACCACTGATTTACTTGGATGTTGAGAAAGCCGCTCAAAACCTCTGCGTTGATGCAGTTGACACTCTTGATTGAAAAAAAGAAAAAGAAATCCTACACACAAGTTTTACACTTGTGTATTTATTTCCCCTCCAAAGCCTAGAGTCTCACATACCTGAAAAAAGCACATTCCAACCAGCACCAATCATTAGGCCCATATATTGCTACCTGTTATTTCGCATTAGGGCTGTCCATGCAGTACTTATTGACCATTTGGATCCTAAGAATTAAAAGAACTTGTCTTAATTCACTCCGCACTCTGCTGCTGCATTTTGGAAAGAATTACTTCTACCTTCCAGTAAAAATTCTCCTGGTTGTTCAGACTAATTAGCAAAAAACTATGAAATTCTGTACTCACAGATTCAGAAGAGTTGTCCCATTTTCCCCCAACCACCTCCCTTTACATTGCTGCTGGACCCAGCAAATCCACGAGTGTTTTCAACTCTGCTCACCAGTGTAATTGCAAGGTTAACCTCTGGTGGCCAAGGAAGCTGCTCATATTCAGCCAGGATGAGCAGAAAATGTTAAATACCATTCACTGGCCACAGCCTGCAGTTAATACACAATATTTAAACAACACAATGGCATGGCCCCTGCCAGTAATGTAAAAACACAATGGAATAGAGCCAGAATGGCACAATCTGCCTGTCTGAGTCATGCTTGGCACTACGTGCTGGATGGGGCATGAATTAGCTGCCCACAGTGTGACTGTACCCTTTAGCTAGTTTACAATAAAACATTAAAATATATTAAAAGAAAAAAAATAAGAAGGGGGGGGAAGGAATGATAAATACCACCTAATAGTTAAAATATTTTAGCCTTGAAGTACAAAAGCACCACTTTGGAAGAAGGCTCTGGATTTCATTACAGACTGCACATTTTGATTTTAAACAAGAAAACAAACTGACTTTGTTTTGTAATATTCCCCAGCTTTGTACTGTTCAACTGAAATCAATCTTTTTCTTGCTATCTACAAGCTCCTGGATTTTTTTTTTTCATATATTATTTCATTAAATTAAGAGTATCTGAATACACTGTATTTTCCAATCCTCTTTTGCATGCCTGTTGTTTAGACACTGAAGTTCCAAATCTTAATTATTAACCCAAATACATTCAACAAACAGATTCTAAATAAGGGTAGATCAGAGTGATGTACAATCTGACTTGCATTCATGGACTGACTATGCTCCTAGAATAAGACTCCTTTCTTGCGGAGAGACATAGATGTTATTTTGACTGTTTTGTTGTGTCACAGCACAGATGAATTAGGCATTTCTGCCTTCATCTACACCCTAAAGCAGCTGAAGTCCCCTGTGATGTCATCAGAAAGTTGTTTGGTTTCCTCTTGTATAAAGGAGAAGAATTTGTTACGACATCATGAGGCGAGAATAAACTATATTTTGTGCTATAAGGAATCTTCTGCTACTTTCTGTTATCTCTGCACCAACGTGCAGAAATCCTCACTGACAAAGCGACAAGAACTGTAAGTCAACAAACAGATGCACAGTATTCCGAATAATATTCAAAACAAAGCAGAAAAGAATGATCTATTCAGTGGTCTGAAATTAAAGATCTGCTAGATGTAAGTTCCTTTATAATTTTTAAATAAAACATCCTTTGAACTTCTAAATCCCTTTCAAGGGGACTCTGACCTTTATCCAAAACCAGCTACTGTGCTAACACGTTGGAAGCATATAGAGGGAAAATACGGACAAAAGGTACCGGAAAAGCTTTTTACTTACAGGAATGCAGTGCAGCTTAATCTTTTTGTTTTTAAGGTGCAGTGATTTCAGCATCTACAATGTAACTTCAGGCAGTCTGAAAAGAAACAGGTTAAAATCTCTTTCAGTTATAATTGGTATTTCAGATTTAATTAAAAATTAAACTTTCATAATGTTTCACCATCCAAAGCAATGCATTATCAGTCAAGCGTAGCCTTTTTTTTTTGTTAAAAGAAGCTCTTCCCAGAGTAGTTTGCAATGAAAGAAGAAGGGGAAAAAGGCAATTGAGAGTAGCAAAATGTATTTCTTCAGCAAAAGATCTCTGAATAACTTGGAAAGAAGCCTTCTGCCACTTAATTTTAACAATCAACCTTATACTAATTAAAAAAAAAAAAGCATCACAATTAAAGAAGACAGAAAAACACCATCACATACCAACGACTGTGAGGAGAAAAATATTAATTTCAGCAAAACAAGGACATTGCTAGGACCAGAACATACACACCAAAAGGGAAAATATGCCTTTACATAATGCCAGCCAACAACATTTTTAAAAATTCTTTCTACAGCATGTAGCACTTTCAGACTGTTGCATGGAGAAGCAGAGAAAGACAACTTCAAAAAGAGGAAAGCTGTTTTTAAAGTGTACAAGGCAAAGGTCCCTTGCAACCTTTTGTTAAGCAGTATGAAATAGCTCATCTATAAAATGCACAGTTTTTTATCATGTAAAATAAATGTCACGTTACTGTGCAAAACAGATGATTAAGAAGTGGTAGCTGTAGATATAGCATTGGAACAGATGCAAAAAAAATTATTTTTTTTTTCAAAACGCAGTTGGAATGACAATAAAACTCCAGGGGTTCCACCATAAATATGAGTTTAAATGTTAGACTGGAGTTTAAAACCTGTGGTTTTAATTATATCTAATTATAAAGGCTCCAAAACCAGGAGAAATGAGAAAACCAAAAATATTAATAATAAATTAAAACAATTTTGCAGTAAGTTGTCAGGATTCGACCTCATAATAACAAACCATACAGCAATATACACAGACACATACAATGTACCAGTGACTCATTAAAGGAACAAATCAAAACTTGATTAAATTTTATTTTTAAAAGGTGACAGCAGAACTTGCCTAATTTATCCCATTCAAAGTCAAAGCTATTCCGTTCACCACCAGCACACTAACAGAGATCAGCAAATAAATCCTGGATATGAATCTAATACTGCTTTTGAATGTCCCACAGGCTGGAAGCAATTCCTAAGTGAGATTTTACTTTGTTCTCCCATTAAAAAAAAACCCAGTTCTTCAGAATTCAGTGTTATATGAGCCTTTCTAATCCATCCCCACAGATGCTTAAAATGAAACGCACTGTATCAGACAACATACCGTCACACAAACATGTTCATACACACATGTATACCACAAACAAGAATGAGCTCACGACCTTATGTGTAGGTTCAACCTTCCCACTCTGTCAAGATCAAAGGTATTGAAGAGCAGGAGGCAAAGCAGAGAGCACAGAAGGGGACAGCGCAGCACGAATAAGAAACGATTCTTGAGGACTGGAGTGATGGAACAAGAGCCTCCTGACAGAGGCACTAGGATGATGCTGCCACAGGCTTAGATGGAATTTTTCCTTAAGGAACCATTTGAAAAGCCATGCTCTTCATCCTTTAGACAA
The DNA here is from genome assembly GCA_013396735.1 of Grallaria varia. NCBI lineage: Eukaryota > Metazoa > Chordata > Aves > Passeriformes > Formicariidae > Grallaria > Grallaria varia. Next base: position 161,732 of record VWZG01005385.1, on the reverse strand, counting down.
CACTATATCGAAATCAAACAACTTTCCTTCTTTCTCCTCATTGGCATGTAGTAAGAGACTGAGAAACAGTGGAGAAATCCACGTAAGAAAATTGGTAAGTCCATCAGAAGCAGGCACAGCACAACTGCCATGTAAGTGATAACAGCATCAGCCTTTAAACTTCTGTTTCTTCCCCTTCCTTCCCCTTCCAGATTTACCCCTTTCCTAACATCTTCAGGACTGTAATGCACGAAGGGAAGAAGATGGGCATCAGTATTTACAATCCAAAGCTATTTCTTTTAATGAATGCAATGAAAAACTGACCTCAACTGAGAAAACAAAGAGCATTCACTGAGGGTGAAATGTAACCCTGTGTAGAAAGCCAGCACACAGACTGCACCACTGAAGCCCTATTCCAATGACCTAAATAGGAATAAATTGGTGCATGGACTTCACCACAGTGAATTTTGTCCAAATTCTTGTAGGGAACAAGAAAACACTGCCTCTTCCTATCAAAGCAAAAGGCACAGCACCTCTTTCCCATGCTGGGCACCATCGTGACAATGGTTCTTCAGTGTATATTCCTTGTATTTTTAACCTGAAGTCTTTCATGCTTTGCACACGTTCTTCTGACTGGAAAGGGAAAGGAGGGAATGCAGCATTTAGGGTTACTCTGCGAGTCAAGCATGGGGGCATAGTGCCTGCAGATAAGGTGGTCCCTCTCCTCAAGGCAGGCATAACCCACATGCGCTGCAATCCTTCCATTACAAAAACCAGAGCCTTGGAAACAGCTCTGTATGAGAGGGTGTTCACTGCCATATTGAAAAACTTCAGTTAAATAACCACAGTTAACAGAACACCAGACATACAACAAGCACAGCCAGAGCATCTTAAAGAGATAGTGTAGCTACGAGTTACAGTTAAACCCAGAAAAAGCCTCATTAAACTCAGAATATCTATCACTGCCATTTTAACCGTATCTTGCTTTTACAATCTGAGAAACCTGTGACTTCATCTGTATGATAAAGAGGTAGAAACAGAGGCAGATTCTTAAGCAGGAGGCCTGCATTCCTGCACCCAGGTGATGATTCCTAATGCTTGTGGAGCAGGAGATCATGATTGTTGATTGAAAGGAATGCCCTAAACCCCTTGTGGAAAGCAAGAGACATGGCTCAAGAGCAGTCAATGAATTTCTACCTGAAAGAGGCTCAAGAGCTGGAATTTTAAGAATGAAAAGTGTAGCAGGTCAGGAATGGGGCACAGGAGTGAAGTCTTAACAGCAGAGCAAGTGTTGGCTCTTACTGAAGGCTTTAAAAAGAAATACGAGAAGGTAAATGTGCTTCACTTTGCTTTCTCGTGATTTCTGCTTGCCATAAAGTTTATGCAGAGGCTGAAAACTGTGAGAGGAAAGCTATCACTGTGCAACCAAAGTTCATTAACAATATTCCATGACTTACACGGGCCTCTGACTCTACTTTCCTGACTCATGTTTATGGTCTAGTTCTCCACTTTCATAAGAACCACATTCATTCCATTTAAAAATTAAAGAGAACAAAAAAAAAGTGTAATTTGGGAAACATTTCAGAAGATGTTGGCCTTCTGCATACTCTTAGCAATAAGGAAGTTCCATATCTGTAAAATTTTCCTTGAATACCTTAAGTTAGCTGGACCAGCTTAATTAGAATTATAGCTGATTAGTTATGAGGAGAGGGAAGGCTAGGAGAGAATACAGTACAACACATTGATATATTTAGAATTTTCTACATATACAAGTTACAACATCAGTCAATTGATCTTTTTCAAGTTCACTTCTGGAACTGAAAATCAATGATGAAGCAACTGCCACAAATAACTACTCACAGAAAAGTAAAACGATGTCCTTACTCATTGTAAGTAAAATGATGAGAAAAAACCTCATTGATAACATTCAGAAAGTAAACTTCAACAACCAGGGAAAGGGGGAAGGGGAGGGCACTGGATGACAAATTGACACACAAACAAAAACCAAACCCATTACCTTCAAGAGAATTTTCAGAAATGCTCATGGGCCAGACAAGAGATCTCATTCCAACTTCAGAATCTAAATGATTACTTAGGATATGGCCCAGATGATTTTCTGGCATTTTAGGTTTGAAAACATAAGCAAGGCCATGGACTAATTGCATCACAAATATTTCCAAGGAAGCTCAGTGTTTTACAGGCTCCTCATCTAAGAACAAATAAGCTAACTTTGAAATTGGAACCACAGACACACCAGCATAATGCTCTGTTCCAGGTTCATCAGTAACGCAAACAAATCTTTTTAAGGTGAATGTGCTTTAGCTGGTATTAGCTCTCTATGAACAGCTTTATTTTGTCACCAGTCTCTTGTCCTGAGAGGAAACAGAGTAAAAAAAATAAATTTATATATATATAAATGGCAGTGCTTGAAAAAAATCCCCCCAAAATTCTTTCCTGAATTGGACTCCTTTGTACACTTTAAAAAACATGCAGGAATTTTAGTAACTTCCAGTTCTATCTTCAAACTCATAGCCATTTGCATGGTATAGCAGTGTTGATCTAGACTGATTTGTAACACCTGAGGACTGTGACTCAAACCCAGGGCTGCTGATGGGAGAAACCTGGGCTTTTTTGTGGTTTAGTAGAACAGGAGCAGAGGACAACCTACAGCATTGTGCTGGGATCAAGGGTTCTTCCCACCGCAGGAATGGACAACAGTAGGCAGAAGGTTTCTTTGTCAAAATGGTAAATCTCCATCTGTTACTAGTTCACTGCAAAGATGAGCACCCACAGAGAATTTGTCTTCCTTATGGCATTCATCTTATGAGTTTACTTTCCCAGTGAAGACTGAATCCATTACAAATTTTAATTTCCAAACCATGGTTGTTTCAGCTGGAAAAGCATTTTAATCAGGAAAAAGGTGTATTTTTGGCTACATTTCACACACACCCCACACCCCTCGACAGTATTTGAACTATTTTTGTTCAAGTATGAAAAAAAACCTGCCTTTGGGCAAAGACTAACACTCCTTGAAATCTGGGTTTCAGAAAGTTAGACACTCAATTGAATAAGAGACACAATGCATAATCCACCCTAATGGTCACTTTGGAACAGGTACTGGATGCAATTTCACCACAAGGACCCTCAAACCTGTTAGATGTGTTGGATCCCCTGATAGCATAGTCCACCCTCTCGCTTATTCCTACTGCTAACAGAGTAAGCAACAAGCCCTTGAGAAGCTGAACTTCTCAACCGACAGAAGAGTTAGTCTCTATAACTGCACTTAAGATACAACCTGGACTTCTAACTGCAGTTTAATGGACAGTTCTGCTACAATCAGATGGGACCCAGCATCCTTCTAAATACCTCTTGAAGCGTCCCTCCTACGCAGGGGAGATGATGGTAATCAAGTTGGCTGCTGAAAAACCACGATATTCCTTATTCCAACTGTTTTCTTGCACAAGCTGTCCCTAGATCCTGTTTATGTTCCCAAGGAACAGGAACAGTGACAGTGACAGCATGCAGCTTTCACAAGGCCTTGCCCAAACAATTCTTTCTCTAAAGATACAGTTTTTTTGTGAAGCAGCTCTGAGGCTGATATTCTCTGAGCATCTCTTGGAATACAGCTTGAAGACTTCACTTATGCCCTTTACAAGCTATTGTAGCATATAAGCTTCTCCCACTTCTTTTCAAGGCTCATAATGCTTTGATCTTCACAGCCTCCCTGCTCCTGCTGAATGGTATCATCTCCCATGGCTCATATTATCTTTAGCACATAAAATGATAATACCTGTTAAGAAGCAGGCTTTATCATATAATCACAGCAGAACCTTCACGTTTATTCTGGTTTAACACAGAAACTTGCATCAATAAATGTTTCATTGTGATGGATATTTCAGTGCGGTGACAAACTGGGCAGATAAAGGAAATGTGGTGGATATAATTTGTTTGGATTTTAGTAAGGCCTTTGACAGAGTACCACACAGGAAGCTCATAGAGGCACTAGAGAATTATGGTCTGGATCCTGTTACAATAAGGTGGATAAAAACCGTCTGACAGATAGGAAGAAATGAGTTATTAATCAATAGTATTAGGTAAGAATAGAAAGAAGAATCTACTGCAATGCTGAGAAACAGGTGCTAGGATTATCGTTTAACAGATTCATTAAAGATGAGAAAAAGAATGTAAATATTGACAGCACCCAAAACCAATGATTCAGAAAAAATAAATTTATCAATTATGAAAGGTATCAAAATTGTACGACCCAAATAATGCAGATATATATGAACCAGAATAATGTGGTCTTTAATATATCTTAAAACGTAAAAAATGTTATTGAAAATGGATATAGAATTTGGTTTTGAACTCAGAAATAAGGTTTTCAGTGTGTTGGTTTAACTTTGCCGTCTTACTCTGCACTGGTATGATCTAGTTGTGAAACTGGCTCCCTTGCAAAGCAAACTAAAATAATGAATTGCAGATACTGCAGTAAGGGACTATCAACTGGCTTATTTTCTTTGAGTAAGGATATTAGTTCTAATGATTAAAATTTTAAAGTCTAAAGTAATCACATATAATATCCTTGAATTCTTCTTTGGAAACAGGGTCCTCCTTTAGTGGTAGTACCTGAATTTCCACCACCCTGCACAGTTAAAACCTTTTTGTTGCCAATTTCAAGTACAGGAGATGACACTGAGTTATCCCAACAGAGACACTGTGTACATGAAACACTTCAAGCTTAATGGGTTCTACCCCTCCACTTCCTTCCCAGATCTGCCCCAAAGAAAGTCAGGCTGACCCTTATCTATGAAAGAGCAAGATCTTGGATAAAAGGCAGTGTACTTAGGTGAAATGAAAAACCATGTGGTGATGCACATACACTTCACGGGACATTACGGCAAAGAAGATCAAAGTGATAAGCCTTTATTTTGAATTCCACATATTCCTAAGTGTCGAGCAGTTAAACATAGCAGTTGAAATATCAGCAAGATGTTAAGCTCACAGTATCTTGCTTCTTTCTCTTTCCTTTCCCTTGCATGGAGAACACACTCCCAGCACCACAACCTCAGATTACTCGTGCTGCTCCAAGAATAAGGCCAAAATAACTTTGCATGTCCTCTTTCTTGAATGAGTGAAGGCTAAAAGGTTTTCAGCTGTAAGAAACTTTTGAAAGCTGTGACAACTGTTACTCTTGAGTTATCACTAGTGGTCATGGCCTTGCTATCTGGCACCAGGAGACTGTACTTGGTAACCCATCTCCACTGTTTATGAAATCTACATTCTATGTTTTGGGGACCTTTGATCTTCTCCCAGGATCTACAATTCTTCTTCTATCCTCATGCAGCAGCCTAACCCCATCTCCCTGACAAGCATCTCCTTCCCTCTGCCTTGTTCACACTGCAAAGCTTCCATTTTCCCTTCTTTACTGCGGAGAGAGAAGGGACTGGGATGAAGATGTGCCACTGCTCTCACTGGAAAAAGAGACAATGAGGGAAGTGGTATCAGCACAGAGGCACGAATTTGTAGTTCTAATTGATGCCAGAGAAGTGGAAAGAATGAGAGGTGCCAATACCCACTTCAGGTCTCTGGAGCAGCAACTACAAGTGTGGCTTCTGTGGCCCTGATACACTTTAGAGGGACAGCAAGTCCATCACTGGTGCGCTACCCTAAGCAGATGCCAAACGTCTACAGGCTTATCAGTTTTGATGTGTAAGAAGGGACAGGGTACCTTTTAATATAAATAAATTTAATATAAATAAAATTAATAAAAAGCAGTGTCAGGACTACAGGCCAAGTTTGGGCTTCATATAAGCAGGTGCATCTCAAGAGGTATCAGGACTCTTCCAGATTATGCATGGAGAGATTTTACCTCACCATGTGCAGAAGCACAGACCAGTGCAGTCTTTTCCTTTGGTACATTATTTATTCTTTAGCCAGAAGGCCATTAACCTGAAGCCCAAAACTAACTTCATTTTGCACAATGTTATGCACAAACCATGCCCAGCAGTTTCACATTATTTCAGTTTATGTAACTGCCATATTAATCTCAAGGCCCAACGAGGATACTGAACAATATCTTATTGTACAGGCTATTGAGATTCAATATTACAGGGACAATGCTACCAACCCCTCCAATTTCATTCATCTCAGAAATCTTTGCAAATGTAATACCAGAGGATTTTGAGACCTTTGGACTGCACTGTAAATCTGCTGTTTAAACTTTTAATGTAACAGCGATGCAAACTCTCACATATTTCCCAATAAAGTCCATATACGTAGTTCTTGTTTAATTCACAAGAAATGAAATTCAAACCCAGATGGAACTATGTAAAAGTTCTGGGAAGTTCAGTTCCTGTATTATGATTTGGAAAAGCTCTATTGTCATTTTCTTTCCAGAAACGATGCAGAAAAAAAATAATATATCAGCAATTATTTAAACTTATCACTGTGTCAGGACAGGAAATAATATTTGGAAGAAAAGAGGAGAAAACAATCTTCCATTAGTTTCAATATTAGTAAAAACAAGAAAAGAGTTTCTATATTTCCAGTCACATCCTGCAAAATCTAGATAATGAAGCAACAGCATAATGACACTAGATAAGTTTAAAATGGATTTTTAAAAAGAATGGCTACTATTTTCTGGCGGCAAAGTGTATCTAAATACATTGCAGGACTGGATTCAGAGACTTCAGCATCCTGCTGCCCAGGTCCAATACAAATTATATTTGCAGTTATTCCAGGGACCTTGAGCTATGAAGTGTACACACTTAAATCCATGCAAAATTTACCTCTGCTTCAAATACTTAAGGTGAAGAGTACATGCAAGGTATGAGTTTAGGCTTGTAGGGCTTCTGCAATGATTGAATTGTTCAAAGTTACAAGTCTAAAATTCACTCTGGCTGCATTTGCACTACAAGAAAACAAAACACCCCTAACAAAAAATAAAACGGTATTATTAGAAAAATAAGGTTGGGGTCCATAATCTATGTTTAAATAAATAGATGAGATCAAATGTATCCTCTTCTGGTGGTCAACCAAACTACAGAAATGAAACTGATATATAATTTTTTAGCAGTAAAAAATTCTAATAAAAAACTATGTACAGAAAAATATAACATTAGGTTCCATCACGTTAACACTAACAATGGGCAAAAGACTACAAGACCATATGCTAATTACATTCCACATAAAGAAGAAGAGAAGTTCAAATATGCAAGAGGCAACTAAATTTCTAATAAAATAACAACTTCAATCTTTTTCAGGTCTTTTCCAAAATACCAGAAGTGATTAGAACACATTATGGACTAATCACTTGCCAAGTTTCATGTTTGAAATCAAAGCTGTTTAAAAAATTTCCTGATCAACAAAAAGCATTTTAAAACTGGTAATGTTCAGTCATGGTGATATAAGCAAATACCAGCCAATCTCAATCTTGGAACATTCTTGATCTAATGCCTTTGTGTTGCAGCTAAGCCCAGAAAAATATTTCAGGCCCAATTGCTGAGACAATACAATGATAATAATCATAAATAAGAAGGATCATTTACATATTATACAACCAAACTTTTTATTTCTTCAATATACCTTGAGAGAATTAAAAGGAGAGATCTTTCAAGACTTTTGTTGTCATAACTGAGACGTATCTACATTTACCACATTTACCGAAGATGAACCAGCCTGTAATTTGCATGGACGATCTAAAACTTTTCTCCTTCCCTCCTCTGCACCTTCCCCAGAAAGAGCTCAGCACTCTTCAAGTATTTTCTCTATAAACAAATATAAAAAGGAAGTGGGTCTATCATGGAAGAACTGCTTAGTTTCTTCGCACGTGCTGAGGAACACTTTTTGAAATAAAGCAGGACAGCACCATCTCAAGCTCTGCCACCCTCCCAACCCTTCCCCCGTAAGCAACACATAAGGAACAAAATTTGAACCCCAATCTTCCACAGGGACTTGCAAACTACATTAAGCCTGCCAGGATACAAAACACCAACTGCAATTCCACTCTGTGGCTACTTTTTTTAAAGATTGTTGCCTGTTCTAATGTGTGCAAGCAAAAGAACAAAATACAGTGAGAAGCAGAACTTTAGGGCAATGGTTTACAATTAAAAGAATAATATTCTAGGAATCAACCATGCACCTATAAATTGTCATTATGCATCTGTATGTACTAATAGAGCCTATTACATAAAATATCATATTATTTAATGTCAGTAGAATGGAGGTTTGCTTTCAATCACATGTAGTCAACTGTCCCTATAATCAGTTGGTTCAGTAACTGAGCTGAAATTTCCAAACATATTCAGCCTTTTCTCCTTGAATTTCAAAATGATTTAGAAGGATGCTTTCTTTTCCATTAAGAGATGCAGGGATGCCAACAACAGCTACATTATTACCCCAGCAGATCTGGAGATGCTGGAGCAGAACTACAAAGTCCAGCTGCCAGATCTTCTGCTGTAGCCATCTGACATAAAACTCTCCCTCATGCAATTCTCTCTTTTAGCTGAAGTTTTTACTCTTCAACAATGCCTTAGAACATTAATCTCTGTATATTTTCTAACTGACTGAGCCTCATATTTGGGCAGGAAAGAAACTTTCCATCTTCTGAGCTGCAACTCAAACCAGCTTAGGGCTTTATGTAGTCAGTGATCTTCTTTCTGCCCTCATTGACTGGAAGTCTGCATTAAGAAAAATAACCAGGACAGCAGGGTCCCTGTTATTCACATAGACAAATAAATATATCTCTAATGTACTTAAAAATGCTTCTTCCATGGGTGAATTACAGGAGAAAAGTTGGGTTTTCCTTAGTTCTAAGCTACACTAAGTTCAAAAGGATAAAGTCCTATACAGTGAATGTGTAGGGAATTATTTCCTAACTCTGCAGGCTGCAGTGAATCCCACTGAGTTAAATAAGATGGTACTAAGGCTACTTAAACATATATATATATATATATATCTATATCTCCTATTCAATCTACATCCCCTAACTGTTCTTAAAAATGCTAATGAGATGTTCCAGGCCACTGTTTATTTGTAGGACGTCTCAAGATTCAAGCAATATCACCACTTCTTTTAAATCAGCATGACAGTCTACATGCCACTGCTGACCCTCTTGCTGCTGGCCTGCAGAAAACTCTGTAGTCACGTTGCTCTGCCTCACCTTATTTCCAGTTGCTAAACTAAATTTGAAAACAACTTGACCACCACCACTCTCTCCCCTCTACTAAAAAACAACTCCCACGCAAAACCAGCTAAAAGCACATTTAAGATTTAACTTTGCACTGGAAGCAACTCCAGCTAGCTCCCAAACAGAAACCTACACAAACCAACGTGGAGGGAGAGGAGCCTCACACCTGTGAATAAGAGGAGGATTGTCTCTCGCTTCCTAGGATGTCTCCCACAATAACATGTGTCCATATCAGGAAAAAATAAAGAACCCTATCTTTAAGTTCCCACAAGTACAATTCCAGTTAGGAAGGGTTCTGAACTTTGAGCTATCACTGTGCTAAATATAGAAATGTTCAGGAAACACATTACTCTTGAAAGTGATTTCACATACAATCTGTAAACATGTTGCCCTTTTAGGTAAAATGGCAATTGTTTGAAAGCCAGAAATATTAAAGTGGATGGGATTTTTAAAGGCAGTTTGCAACTTTAAAAAAATTGAAATCTGTCCCTTTTTTTGTTTTCTGTGAACAAGATGCTGAAAGGACTAAGTAAAGTAGGGATGGGGGAGGAAGGAGAGTGAAAAGAAACTTCTGCACTTTTGCTTTGGAAGTTTTTACTTACACATATGTAGATATATATATACACACATATAAAAGAAATGCAGTTGTTCTTTTCTTTTCATAACCTTGTGTACATCTCTGAAGGACATAATTTGTACCAATCCCAAATTTTGTCATGTTTTATGCAAGCTTCATGTTTTCACTTTATCAGATATGGCTTATAAAAGACAACTTAAAATTCACACAGTTCGAGTTACAAGTACAATGCTGTCATAGTTTCCTTTCCTAATTTTTTTTAAAGAAATCCTTATTTTTCTATTCTGTTATACCTTCTCTATACAGTTTGAATGGTACAATACCTTTTACTGAAAGGTGCTGTGGAAAACTTCTGCTTTAGCGGGTGCAAAACACTGGATGATTATACTTAATGATAAATTTGGAGGTATTAAGCAACAGAGTGATTTTTATTCTTTCATGTGTTCAAAATACTGCTCAATAAGTTTCTTCATGCAAGTTCCTAAGCAATACTTGGAAAAATATGGGATTGTTAAGAACCAATTGTTTTCACATGCAGTGATAATAATGATTAAGAAATATTTGTTATACGTATTGTTAATGAATGCCAGTCTAGTAAAGGTTTGCTTTTAAGCTCTAAGCTGGCTTGATTAACCAGTCTTCCAAACCCTCGTTATTTGTAACTGATGCCAACACCCAGCTCCACAGTGAATGGCTCACATGTTGCATCATATGACCAAATATGAAAAGAAGGCAGGCAGTGGCTCTAGCAAACATCACAGACAGGGGAAAGGAATGAAAAAGGATCCCTGATGCTTTACTTTTCACAAATTTGCCAGTGTATGACAAAAAAACCCAAACACCACAATCCAGAAAGTAAACTTACGTAATCTGTTTCTGTTATAGCAAGTTTCAATTGTCAGTAAGTCATAGGTAATACATGAAAAGTTAAACAAGTCTCTCCTAATTTTCATGAGATTATTTTTTTATTGTTAAAATAAAGTTCAGGTAAACCTCTCAAACCCATAGACACCCTTAGGTCTTCTTTCTTCAAGCTGCACAATCCATGTCCAAAACTGCCCTCAAATCAGAAAAACATTTTCACCTGCGTTATTCGATTAGCAGAACCTGCTCAAATCTGTGAGTATGAATCATTACCAAGACAGCATATTTTAAGGAAATATTGACAGCCTGTTTACCATTACCTCCTACCTTCTCAGTGTTTGGCAATAAAGAACCCTGAGATGCTCAATCAAGAATGTGAAAATCACCCTCATCCCACGCACAGATCAATTCAATGAGTCGATAGTTTCTTACTGCATAAAGAGACAAGTGGTTTGCCAAAGGTCATAGAGCAAATCATTGGTTAAGCCTGGAATAACTAAGGATATCCTCTCTCTGGATACCAGCTTTTTTCCTTGGTCTCCTTAAGGCTACAACTGTGCTGTCTGAATACATCCTCTCATTAATACTTCTAATTTACCGTTTTCAACCAAATTTGCTAGAAGATTATCACCCCCCAGACAGAACCAACAGTACAAATTCATACCTTAAGCATCACACAATTGGATTTATAAGCATCTCAAAACCCAGGAAAATACTTCAGTGAGATGTCACACCCTCTTAGTCAAGAAGTCAATCAACCATAGCACTAAGCTGTAGAAAATCTAGATTCCAGTGCTCACTGAAGCAATTGTTTCTTGAAAATTACTGGAAGTGTATTCTTCTCCTCTACAACCTTCAGCAATCCTGATAAAAATGAACTCTATGAAAAGTAACCTTCTCATTAACTTCTTGAGGTAGAACAAAGACTACGTATCACCAAGAAGCATCATTATGCCTAACAAATATGTTATTAGAGGAATCTACTCATATTTTGGGTATCTTTATCTACGCATTTCTTAAGTTGCCCAGAACATCCTTCTGATTCCAAAGTGGGGAGAAAAGTTAATTTCTATGTTATTTCTTTTTCTGCAACTGCAAACCAGTCTGCTTCTGACTTCAGAAATCACGTAACTCTGTTAATGGCACAAGGCACATTTAGATGTGACCCTCAAATGTGAAAGGTTAAATAAAAGATTTCAAGACTACATAAACAATCTGAAGTTGCTAAATAGCCATTCATTAGTGCATCTTTCAATTGCTTGAGGCAGGAGAAGGATTCAGCATAATATGAAAGCATTAATGAATTGGTTAGCAATGGGCTGGATATGGACAAGTATTTCAACCAGCAAATAATTTTTCCCAAAGAAAGAGGCAGCACAGAAGAGAGATTCTCCTACAAAGGTCACAGACAGTCACAAAAAGCTAGGCTATGGCTCCTGCAGTGAAGAGCAGTTGCTGCCGACCGATGGAGAAGGAATGATGCAGCAAGAGTGGACAGGGTAAAACACAACATGGTCTGCAAGGCAGAAGGCGGCCCAAGGATTAAAAATCAGCCCTGGCAGCCACCGTGCTTGGCGTGGGGGTCTAGAAGAATAGACTGGGAGCAAATCTGCAGTGTCCTTTCCATATTTTATGAGATTTCTGTTTGAAAAACAGGCTATGCAAAGTAACAGTTTGACTTCTATGTTGTCTCATTTAGGCATCATCAACAATTTCAGGGTGTTGTTATAAAAGACAAGTCTAAAAATAACTTTTTCTTCTCTGACAAGCAGTTTGATTGCTCCATTAGCCAATACCATCACTTTTCCAGAAGCTGTCAGTAAAATGGCAACTGATACCTACATAGGAAATAACTGCAATACCTCAGGTCGCACAGTGTGACAGCAATGTGTGAATGCTGACTACTGTGTACACCCAACTTCATTTTCCACTCACATATTTCTTTTCTTTTCCTTCCCAATCATGTGACTCCAAGGGTTTTAATGCAGCGATCCCCAACTTGACAATGCATTTATACCTTAATCAAACCTACAGCATATCCTTCAAGCTGCTTAAAGAGATGGAAAATAAAAGGAAATAGCCATTTTTTTCCAGGGCTTTTGCCTTTTCCACTTGCACTCTGGAAGAGTACCGTGTGGACATTCTTTATGACTGAAGTATCTGCAGACAGTTTTCCTCTCTGCTTATTTCATTATTGAGGCCAAAATTCTGGCACATCATCCCATAGTTCCTGTTTACACCCCATACTGCTGCAGAGTTTAAGCACTACCTCACAGTGAGAACTGGAGGTCCTTCATGCATGGAAGTGGTGCACAGGTTCTGAAAAGAGTAGGCATGGAAAGAGCACAACGCATTCCAACCCCACTGGAGAAGTCCCTTCATTACCTGAACAGTTTCTGTTTGCCTTTCCTGAGTCAGGACATCACAATAACCTGCAGATTAACCCTTGACAACTTCTCTTTCTGGAAGGCAGTGTTTCCAAAAAGCATTTTGCTGTGCTAGAAATATCAACAGGCTCATCAGACAGGGAGCCATGACACACCCTCTAACTATGATTTTTGTTTCCCGTAATTAAAGCACCATAATAATAATTTGGGTAGCACTGGTAAAAGAATTCAGAAAAAAATAATGTACTACTTCCTGCACTAGAGGGATAACACAATTCAATCCTCAGGTCAAATGAGAAAAACCCCTCTGAATCCCAATACCCTCACCTAGTACACAAGTTTGGTATTTCATCTGAGCATGAAGTTGGTGGCCCAGGTCCCTCTGTTTTCATTTTCTCCTGTGCTCTACTTTACATCTCAGCTGTGACTGCATTCAGCAACAGCACACATTAGTGATTTCCAAATCATCAGCTCATATTTAGCCCCTATTTTCAACTGCACACTAGAGACCTGCACCTATTCCACAAATAGAAAGAATCCAAACGCCTTCCCCTCGGCTCCTGCTTGGGATTTCATTATTAATTATATTTGAAGGTTATACAGTTAAAATACTAACTTTTTTATTTGAACATTTATATTAAGCTGCTGAGATTTCTAGCAGCTTAGCAGCATTATTTCTGTGTAAGAAAATAAGCCTCTTACATTCTGCACGCAGGCCTCTCGTCTAAAATGAAAGATTTTAGAAAGGCACTGAAGGTAACACTGAGTTAAGGATGCTTTTTACACTGAGACCTCCAAGACTGATCACACAGAACTCTATCACTTATGCACCCCCTTGACCTCAAGCCCTTTCACATGGACGGTCAATAGGGTTTGAATTCAAAGTTTAGCAAAAAGTTAGTTCCAGAAGATGCACCTCAAACTCACTGTCAGTTACAATTCATTATATGGATTTACCATTTCCAGTGCAATAAAATGTTTAAATGTTTGGTAGCAAATCCCAGAAGGCTGTTATTTAACTGTTTTCTCCAGAGATAACCAAGGTCAGGCACGAGAGTCATCCATCAAAAATGGTGGATATTAAGATAATGAAATATTTTGGCAGGTGTGGATTTTGGCGAACAGACTAGATGACCTCAGCAACATGAGGCCTATGCCAACCAATTCCTATCTCAACACAAACCGAAAATCCCAAATTTTAGATAGCTGGCCAAATTTTGATTTTAGATATATGCTAGAGTAAATCTAGAACACTGACACTTGTATGAAAATCCAGGATTATTTCTGATTAGTGACTGCATAAGAGAAGAGAATTTCTTGCACTAAGCCAATTTAATTTCTAGTCTTGTTCTTTAATCAATGGATATAAGCTAAGAATTAGATACTTAAATGGTCAAATGCTGAAAAAAAATCTAAAGAAAATTGTATGTGCAAGGAACAATTTTTTTTTCATATAAATATTTTATATTTAATGACANCCTTTTACCCTTAGGGCACCTCAAAGAGACTTTTGCTCTCAGAACTTTTTGTCCATGGTTTTGATTCTGATGTACAGAAAGGTTCATTTTCCCAGGTCAGCTCTGGCTTTCAGAGCTGGACCTATCTACTTACAAATTTGTATAACCTTGTGAAAAGTTACCACCATTCACTTCCTTTCTTTAAAGGATTCTTGCTGGTCTGCAGCACTGAAGGTGTTTCTCTGATTACCAAGAACAGCTACAAAATCAAGAGTAACCCGAGGGCATTAATTTCAAGATGACACCACCAAAAAAGCATCCAACCACTTTGAAAAAAAAATACTCCTCCAAAAAAAAGTGTTGATCCTTGATAAACTAGAGAGTACAAATACACCAAACCATGCCCTCTTCATATGATTACAGCATGCCTTGTACCAGATGACTGAGTCAAAGCTAAGGTTTCATACTTAAAGCTACCCAGCAGTTAAAACTCTATTATAGCCTTGAAATCCATCTCCTGGAAAATATTACTGGAAGCATTAAATAAAATAAACTTCACGTACTTAGAGCTTGTTATAATCACCCAAACTCTATACAAATACTAACTGATGATAGCTAGTTAAATAGAAATATCAAATGTTTAAACCTTAAAGCATAGTGAAACAACAGTGCATTTAAATCCCATTTAAATAAATGTATACAAAGGACTTGATGGATTTTTCTCCATGCAAAAGTAACAAGGAAGAGAACAGATAAGTTACATGAAATTTAAATAAAGGTCTTTCCAAATTTAAGACGTGCAAGAACACAGAGGGACCACCGGTGCCAGAATCCAATGATTAAAATTTTTAATCCAAGGCACAAAATGGTGGGCCCTTGTCCTTGCTCTCTCTGTTGTCTTTAGAACGGAGCCCTACACGCTCCTTGTGTCTGTTAACACTGTCAGGAAGCTGCCTGAGGACAGCCTAAGTTTCAGCGTAACTTGCAGAGACTTCATCTTGTGTGCCAAGTTCCAGCCTGGAGTGAATTTTTAACAGTTGAGTTATAAACCCGTGAAAACAGGGGCTTACAGTTGAACTGCTGACAAACCTTTAACTATAGCAGTGCACACAGCGCCAATAATAGACAAAACTGCCCCATTTTACAGCATGCAAAAAGGCTGGAATTCAGCTGTTATCGGGGATAATAATAAACTTCTGCTGGGGACTCGGGCTCTCAGCCTCAGATTTACATTCCCTCTGTCGCTAAGAGTTTTTAAGTTAAACAATTTAGCATGAAAATGCAATACACAGCATTTAGATTACTAATGGCAGTTGTTCCAACTGCTCTTGGGCTAAAATACGGCGCCACTCTCCTCCTGCTCTCCCACTTCTCCCCATCCTGAGCCACTGGAACCGCGTGTCGATCCACTCACTCCTTGTACCTCTTGCAGCATTCATTAAGCCACTCCAAGAAGGAGAAAAAAAGAAAAAAAGAAAAAAAAAAAAGGCAGCAAAAAAGCTGTAGGTTAACATTGCATCCTCACTCTTCAGTGTTCCCTCCTGCTAAAGAGCCGAGGCCAGATCTGGAAAAACTAGACAAAA